>BMAW01082584.1:1240996-1364370 GCA_019974015.1 Nephila pilipes
ATGCTGAAAGCGTATAAATAAAGTGCTGTAGCGGGACGTTGAAAAAAGTCTATGATTATTTGTTAGTGGCAAACGTTTAGTGAGACCTGAGTATGCCTCCACGACGGAAGAATAAGAAATTCAAGCAACTTACGGAGTTTGAACGAGGGAGGATAATCGGCCTTCGAGAAGGAGGATTTTCCTATCGCGCAATAGCAGCTCGTATGCAGCGGAACAGTTCCACAGTGATGCGAGTGTGGAAGCAGTGGACCGACGAGCACCGAACAACTCGAAAAACAGGCACTGGACGACAGAAGGTGACGTCAGAGCGCGATGATCGACACCTGCTCCGCATGGCGGTGAATGATCGCACAGCTTCCTCCAGGCAGCTGGCAGCACGTTGGTCTACTGCTACAGGTGTACAATTGTCGGCTTCGTCAATTCGTCGTCGTCTGCTGCGCCGTGGATTGCGTGCAAGGGTGCCTTTATACAGGATTCCCCTCACGGCGAATCATCGACGGCTGCGTCGGCAGTGGGCTCTTGAGCACAGAGACAGGTGAGCTGATTGGCACCAAGTTGTCTTTTCAGATGAATCATGCTTCAATTTGTGGACCCATGATGGCCGTGTTCGTGTTAGACGTTATGCCGGTCAACGCTGCCTTCCTGAGTGTATTATTGAACGACATAGTGGTCGAACACCCGGAGTTATGGTCTGGGGTGCGATTTCGTATCATGAACGATCCAATTCGATACGAATTGAGGGTAATCTCAATAGCAACAGGTACGTCCGTGAAGTGCTACAGCCCGAAGTCGTTCCTTTCCTTCAAGGCATCCCTGGAGCTATCTTTCAGCAGGATAATGCACGCCCACATGTTGCGCGGACTGTTCGAGACTTCTGTTCAGCACAACGCATGCAACTTCTTCCTTGGCCTGCTTATTCACCGGATATGTCGCCTATTGAGCACGTGTGGGATATGGTTGGTCGGCGTCTCGCTCGTGATCCGCGTCCTGCAGTTTCCAAAGACGAACTTTGGTTGCGCATACAAGCGATATGGAATTCTCTTCCTCAAGCAGATATTCAACATCTGTTTGACTCCATGCCACGTCGTATAGCAGCACTTATTGCAGCGCATGGTGGCTGCACCAAATACTGATTTCGGACGCTTAATTTGTTTCTTTTGTTTTGAAAATTTCATCATTTATTTGTATCAGTACAAGTCGTTTCTGCATTAAATTTCATTTGATTCTGATGATTCTTTCATGGTGTTGCATTTTCTACAAACAGCAGTATATTTCTGTTAATATATTCTACATTTCTTACAAAAATAAGTTGAGCTTAATGGAGAGTTTATGCACATATGTAAAACTTCTGATTAACTTATTTTTGCTGTTATAAATTTTTAAAGAAATAAAGAAATAGTTATGCAGAATTGATTTATTTATTAATCTTGTTATATATATTCTAATTCACTAAAATGTGAAAGAAATATAATTTTTTTAAACTATCATAGGCTAATTTAAGTTTTGAATGTTTAATTTATTAACATCAACTCTCAAATTTTCATAATTTTTTGAAGAAAAATATTTTCAGAAACTTATGTTAAATATTATTTCTAAGGATTCTGCATTTACAAAAAAAAAGTTTGAAACATTTCACTTCAACTTGGAATATTTTTTGACATTAGATATATTTTTTGTACACTTTCATTTATTTTTAACAAACATTTCACAGTATATGTAAATGTTTATATACAACAAAGTTATAGATGAAGTATTCCTATTTTGGATTTTGAATATCCTATCACTTCAATTTTTTATTTTATTTTAGAGCATTGTGGATAGTTCTAATGGTTACAATGAACATCTAGAAAGTTCTGACAATATTTTGCATACAACCACTGGAGGTGATTTCAATTTTATATTATTAATTACATAAATAATTACATTAATGCTTTTTATTGGTACATTTTAAAAATGTTGTTTTCATTCCATTTAAGTATTTGTAAATATTTTGATTAAATTATATTTTAATGTTTTTAAGAAAACATTTTTTTCATTTATATATTCTGGCTAATCATAGCAGTTTATTTTATTTCAGCACAGAATGTTTTTGAGAAATTCAAAGATTGAAAATATTTCTTTAAAATTTATATTTTTCTTTGTGCTTTTAGACTTAGCCTAATCTTTATTCATAGTTAGTTGACTGGGTTTTTTCTCTTATAGACAAATATAATATAATACAAACATAAAGATATATCAGGAAAAAAAAGTACATTTTTGAAATCTGGTTGATTATTTTTTCTTAAACCAGAAAAATTTCATTAAATGATAATTGGAATTATATAATCAAATTGAAAATAATTAGTGTAATTTTGGCTGGAATTGCATGAATTCCCATGATTGGCAGAATTTTACAGAGATATTGAAATAATTTACTATTGATGCTAAGATACCTTAATTTTGTTGATACCTTTACTTAAACATAAACTGTAAGTTAAATCACTTCTGGCAAACAATCATTTTTGTAGATATGGGAAAACTCATTTATATATCTCATTGTTTGCTAATGAAATGTAACTTTCCAAGGCTTAAAAAATCATTGGCCAGGTATTTTTTTTTTTTTTTTACATTCCCTCTATATAATGTGTCACGTTGATACCCTTAACTTAAACAAAACTTGAGGTAGGTAGTAGAAAAAATAAAGAAATAAATGTATCTCGTAGTCAAAATATTGTATTTTTCTTATGTTTGCAAAAATTGTAATCAAGTATTTTTCAGCTGAATCATTGTAAAAAAATGTTACTGTAGCTTGTATTTTGTCACATAAAAGTAGACTTAAAAAATTTTGTTATTCTTTTCTTTTAGGTGATTATCATGTCCCTATTTCAGATGTAAATTCTTGTGATGATAACACTACTAACGAAGTTGTAACATCGGTATTGAATAATAATTCTAATCTTGAAGCAAATGAAGCTCTCAGTGCTTCAAACCATGGTTTTTCTCAAAACCAATGTAGGTTTATTTTTAATAAATTTATGGTTACAATTTTATTTGTTTATAACATTCTTGTAATTACTTGTAGTGTGATCATATTAACAAATTTTTATTATTTCAAAATAACATTTCTATTTTGTTACATTTTTTATTTCATTAAAATTTGAAAACTATGAAGCCTGTTCCATTCAGTTATAAAAAAAATCCCCCCTCCCCATTTTTTCTTTCTTTCTTTTTTTAAAAAAAATTGACCTTTGAAATTTATATTTGAATTACAATATTTTGAATTGTATATATATTTGTTTTTATTTAAGTTTCCTTATAGTATCTTTTAGAACGAATAAGATATTAGACTTTTAAGAAATTCATATTTAATGTCCAAGCTAATTTTTGCATATTACTGTCAAAAGTTAAATTGGCATTAAGTATTTCAAATAGCATTAAAGACTGCTTTTCTTTGTTTTGTGTAAAATATTATGGTGTTTTAGTAATAGTACTATCTGTGTATTTATGGTAGTTAAAATATAATGTAATATTTGTGTGTAACATGTAATGAATACATGGTGAAGCATTTTATTAATTTTATTTTTAGTGGATGAATTGCATAGTTGTGCTACAGTTAGTAGTGCAACACATCCTGATTCTACTCGAAGTCCTGTGGGAATATCAGAACATTCACCAAGCTATTCAATTACTCAAACATCTCTTGGAAATTCTGATATTGTGCAGTCTGAATACTCCAGACCTCGACGAGATCCTAGGAATAATCGACATTGTAAGTATTATTTTGCTACTGCTTAAATTTTTTTAAACTATAAATTGTAATTTCATAAAACAAAAATATTGTATATTTTGATTTTTTTTTTTTAAAGATAAATTTACATACTTGATTGTTTTTTCTCCTAATTCATTTAAAGTATTTATAAAATTGTTTTAGTGTGTAATAGATACAATTTTTTTTAATCAAAAGAACATTTCCAATACGTTGCAAACTAGATCATTTGAGTATCAGCAGTAATCTAGTGGTTATGGCAGCGGACCCGAGTCTGCCATTTTCTGCTGAGTCGAAAGTTCGAACCTTGACACCACTAAAAACCTGCCATGTTGCCAGGGCTGATGCATGTTAAATCTGTCACGGCCCAATGTCCTCCCATTAGTGTGGTGTGGAAGTTAGGAGATGGTGTTGCTAGGTTGGGTGTCGTCCTTGTCACTTAACCGAGGTGCAAAATTACGAAGTATGTTGCCAATAGCCCTCATACTGCTTCTTGTGAAAGATAATAAAACGAACCAACTAGATCATTTGATTTTATAATTAGTGAAATTTAAACTTCAATTGCATTTTTATGCACTGAAATCTCAGAATCTGAATGCTCATTTGAGACTTACAAAGGTGTGTGAAATAATTTTGCTGCTTACCTGTCAAGAAACATGAGTGTTGCAGGAACAATGTGAATAGAGATTCCAGGCTGCTTAGCTGAAGTGTGCCAGAGGGCTTCAACAAGTTAATAGGATCAAATGGAGGAATGTGCTGGTCCTCTGGTGGCTGGGAATGTTAATGTTATTTTTTTAATAATGATTTAGTTACACATATCTTGAAAGGTAACTGATCTCCCAGGCATTGATCTCCTTCCTACTCTGGTGTATTGCATGAGTAATCATTTTTTTAAAAGTAAATACATATTTTTGTATTTAAATTTTTTTTCTATTAATTTACATTTTTATTCAAATGTTATTTTTCCATGTGATATAACATATTTACTGTTGAAAACAATTTTGTAAATTTGGGTTTATGAGGCAGAGGAAGAACAATTCTTTCTACCAAATTAATGTGTGTTTTTTATTTTAAAAAAAGTGTATTTGAACTCAAATGGATTAAGTTTAAATCTTATAGTATGTCTGTATTTTATTTATTTGAAATTATTAACTGGTGTTCTGAAATTTAGTGTTGAGTTATTGAAGTAGCAATTTCTAAATTTGGAACAATAGATCACATCTAGTGCAATAAAGGCCTTTTGTGAAAGAGAAGCATTTTTACATTTTTTTGAGGAATTGGTAAAACTATTTCCTTGAGTGGTGGTTATCCCTTATAACATTCAAGTTGTGAGAATGGTTACCTAGTTTTCACTGAACTAAATTAATGTGACAAATTTTATTAATGAATGTCCATATTTCATTATGAATAAGTGGTCAAATGGGCTGATTGAATGCTGGAAAAGGAATGTCATGTTTAGAGAAAAAGATAAAAGTGTTTCTAAGTAATAAGTGCTTAACACTAAAGAAGTTCTATATTTAAAGTATTTCAAATGACTAAAATTACTCTATGTTAAATTCTTTATTGTTTCTTTCCCAACTTTTGTAGGGTGTGAAGATTGTGGAGCTTTTTTTGAAAAAGAATGCTCACAACATAGAATACAGTTAATATTTGACAAGCCAGTTTTGAGCAGAGCATGGGCTAGTTTACCTGCTCAATATCTGTATGTAAATAAGATTGCAATGGACACTGAAGGTGACCCAGGTAATATTTTATCATGACTTAACAAAAGAGAGCTCACTTAATGATTGAATTTGTAATAAATATTTTATTTTAGTTAAACTGCTGTTTTTGATAGAATGTTGCTGTACAGATTCCTCTCTCTAATTATCAATTGTAATTATTTAAATTATTTCTTTTATCTTTTGATTTATTGCATTTTGAAAAATGTTTTATGCTGGTATTTAAAAATCCATGATTTATTTCTTTTAGTCAGATATTATATGCAATAGTACCCAAGTAGTTTCAATACCACATTTTGTACCTAAAAATGTGGTATGGAAAGTAACTTACTTTCCCTAATAATATTAATATTTCCTAATTATGTTTTAAAATGTGGATACTTGAATTTTAATGAATATTTCTGTGGGAAACATGAAAGCAAATCAGGAATTTCACAAATTGTGTCAATTTTGTGTAACATTTCAATATTATCGTGATCAAATGTATATCTTAATTGGATTTGATTTGAAATAACTTTGTTAAACTTTGACTTTTCTTCTTTTTTTTAAATTAATTTTGACTCTTCATAAATAGATTGATTATATTAATTTGTAATTGTTATATCAGTGTGAACAATAAATTTCACTAATGAAACAATAGTTTGATTTTATGTATGCTGTTACTCATTGATTTGAAAATATTAATAAATACATTTTTAGTGTGTCTTTTTGATTCATTTCTATGATCTGTATTATTTGGGTTGAAATATTATATATGTCTATATAATGTATATGTTATTGATTGATGTATAGTGGTTAATAAATTTTTTTGAGAGGTTATATTAAAATAGCTTAAATTTATTTATTTTTAATTATTAGTTTAAATTTAACCTCTAACTTTTTGAGATCTCTTTTCATTACATGTACAACTTTTATTACTGCCTGAAAACAAATGACTGATTTTGGAATCTATCATTTTATCAAACTTGGTTATTTGATAGCTAGTGCCATCTTAAATGGTGATCCCCTCCCTCCCCCCTTCAAATTTTCATTTGCACATTTATTAAGATAAACTTACAATGCTGTAAAAAATATGGAATCAAATTAACATTAACCAAATTTTCCATTTAATTTATTCAACAGAAAATTAATTGGTGCTTTATGAATTTTTTTGTTACTTAATAATCCCTTGAAAAAAGGAGATTTAAAAGTGTACTGCAATTTGTTCAAATACTTATTTGTATAGTTATTTTTAAAGCATATTCTCATTTATTATTTTCAGTATATGGTGTATTTGCTAAGAAAACTATTCCCAAAAGAACTCAATTTGGACCTATTGAAGGTGTTTTGATAAAAAGAGAAGATCTACCTAGTGATAGTTTCATTTTAGTGGTGAGTGTCTTCAGAATTTAATTTTGGGTTCTATTTTTCATATGTGTTGAAAGTCATTTTTGTGAAATCTAGATGGACTTGACTAATGAGGAAATTTTGTGTTTGATGCAATCAATAAATTGTAACTTTTTTATTTGCTTGAAAGTAAACAAAAGATTTTATTCATTAAAGGAAAGGAGAATAATATGCATTCATGAAAAACAGTATTATAAATTTAAGTGTAGTTTTTAATTTTTTGTTTGTTTGTTTGTTTACATAGCTAGAACACGAGGAAAACGTAGCACTTTATGTAGATACATCAGATGAATCTGTAAGTAATTGGATGCGGTTTGTTAGACCTGCTGACACACATAAAGAACAAAACCTTGTTCTTGTTCAACAAGGTCGATCTTTGTACTTCAATACGACTCGCTCAATTAATCCCAAGACTGAGCTGAGAGTGTGGTATTCTACAGCATATGCAGAAAAATGGGGTTTACCTGTTCTTGAGCCTAATGAAGAAGAAAAGAAAGGCAAGATATTTTTAATCATTTGTTAATTATTTTAGATTTATTTTAATTATAATTTAAATTTGAATGTTTTTATATTTATTTGATAGCTTTACAAGAACAAGAAAATGCCTGGCCATGTTTTGAATGTAATCAGCGATTTATAACGTCTGTAGATCTTCAAAAGCATTTGAATCAACATGATGAAGAAAATAAGGTTACTGGTGCTTCTCGTGTTCGTAACAAAACTAGGGCACGAACAAAATTTGCCAAGAAAGGACATGTGGCACGTTTAAAAGTAAATATGTTGAAAAACTTAGTTAAAATTTTATTTATAGAATTTTCAATCATTGAGTATGTATCATATTTTAATATTTTAACTCTACCATGAATACTACATGCAAATACTTTATTTGAAAATTGGGTAAATCTTTGGATATCTTTGTTAAATTTTAGCTGTGATTTTTTTATTTGAGAAGTAATTGAATACTTTTATGAAATAACTTAACTTTATAAGATTTAAACAAACAAAAAAATGAGGAAAATATAGGTGTTAGTTGAATAAAAAATTTTTTATTTGTAATACATCTATTTCTTTGGATTTATTTAAAGATTTGATTAAAAAAGACAAGAGTTTATAGTTTGAATGTATATCTAGTATAATTCAATGTCAGTAAAATTTTGCCATTAGAATAAATAAAATTTAAATTTATGGTATGGCAATGTGTATTGACAATTTACAATTTTTGGAATTTCAGTTAAATATCTGCAAGATGTTTTCTTTGTGATGGTGGCTTTCTATAGCTCTTACTGTTGTAAAACATGCATACAAGTATATATACTTGTGACCAAGTGCCACTGTTTTGGTTATTCAGTTAAGCCTCCCCTTTTCTAAAAAAGCAACATTTTTATTTACAGTTTTAATATTTAAAAAAAAAAACCTATTGTAAGCTAAGTATTTCCTATCTGTTAAGGGAACAGATAATAAAAGTGACAAATATATTGAATGGAAATCTGGCATCTGTTTATGGAATGTTATGTAAATTGTATTTGCTGCTCCTTAGGATTTAATATAAATATTTTTTAAAACACAGGGGTGATGAAGAATTTACTGAACATTAATTTGCATAGGGCTTGCTGTTTATGTACATGATAATATGCACTCTAAATAACTTTTTGTAAATCTAGTTTCTTCTGAAAGCTTAGCAATAAGTAAAATCATTACAAAAAAGTTTGCAAAAATTGAATTATGAAATTGATCATATGTTTTAAAGTCTAAGAATTGGGATGTCTTAGGAAAGTTTATTTTCATAATTCCGTAGAATAAATACAGCTTTCTTTTCTCTACAGCTAATAACATTTTGTATTTTTAAATGTACTGTTTCAAAATGTATGGTCTTCCCTTGTCAAATTTATTATAATCTATTAAATGTGTCCAGCTTATTACTATAATAATTGCTTTCACTATTATTAATAAATAACTTCGTTTTCTTTAAAAAAAAAAAAAAAAAACTTTTGTAAAATTAGGTTTCAATTATTTTTCTTTTAAGACAGTCATCTTTTTATGCAGTCTTTTGAAATGTACATTTTTTTCCCAGTTAAATTTGAGCAAAATTCACTTTAAGAGAAATAAAACTATATCAAAGTTTTTGTATTATTAATCTAGACTATTGTGGAAAATGCTATAGAAGGTGAAAATTCTCTGCTAAAGAAAGCAAGAGGAAGGCCACCAAAGAAATATAAGGTTAGACATAGTGTTTTTGCTTTAGGAGGCTCCTAAATCAAATTATAACTGAAAATATATTGATGACATACATAAAATAAATTTATAGTGCGAGAATCTGGATTTGCATTAATGTTAAGATTCGAATTTGTGTGTTCTGGTTAATAAAGAAACTTAAATATTATGATCAATACTAATGAGATGTATCCATATTTAAAAAGAAATTGCTTGCCATTTAATTTTTGCAGTGTTATTGTAATATTTTTAATTCTCTATCATAGTATATATGTCATTCAGGTTGTACTGAGTTCCATATTTTTTAAAATATGTTTACAGTTGAAAGGTGCTATATATTTCACAATTGTAGGTTATTTTAGTATTTCTTATGAATATAGTGTAAGGGATTTCCCAATCACATTAAACAAATAACCATATTATAAATTGTTTTATTGTCTGCAACTTTAAAATTTAATAGCTGTAGCACCATCTTTTGCATTGATGATATTTTTTAAAAACTTAATAATCCAACCAGTGAGCATAAAAAACTTATAAAGAGAGCCCTCATTTCACACCATGCATGATGATATCAAAAATGTACAATGATTTTTTTTTTCTGCAAATGGATCTCCAATGAAAGAACAATATAGTAAATAATATATCAAAAGTTACACATATAGATAGAGATGGCATCTACAGTTTTCAGCCCAAGCTGGGTCTCCAGCACTTGAAAGATCAGCGCTTCATTAATAAATTGTATTGCAGTTGGAATTGAAGTTTTGAAAGAATTTTTTTGCCTATGACTCATTCGAAGGAGAAAAAACAATAAATAATGACACTTTTCATACAAAGGATAAAATGCAGTTGAGTCTCCAAAAATATCCATGAGAAATGAACTGTTGGAAGCATAAAAATAGATAATGTTGTGCTAGTGGTATGCATAGTGAAGCAGAAGTTTTCCGTGGTGGTGAAGGAATGCTGATAGTTCTCATTCTGTATTGGGGAAATTTGTATAAAACCCACTTAAGTGGAATCCCCCCTTCGCACACACTTTAAAAGTGAGCCAAATGTTCATTCTGTATACTTTTTGAATATTTAGTAGTTTCAATTCATAGATTTTTCAGTAGAGCAATTACTATGTTATAAATTATGTAAATTGGTGCTTTTCAGCATTGAAAATAGTGTTGTAAAGCTATTCAATTTAATGTCAAATTCTTGGCCAAAAACTGGATAAACATTTAACATGCCTGAAACCAATATCTTTTTTAAAATCTTTGATGTTGCCATGATAGTAATTGTATGATGTTTTATTTAATAGCTGTGATATCAATGTATATTTCAGAAAAATTACTTCAATGTTAAGCTATAAAAATCTGTAGCAGATTTCAAAGAAGGATTTTGAATATTACTACAATACCTGTTGTATTAACACACCAATTTTGTACCTCAGATCCTTTCTATCTTTGTTCTATGATATATATACACACAACTTTTTTTTTATTAATGTAGATAACACATGCATAAAAAATTCTATTAGCATACTATTATACAAAAATAAGTTACCCTTTTAAAATAAAACAATTGGTATTTTTTTCACACTAGAAATTATACTTTTTTTTTTTTGCAGATTTCTTTCATTTTAGTTATTTTATGGAATTCTAATGCACTTATTAGATACTTAAAATTGGTAACTTTTTATTAAATATAATAACTTGATATTCAGTTTTAGTTGGAAGACACATCTTTGAAATTTGACTGTTAGTTTCCAAAATTAAAACAGGTCTATAAGTTATTATCCTCTTTCCAAATTTAAGAGGGGGCGTGGGATATCTTTTGGATTTTATGATACTATGAATGTTATGTATCTATGTGTATAAATGCTCTATTTTTTTTTTTTTTAATATTTTATTAAAAAAGATTATTATGAATTTTAGACATTTTTTTGCAATTGTGAATTATGATCATCTTATCCAGTTGAGAAAAATAGTAATTTTTAAAATGCAACCTCTTTTGAAAAACAATATAAAGCAACCAAAATTTTTAATTTAGAAATATTTTGATTTAATTTATTATTATTATTATTTTCAGTTTTGAGTATAATTGCTTGAATTATTATTTCAAAAGAAATATTTTCTTACTTTTATTATTTTTTTTTCCATAATTACATTTGGTTAAAACCAATAGCTTCAAAAAATGTCATTTTTATGGATAACTTTTAAGTAATTTACAATTTTTTCAGATTCCTTGCAAACAAGAAGATTATAAGTGTGATATCTGCTTCAAGAGCTTTCCACGTAACTATAGCTTACAAAGGCATCTTATCATGCATACAGGAGAAAAGAAGTACAAATGCCCAATTTGTGATATCAAATTTAGTCATGTGTATAATCGTAACAGGTTAGTTTCATTTAATATTTGTTTCAAGCCATTTTTTAAAATTCAGTTAATTATGTGTTTTATTGATACTAATTTTTTCTTACAATCAAATATTCTTTTTTTTTTTTATCGTAGCTTAACTATTGTCATTCAAAAATAAAATTTACTATTGTATGTAAACTATAATTTATAATACCGTTTGATAGGTGAATCAACAGTTTTCGTTGTCATATGATACTCAGTGCTACGATCAAAGGGTCGCTGAAAGTGGCTTTTTTTCCCCTAGTGGCTTTTGAAAATGTCACCCTTTTCAGACAGTTATACAGATAGCTCATTTGCTATTAAAAGATGGTTTTTGAAGAATTATTTGCAGTATATTAGTGTAATAATTACCCCAATTTTAACTTACACTTATAAACAATTCAGCAAATGACGAACATTACTTTTATTAATTTCTAAAATATTAAATTTTGAAACAATTATTGCAGTATATTGATGTAATTTTACACCAATTGTAACACTTGCACCTTTAAACAATTAAGTAAATAATAAATATTACAATTTTAGTTTCTAAAATATTGAGTTTTTAAACAATTATTTGCGGTATATTAATGCAATATTTACAATTGTAACTCGCATTTTTAAACAATTCAGTGCATGGTAAATATAATGAATATTAGTTTTTAAAATATTAAAGTATCTAAATAAATACATGCAATTATAAAACATTTAATTTTTATATTTAACAAAATTTCTTTATGTGTGTGTTACATTTGAAAACACAGAATTGCACATAATGCTGCATTACATTCTTTGCAATAAATGCACCATTTTTCAGTAACGAACTTTCGCTAAATTACACAAGAAAAATAATTAAATTAACAACTGGATTGGCAACATTTTCCATAACATGTAAAAAAAATTGCATTATTCGTACCACCATCTGTATGCTTTCAAATTAGTTATTTTGTGCCTGTAAATATCATTTGTAACACTAATAATGCTGAATAAAATATGTTGACAATCTTGACTCATCTGTGTCCATTGGGAAAAAACTTCTCTAAGCAAGTAGGGTTTGACTTGCACTCATTTGGGTCGAAAAACTTTTTGGACGAGCTGAACTTGTCAGTGCCCATTTGCCCATTATGATGCGCTATTCGAATGACGAGCTGGGTTCGTTCATAACCATTGAAGGGTTAATGTTGCTTTTTAATATTTTATTTAAAAAATATTTTGTGATATATATTTTTTAAATGTAATAATTTTTAATTTGTATGTTTTAAAATGTTTTTTAGCGTAGATAATTAGTTTTGCTTCATCTTTATTAATGAATTTATACATATAAAATTTTAAGTAAATCTAAAATTTGAAAGAAAAAAAATTATATTATTTTATATCTCTCTCCACATAATTTTAATATACTTCTATATATTTGTTTCTTTTAATATCTGCATGCAGTATCAAGTTTATAAGAGGCAAGTAATATATATGACAATGCACAGAATATAAATATTTTAATTAGTTATTTTAATTTGTGCTTTGAATAATTTTTTCAGGCATGTTCGTAGGCATAAGCATACTGACGCCAATGGTGATGTGCAGCTCATGAAACCAGTGAAAACTCTTTTTAAAAAGAAACAAGGTGCTGAATGGGTGTGCATCCATTGTAGTTTGACATTTGATAATTCCAATGTGCTTAATCTTCATACTTTGACCCATGCTGCTGAAAATGTAGCATTTAGTGAAGAACACCCATTCTTAGAAAGCAGCATTGGAACCGAGGATGGTTTTGAAGGTAGTGATGAAAGTAATAAAGCCTCAGAAGAACTACATAAGTGTCCAGAATGTACACTGGTAAGTAGGTGCATCTCATTTAATCATTCTTTAATGTTAATTTTAAAACATTGTTGAAATCATACTTTTAATTACTTAATAAAGCTTAATGTATATTGAACTCACAAGATAAGTGTATATAATTACAAAAAATATTATTTCTCATTCATTATTAAAAAATATTAAATTCTTAAAAGTAATGGGAACTAATTATCCATATGAATTTTGCTAAAAATCAGTACTAAATGAAAGTGCTAGCTAATATTTTCCTCATGTAATTCTTAATTTATGATTCATTAATTTTTTCCCCTGTTTTTCTCCAAAAACATTAATGAATCAAAATCAGTTTTTATTTTATTTAACTGATTTTTAACTTGGTTATCTCAGTTTATATTCAGCCTTTATTATTTTGTTTCAGGAATTTTCTACCAGAAAAGATCTTATTGAACATGCAAGTGTCCATGGAAAAATTGGGAAGCAACGGTGTTTTAGGGGAATTATTAATCCTTTAAAACCATATAAATGTAACTTATGTTACAAATCATTTGCTTCTGATGAAAGATTAATCAGACATTATCTGGTACATGGAAGTGAAGATTCCAAACCATTGCAATGTGATATCTGTTACAAGAGGTTTTTGAACAATTCAGCTTTAGCATGTCATATCAAAGTGCATAGGTATTTAAGTTAAATTTTTGTTTTTACTTTTTAAGCATATTTTATTTTTATAAAAATCAAACTATTTTTGTTTTAAAGCATGATTTCAAATTATTCACATTTATTATTTTTAGTGAAGAACGGAAATTCTATGAATGTCCAATTTGCAAAACAGAATTTGATCAGATTGTTGCGTTGAAAGAACACGTTCATGTTCATTGTGTGAATGGAGAATTTCATTGTCCAAGTTGTAATAAGGTTAGTAATTATGTTCTTTTGACCTTAAATATATTGTTCACTGCAACAAAGTCTCTTAACATGATGATTTTATTAATTTATATTTTTCTATAGAATTTCCCAAATTGAAAAATAAATTAACTCTTAAAATTTGTCTTTTCTAAAATTATGAAGCTATGGTTAATTACCATGACATTTACACTTGTTTGAAAAATACTTATTTGTGGTTGTATAATGAGTTTATTTTTTCATGTATAGCATTAGAATATCTTGTGAATTAATGTATTAAAAAAAATTTATTCCAAAAATATTTTTTCAGGATATATGGATATTTAAAAAATTGTTTTTATATAAATTATTTAATTTTTGTTTAAAGGCTTTAAAGAAATTTTATGTTTGTTTTAAGACAACAAAGGATGTGTGACTTCTCTGGAAATTATTCATTGTGAATTATTTATATAATGTTAGCATATGATTTACAAATGAATATGAATAATCTTTAATAGGTATTTGTGGAGTATAATCAGATACGAAAGCATATCCGAGCATTCCATTCTGAACGACGATATCCATGTGACAAATGTGAAAAGATATTTCCTCGTCCAGATAAGTTAAAATTGCACATGCTGCGACATTCTGATCATAGAGAATTTCTGTGTGCTAATTGTGGTAAACAGTTCAAAAGGAAGGACAAACTAAAAGAACACATGAAACGCATGCATGCTCCTGACAGAGAAGCTAAAGTTAATGCCAAAAATTCAAAATCTTCTGGATCAAAAAAATTTGTTCCTAAGGTAACTATTTCTAAAATGTATTATTAATAATAAAGTTTAAATAATTCCTCAATTAGTTATTTATATATGTGTGTGTGTATATATATATGCGTATATTCAGTTCACAAATAATGTAAGTGAATTATTTGCAAACCAAAAAATAATTAATTTCTTATGAACTTATTTTTAGGTCTCACCTACAGATTATCATAGATTTATATATAAATGCCATAACTGTCTTCTGGGTTTTAAACGAAGAGGTATGTTGGTGAATCATCTTGCAAAACGGCATCCTGAAATCAGACCGGAAACCGTACCAGAGCTAAACCTTCCCATCCTAAAAACTACCAGAGACTACTATTGTCAGTATTGTGAAAAAGTATACAAATCCAGCTCAAAACGCAAAGCGCATATCCTTAAAAATCACCCTGGGTCTGAGCTACCAATGAGTAACAGAAGAAAGGTACTTGATATTTTTAAATTAAGATTATAACTTCTTTATTTGAATATGTGTACAACATTTAAGTGTTGATGTGTGTAAAGTTTAGACATAATGAACTACTCTTTATAGTGGCATATATCCATTTGTTATTCTTTGCTAAAACCATTTTATGTATCCTGTGTTAAATGTACCTGTTGAAAATATGTTATATTATAAGGGTATCATTGCTGGATAAATCAAAATTATAATTTAAAATTTGAAGTATTTCTCTATTAAATGCATATTTAATTTCTCTGTTTAGAATTATTGAGCATTTGTACTTCATAGGAATTTATTGGAAATATATATATATAAATAATATTTTTTAAAATTTTCAAAGTTTAATAAAGCCATTTAAAAATTAGTCTTTGAAACATTACTAAGATATTTTAATTTGGAGCTAATAACTAAAATGTCCTCATCTAGTTTTAGAAACTTACTTTAATTATTTTTATAATGCCATATCAATTGTGAGTGTAGTCAAATTTAAAGAAATTTATTAAATTTCATATTTAAATTGTAGAAACTAAAATATTGTCTTCAGTGCTAATTCAGTTGAATTAATTTTCTAATGTATAAAATTGTATCTTTTATTTAAAGAAATGTTATAACTGGGTTGAACCATACTAGTATGTTCAGTAACTATTTGGCATTTTATTAGAAAACCTACGTTATTGAAAGGAGTTTGATTATAAAATGTTATCCTGATTTGAAGTAATGTTCTTTGTTTTTCTCAAATTTGTTAATTTCTTTTAGGGAGGAGTACCTGATATCCCTGGTCTGCCAAATCCTACATTCTCACAAACAGTTGGTAGCATTACTACTCATCCCCATCACTGCAGCTGGTGCCACAAACAGTATGCTAGCAAAGCTAAGTTATTGCAGCATCAACGCAAAAAACACGTGGACATGCTGGCTCTCAGCTATGTTGCCAACAATACTAAGGTAATTTCCAAACCATCATTCATTTTTTAAAAAATAAAATTATGCATTTCTCTGCAAGTTCTTCTTAACATTTTAAAGTAATATTTAAAAAAGATTACTTAGATCAATTTTATTTTGCGCATAATACAGTTAATTGTACTATATGATACAGTAAATGGTTTCCTAGAAAATGCTTTGTTGTGAGAAACCATGTTGTATGAGACCCAACATCGGTGCATAAAAAGGGGAATTACGTTCCAAAATCTCATTTAAAAGTTGTTTTTTTTTAATTTGATACAAGTAATTTAATTTTTATAGAAGATGTTAATTTATGTATAACACATAACAAGGAGCAACAAAAAATTGTTTTCATTTAATGCAACCTTAATGGAATAAATTTTTTCATCTTCACTTTCAGAACATTTTTCTTTGTTTTGAATTTTTGCCCTATACCTTCTGTAAAAAATATGTAATTTTGTTTTGTACATGGTCATTGCAGATTTCATAGTATGGAGATAGACAATATTGCAACTCTTTTTTGAATTTTTGGCTTCTCTCTGCAGAAAGATCTGCATTCTAGTAAAAAGATTCAAGATTTTTACCTAAGTTTAGGCATTCTTGTATTTTTTCTAGTGTTAAATTATTCACTTCATGATCTTCATCAGTTCTATGGTCCTTAGAATGTATTTATTTGATTTACAACTTCCCATGAAATCTGCCTCTTCAAGGTTGTCCACTAAAAAATCTTGAATGTCTTCAATAGTCATAATCCATACAACCTTTGCTTCCAATCAATTTAGCAAGCTGTAATAGGCCACCAATTTTATTTTCTGCTTATTTGATCATGTTTTCTATTTTAATTGAAGATTGATTAAGAGAATTAAGATTTATTTATTGGCTCCTACTTCACCATCTTCATTTATATTTTCGATTTCTTTTTCTGATGAGGCTTTAAAAAAGAAATTTTTTTTGTTAAATGTTTTTATTTAGATGTTTTCATATGTCTTGAGTAGTGTCAAATGCATCAAAACAAATGTCACAGGACATATCCTGTGATAACCATTATGGTTTATTTATTTTTCTATCCCATCATTATTGTAAGGTATTTTAAGAGTTTAAATGCGTTAAACAAAAGTCATTATCTAATGCTGTAGAAGTAGTGTTGTACTAAGGTTTTCGCAATTTTCTTATCGTGTTAGAGTAAAACTGTGCTTCAGGTTGCAGTGTTATACAAGGGTTCCCACAATTAATCCTATGGTGTAAGATTGAAACCTTGGCTGGGCTGTAGGAAAGCTATTTGTTTTTGTTTTTGGATTATCATCCATTCAATTATTTTTAACTGGAATAAGTAATGCAGCATTTACAGTTTTTCAAACGTGTCATATGTAATTGACTTGTAAAAAAGATAGTAATTAGAAAACTATTTCCAAGTAAGTAAATAAGTCGCTGCTTTTTGCTACATGAATGCTTCTCCCTCCCTCATTTGCATAAAGTGAAATAAAGTTTTTTTTTAAACATTGATCAGAAGTTCAGAGATGTTGTATAGTAAATATTTATAACATGGGCTTAATAATTGTGAGTAGTTTTAAACTTTTTCTCTGCAATTTTAAGGTTAATTAAAAAATATATTGTTTTAATAGGTGGAACCAGTTTGTGACCAAGGTACTCAAGTTACTGGACAAATTGTTATTGAAAGTGTAGCATCTGCACTTAATCAAGAACCTTCAACTGTTCTTATTGATGCTTCAAAACGAAAAATCCATTATATCGACAAAGATTCTTTAGTGGTAAGAAGTCACTCTTCTATCTCAATATAATAAAATTTAAGATTTGTTTACTTTTCAGGATAAAGTTATTGATGTCAAAATCCTTTCCAAATATTTAATGTTTGAAAAATTGTAATAGATATAAGATAAAGAAAAGGTAAGAATTTACAGAAGTAGTATTTGAAAAAAGAGAGTTTGAAAACCATCTCGATGATATTTGCATTTTGAATTTTAAAAAAATTTAATTTGCACCAAAAATAATCAGGATTGCAAAATATTTAATACGTATTTTAAAAATTCCAAACTTTCTAAAATATTCATTATTTAATTGATAGTCAATATTGTATGAATAAAAGTGCTTCATACACACTACACACACATATATATAGGAGGGCTGGTTTTTTTTCTTCCCCCAACCTCCGATCGCACACTATGAAGACCAGGAATGTGGCAGCTAGCTGGTGTGCGCAGTAGGCTATACTCTATAGTCACTGAACAGTTGAACTACAGAAAACTTTGTGCTTGCTGGGTCCCGAAGATGTTGACTGACAACCACAAAACTCTCCGAATGGCTGCAGCTTTGGTGTTTTGTGACCAATACAATACTGATGGAGAAGTTTTTTGAAATCCATTAGGACAGGTGATGAGACTTGGGTTCAATATGACACACCTGAAACGAAACGACAATCGCAACAATGGAGGCATACAAATTCTCCAAAGAAACCCACAAAATTCAAAAAACCTTCAATAACCGTAAGGTTATGGCAGCTGTTTTGGGGATCAAAAAGGTGTGTTGCTTGTGTAGTTTATGCAACCGGGGACAGCAATTAGTGCAGATTCTTATTATGAAACTTTGCGACACTTACGGAGAGCTATTCAAAACAAAAGAAGAGCCATGCTGACTTCTGAAATTGTTCTGATCCATGATAATGCCCGTCCTAACAGTGCTCGTGTAATCCAACAGCTTCTTGAGCAATTTAAATGGGATATTTTTGAACATCCACCATATAGTCCTAACCTAGCGCCAAGTGACTTTCTTCTTTTTCCTGAATTGAAGAAGTGGCTTGGGGGGCAGTGCTTCAAAACTGACCAGGAGCTCAAAGAAACCGTCACAACTCGCCTCAATTCATTGGCGGCAACATTTTATGAAGTGGGTGTTGCTAAACTTGTTCACAAATATGATAAATGCCTCAATCCTTAAGGTGATTATGTAGAGAAGTAACCTTTGTTGTGCATTACTTTTGGTAATAAAATTATTTTTTTTATATTCACCCATCTTTTTATTATAGCCAATAGGAGGTTGAAAAAAAAACAACCCTCGTGTGTATATATATATCATACATTGTAACTACTGTTATTTTGGGCAGATAAACCATCTTGATGTATATGCTGCTGCAAAGCCTTCTGAAACATGGCACTTAAAGTATTCATTTATTCAGTAATTCCCTTCAATATTGATGTAATCATCATTGATAACATTTGGAATATTATTATAAACAGTAATATATGAAAAAGTTAGAAACATTTTCCCTTGAATTTGCAAATAAACAATGCTGTTTTATAATAGAAGTTATTTTTTATAAGTTTGATTAATTTTGTTTATCACTGTAAATTTCCATTATGTTTAAAAAATATGTAAATTAAATAATCAAATAGTATTTTATAATTAAAATAAACCACATTTATTTATACAAAATCCAACTCATTAATGCAAGATTTTTAAATAAGCTTAACAAATGATCATCAATGTCACTATCTTCATTTTGTTGTTGTTGTTGATTTTCGTTTTAATGAATGTAGAGTACATATGTGATTTCCATTACCACAAATGACAGTTTGCAAATGACAACATTGTTAACAGCAGCATGTAGGATATCCATGTAGATGGAGATTATATTGAGAATGATGTTCATTATTGTTTCAAAGATGAGCTATTGTGATGTTCATTTGAGGCTTAAAGTTACCCCTGAGCCAAAAATTAAGAAATTTTAAATTTGGTGAGCTATGAGCCTGTACATTTGTACTCTGGTGATTAATCGATCAAAATGAATTTGAAGGAGTTTTAAAATTTTTCTTTCCCTTTGGGTTTACTGTCTTTGGTAAACACAGGTGACATGCCCCTGGATACTTTAGTAATCCATCTCTATTTTTGCCCCCCTTGTCAAACTTTTTTACTTTTTTTCCATTTTAAAAAAAAAAAACGTTGAGAGCACAGTTGCAACTTGTTTGGTGTAGTGCAGTCACTTCAGACTCTTGTGCCATTAAATTTCATTTTCACACTCTCATTCTCCATGGTTGCGATTTTTTTTTTCAACATCTTTTTATCACAGCTTTGCCTTATTTATATACCCAAAAGTACACTTATTTTATGCTGAGATTATTAATTTCAAATTACTTTACTTTTTCAGTTACTAGTTTTAGTAGAAATTTTAGTGAAATCTTGGGTGACTATAATAATTCTTATAATCATACACTCTGCATTTTATGGGAATCTTGATTTATATTTTTCCAGAGAATTTATGTTTTGATGTGCTTGTATTAGTATGATAATGTTCAATATGTACTTTTGATTATATATATGTTATTTAAAAAAAAAATTACTTGGTTATTTCATTGTCGATCGTAATTTCTTGACATTTTTTTTAAGACTATATTAAATATTTTTTCATCAAGTTTATAATTTTGCTTTAATTTATACTTTTATAATAAAATAGAGCATTATTGTTTCATACATAAATTTAGCAGTTTTTAAGATTTATTATTAAGAAAATAGTTTTTGTGAGTCATATGGAGTAAGAAATTTCAGTATAACACTACCTAAGTATGGTAGAATTACATTAATCCTGACTAATTGGTGCTCTAGATTGTTCAGATTAAACAAAATAACCTATAAATTGAGTCAAGTTATGTAGCTGAACACTATTAACAGTAAAAAGAGCACTTATTTTCAATTAAAACTAAGCAACATGGTAAATAATTGCACAAGTGAGAATTCAAATCAAAATATTACTCACATGATATGTATTAGGCCAGAAAAAAAAAAACTTTAGAATGTGAAAACTCAATTTCACTGATCATTTCTGATGTTCACTAGTTTAAAGAATCAAGTGATCTTTATTGAACTATTAATTGAGGAAGATGTTTGAATATCCAGATATGGTTATATTGCTATTGTCTTCAATGTATTTTAATGACAAATTTTTTTTTTAGTAGTTGTTTAGAGTAATTGACTTCCAAATTGATGAAGGTTTACTGTATTTGGAATCAATTTATGTATATTCTTTTAAATAAAAGTTCAGGAATATAGGACTCTTTTCTTTTTTTCCCCCCCCTTTTCTTTTCTTGTTAAGGTGTCAACACATCATGAAAGTCTACCTACTGCAGATCTTTTAACACAAGCCATGTCTGAATTGACTCAGAATTTTCCTGATTATCGCTCAACTGGTGAATTCCTAGTAACCAGGCTTTCCCACTCCACTCCAGCCACATTGGTGAATCCCTCCCCATCTACCACTCCAATCCCAGAAGCTCCATCCCCAAATGCTCCCTCTGTGACTCCACCATCAGTACTAGATGCCAGTATTGCCACTCCACTGGATCAAATACAATTGAATCAACTTATTGCTCAGTATCAGCAACAGCAGCAACTAAGGTAAAAATCTTTTCCTTCATGCAGTATTTGTTTTACTTATCTGAAATTAACTATTTAGTGGTAAAGAACTTATTTTCAAATTAAAAAAAAACTTGTTATTGTATATTATAGGAACTTAAATGAATTTATATTATTCAAGAAAATTGTTATTGCATTGTAACAGCAAAAGCACTTAAGTAAAGGAGAGAGTTATTTTTAAAAGTTTTATTAATTCAAGGCAGGTTTTTAGAACAATTATCCTTTTAATTTTTAAGATGCAAGACAGTGAAAAATGTTTTTAGAACTTTAAAAACAACCAACTTTCTCCTTTTAAGCTATTTAATTCCTTTTCCCTACTGTTACAATCTCAGTTAACAAATTGTACCTTTTATTCAATTATTACTCCCTAATCTCAGTCCCAGAGTTCAAAATGCATTCCAAGTTTTATCTTAAAAAACTACAGAATGCAAAAATTGGTTGTTGTTTTCTAAAATTTTGTGAAATATGAAACATATTCTGTCATCTATTAATAATTTTTTATGCTTCTATTACATCATCATATATCTTTATCCGTAAATAAGTGCATGCTTAGTGCTAACGTTTTAAATCCTCAAATTAAATGTGAGACAAATCACTATTCATGTTAGAGTTAAAAATTGGTTTTTAAAAATTGAATTAGAAATTTAAATTTTTACCTCTTGTGAAGTTATATATCCAATAATATATATTTTGAAGTTCTTCAAAAAGAATTATATAAATTTTGATATGATTATATTATGTTCTTGTGACTTTTGATATTAAATTCAATATATGTTTTTAATCTCATTTCCTTCTGAGTACTAAATTTGAAAAATCCTTTGCAATATTTTCTTTTAAACTTCTCTTTTTTTTTTCAGCCCACAACAGTTAGCTGTTGTTGTAACATCAGTCACTAGACCTTGGCCTACAGCAGTGACAACTAGCTTGAGCAACTATCCAGCTCGATGAACAGATTCAAGACCAAGCTTGATGGAATCTGAAAATTTAAATTTAGTGCCATTTGTATGGCTGCAACCTTGATGGGTTTGCACCATTGCACATTGTAGTGAGAGCACACTGCTGTTGAGGAGGAGCTATTGTTGAAGCCATTTTGGGAGTAGTAGAAATAGATGGGGACAGGGTATGATGCCTGTCTTGTTTGAATGCAGCATTTATTGCTGAATTGTGTCAGGTTCTTGTTAAACAGATTTTTATGGAGGAACCAATCTTTTATTTTTCTTGGTTCTATACCTCTTATAGGCTCTATGTCTACTCAAACCAAAGATTTTAATGTCTTAAACCCACCTTTTTGAACCTTTTAAACGTTGTGATAGCTAGATAAATTTGCAAAGTAGGGCAATAATTAATATTGCTTTCTAAAGTATACTTTGTGCCATTTTACCCTTTTCCTGTTGACAATTGCTTGCTTATCAGGAGCTTTAGTTTTTGAATGTAATGTAAGCTCTTAAATGTCGAATTTGGTGTGTTGAATTTTGCTCATAAAGCTCGACACATTTTTCGGATTTTTTTTTTTTTTATTAATTTGAATTTTTTTATTAAGTAGAAAGGTATTTGAATGTTGAGTGTCAGATGTATATCTGACCAGCCACTTGTTACTTAGGTTCACCATTTAGCTCTCTTTCTCGCTGTGACAGCACAATTTCATTTTATGTTGTAAATCATATTCATTGTTGATAGCATTTGATCTGTATATTTGTACATGGGAAAAAGTTAATGATTTTATGATGTATTGAAATTATATTAGAAGTTGTTTAATAAACTATATTCAACTTTTAAATGTGCTTTTAAAGTTTTGTGTGCACATACAAATTCTCTGAAGATGGAAAAAACAAGGTGTAAATAATTTTATTTATTTTTAAAATTTTATCTTGGTTCTTGTGTACAGAATACAATTAAAATTGTTTCAAAGTTAAATTCATAGGTTATATGAACAAAACTGAACTAAATGTCTTTCAGGTCAAAAAAATTTACTAGCTGTAAAATATGTACTTAAAGAGATATTTTTTGATTTTCCTAATATTCCAACAAAATATATAAAATAAAAAAAATTCAAATTCTGGTAAAAAAAATTATACATATATATATTTTCATATTAATAGTATGTGCCATTTTTAGGTGTTCAATTTTATTTATGAATAAATTTGGTCTTAACTTGTATAAAAACGTTTTTTAAATTTAAGTTTTATTTGTTGTAATTATTTGTTTATATCTGCAAATATGTATAGATGTTAACACAAATTCTATTTAAATTTTTCTAGTTTGTTTAGAAAAAAGTGTTCATATACTGGATGATTTTTTTTTTTTCTGTACAGCACTCAATATGTATATTAGAAAATGTTATACTTGTTCTAATGTCATATTCAAATTCTAAGAGATGGTTGTTGCACTTCCTTCTCCATTAGAAAGATAGCTTGTAAAGTCTGACATTTTCTTCTTTATAATTCTCTAGCACTGCCAAATGAATTAATATATTGACCTTCTAGTTTCCCATCCAAACTATATTTAAATTATTGTGCATTAGATTGAGAAATTAGAAAATATTTGTTAAATTTTGATGTACTTGTGAAAGAGGGCAGCTATGAATTTATGTTTGAAACTTAAAATTTATTATGATTGAAAAATTGCTTTTAAATGGGTTTTTTATGCCCTATGTTTTGCATTTTTATGAAATCAGTTGTAAAATGTCAATTTTTATGTTATAAACTGTGTTAGCCTGGAATTTAAGTTTTTTTCTAATTTCAATTTGATGTAATTATTTTTTGAATTGTAATAAAAACAGAATTTGAATGTATGAATATCATGTTTATTTTGCCTTTTTTAAGTGACTACTCTTATAAAAGTGTTTATTTTTATTTGCTTTCGCATGCAAAAAATTTTTTGTAAGGAAGTGATTAAATTTAGTTTTAGTTAAGTTAAAATCTGCAGGCCGATCAGGTGATGCCCATTTTCGTTTATGTAACTTTGGTGCATGGGGTGCTGAATATTAATTAGCTAGTGTTCAGGCTGAATGGAGAGCCCTCAGCCCCTCTTGAATGAGCATCATTAAGGGATCCTACAATAGTTTGCTATGTTAAAGAGCTAAATCCATTTCTGAAATGGTTTTCAAAAACTGAATAAGTATATGATTTTTAAATTATTACAAACAAAGATATTATACAAATAAAATACTTGCTCAAAAGACAATTTTTTTCGAATAATTTAAGGAATAATTATTGAATTTTTGAAACATGGGGGTTTATTTAAAGCATTTTCTTAAATCTGCTAAAAATTCAGATTTCATAGCAAGAAAACTTATCTTTAGAAAATGAATCCATTAATAGTGATATCGATTTTATACTGCAGAAAAAAAATTTGCGAAATTTATTAAAGATATCTTTTTCTTATTTGAAGATAGAAAATTAAAAAATTTTAAATGTCCGTCTCCATAGAAGGATATGAATGTTACATTATATAATACAGCTGGTAATTGATTTTTGAGAAAAATTATAGATATGCTTTTGCAGAGTCAAGGACTTTTTTCATTGCATCTATAACTGGAAAAAAAAAATTCAATTTTAGACTTTTTAATTTTCAAAATGAATGGTTTAATCAAGAAAATATACACTGGTGTTCAAAATTAAAAGATTAAGTATGTAGATAGATAGGCATAATAACAAGAAAAGCCTTTTCCACAGTTATGGAACACACAAATGATCGTGTGTACAGTCATCAGCACGAGAAAGTTTGAAAGAGAAGTTACAAGATCCAACACAAAAATAGTTTAATAGGAGGTTCTTCAATTAAACACCTTTCACAATGCGAATTCATGTTGGAAATGAGTCCCCCTAGCAGACAGTCCCACACCTCCAACAATGTTGTTTCAGGTCTTGAGAGGAAAAAGGCAAGTTGCAATTGACCTTTTAAGAGCATCCCAATTTTGGAAAGTGAAGATAAGATCTGATTCGTCAATCCAGTGAATATTCTCACTTTCCATAGATTCGTCGTAGCCGCGGTAGCCTAGTGGTCATGGTTTCGGATTCGTAGCCGGCGGTTTTCGTTCAATCCTTGGCCGCTAAAGACCCGCCTTGTAGCAGGTGCTTGTTAAATCTGTCGGGGCCCCAAAGTCCTCCCGTTGGAGAAGGGGTGTCAGCTCAGATGTCGTCCTCATCACTTGACCGAGGTTCAAAATTACGAGGTCCGTCGCTAATTGCCCTCCTGTTGCTTCGAGGGCGACGTTAATAAAAACTAAACAAAATCCATAGATTCATCGGCCAGATGGGCCTAATCTGGACGAGTGTTGCAATCCATAAAGATGGCAGGGAATTATATCATGAGACTTTCTTTTGGTAGGTACGGGCATCATGATCCCTCGCGATCTTTTCCATGTGGTTTACTGTCTTTGATTAACACGGTCACGCGCCCCCGGAATACCCTAGCGATCCATCTCTATCTTCGACCCTCCTTGTCTACCAATTATTTCTTTTTCAATTTTTTTTCACACGTCTAGACCACAGTTACATCTTGTTTGAACAGCATGTCCACATCTGGCTCATGCGCCCATAAGCTTCACTTTCACATAACGTTGGATGTTGAGGGACATGTAGCGGTTTCCCTTCTGATAAAGTACAGTGAGAATCGGTGGTTAAGACGAATCATGAGTGAATAGGTTTCCCACAAATCCCTGCTCTATTGTTCATGTTTTTCGCACCATGCTGTACGGGGTGAGCGCATAAAGCTTCGCGACACCAATTTCTTTTATAAAATCAAAATGGTATTCTGTTTTTTTTTTTTTATTTTTGGTTTTAATCCGATAAAACGTACTTCGAATACTACTGCACAGTAAGCGCACGTTTTTCTTGACCATTTTAAAGCAGGATCGGATGCTTTGAGTCGAACGTTACGCTAGTAGATAACTAGCGCCGACTTTTGAGAAAAGAATAAGCCTTAAGTTTTATTGTTGACGGTTAATCGCACGTTTTTATAGCGCAAAGTTAAAATTTTCGAATTCAAAGGGAAAAGACGAGTATTTTATGTAGAAGTATATTATTGAACACCACTATATATATATATTATCAATACAAAGGAAAACATGTCTTCTGTAATACTTTGAAAAAGATAAAAGTAAAACTGCAGGCTGATGGGATACTGTCCTGTCAGGTAATTAAATTCGTTGCTGAGCCAATGAAGATTCTCTCTATATCGACTTCAAACTTTTCCCTCTAATTCATCACCCAAATAAAAAATTTATATATATATATTTGGTTTAAAACTTTAGCGGGGGGGGGCGGGGGGGGGGGGGGGGGGGGGTGGGAACTCATGGAAAGTATAGTAGTATTCTTTCTCAACAGCCGGGAAGGTTTTGAACTCTAATAAGGCTTCAATTTAAGATATTTTGTGAAAATAGTTTATCTTTCGGGGATCTAATTAGGTCACTGAAATATGTATATTGTTTGCAGATCAAATAGTTTAATTGTATACGTTGTTATAGTATTCTTTTATTTATTTATACAAATATGTACAGTGCAAAAAATGGCAAGCACACACAAAATGAAATACAGTACAACCTCGTTAAGTCGGACTCCTTTAATTCGGCTCTACTGATCGGTCTACACGAAGAATTTTTTCTTTTTTTAAAATTTGAGAAACAATCTGAAAATATCCATAACATTTGTTTTATCTCCATATTTTGAAAAAATAATTTTTTTTTACTCAAATCTTCTAACAGATGTATTCATGAAAAGAAAGTGAGGGAGAAAGGGAATTTCAAATATTCTGTGTAAAGTCATCAAAACATTAGTTACATCTCTTTTCATACCTATCGGTGCTACATTGTCTAAATGGAAATGGAATAAAACAATTTTAAATATACTTCCATTGTTCACAAAGTGGCATCTTTCCCTTCTGTAAAATGATTTATACCTGATATTCTAAACATTAAGACGATTTCCAATAAATGTTTCATTTCATTTTCCCCACATTTTCGATATCCTGGACTGGCTCGGTCTTAGTTAATACGATTTAACGAGACACTACTGTAAATCATATCTGATTGTAAAAAATTAGTTAATTTTATACTGGGCCTCACTTATGTTTGCGCTAATGAAGGGGGCGTGAAAAGCAGATATTAAAAAGATATCTCATTGTAACCTTCTGAAAACGGTAATCCCTGAAACTTGAGTCCCTGCGGCCGCATGAAGTTCGCGAGGGAGGCCTTTCAACGGACCCAGTCTCACTAAACTTTCCATACGTTGCATATAACACAGAGCTTGACAGTAAAGTCTAGCATTTCAGACTGCCGTGCTTCAAATCTCCCGACGATTTGCATCCATTATTCGAACATTGGTTTACTCATTTTAACTGTTCGTTTTTTAATTTCACAGAGTGTCGAAGGAAAAAGTTTAGTTTAGTTTAGCTTTTATTAACGTCGCACTAGAAGCAACACGAGGGCTATTGGCGACGGACCTCGTAATTTTGAACCACGGTCAAGTGACGAGGACGACACCTGAGCTGGCACCCCCCTCTCCTAACATCCACACCACGCCAACGGGAGGACTTTGGACCCCGAACAGATTTAACGTGCATCAGCCCCGGCTACACGGCGGGTCTTTGGCGGCCAAGGATCGAACCCGCGACTGAACGAAAACCGCCGGTCGCTAGTCCACGACCTTGACCACTAGGCTACCGCGGCCCCTGTCGAAGGAGTGACGAAGGAAAAAAAAAATATTTCGAATGTCCGAGGTGTACGAACGAAGTGCATGTAAGGCATTTTTCTCTAAACGAGTGAGTGAAAGTTGAGATTTTTACATCGCAAAAGTCAAATCTGGCTACGCTGCGTCAAACATGTATAAATATGTTCTAGACGTTAGAAATTGGTTGACAACAAGGATCGCTAGGGTATCCCGGCGGGCGGCGCCAGTCTTGTTTATCAAAGACAACAAACCTCAAGGGAGAGGGAAGATCACTAGATTATCTCGGGATCATGATTCCCATGCATACTTAAAGAAAGTAAGCCCCTGAGAGATTTTCTACTAAATGCTGGTAGCATTAGTTTTATGTTTCGTTTTTTTCGAGAAATTAGATTAAAAATGCAAATAGTCTTAATTTTCATCACCAGTGATTTTGAGTGATTATATATGATTTTAATATGTTTGAGGTTTTATTATGATTTCCGATGTTTTCTCAAGTAACAGAAAAGAATAAAAGCAAACGTATGAATCAATAACATAGATTATATTTCCAAAATTGATAACTCTGTAACATTACCCAATTTGTTGCATCCCATGATCAACGTATCCAGATTTCATAGTTTCCAGTATTTAGCAAACTGGATTATTTCTTAGTGATATCTGTTGTAGTTTAATTCCATATCTGTCAATAAAACTTCAATATCATTTTTAAAAAAATCTTTTATTGCTTCCTTAAAATAAGAATTTTTTTTTTTTTCTAATTTAGCAGTCAAAAGTTTTAAATTCAATATGATACAAATCCTTTCTTTGTTGTTGTCTTATTGGAATTTGTTCTCTTACTTCAGTCACATGTGATAAATCTATAATAAAAATTGATATTAGCATATTTCTTGTTTGAATAATCTAAAACATTCACTAAGAAATGGATATATATATTTACTTACCGATTTCACCATAAACTATTCCTTCTTTTTCCTCGGTTGTGGCTATGACATTTCCCCTGTAAGATAATTTTTTAAGGAAATAAGATTTTATGTGGATAAATATTTCTA
Source organism: Nephila pilipes (assembly GCA_019974015.1). Taxonomy (NCBI): domain Eukaryota; kingdom Metazoa; phylum Arthropoda; class Arachnida; order Araneae; family Nephilidae; genus Nephila; species Nephila pilipes. The sequence continues at coordinate 1,270,476 of BMAW01082584.1, forward strand.
TGAATTAAATTTTAGGTTTCGGGTATTTGGAAGGAAGGCATTTAATAATTGGAAAACTAACTCTATCGTGTGGGTGTAACAATAGAAAACAGTCCAAAACGGCAAAGGATGTTGATGACAGGTATCACAACACTTATCAGATAAGCGACACAGATACAAAACAACACTTAATAGCAGTTACAGCACTTTTAATAAGTTCAGTTCTCCAGCTTGAATAGTTCGCACAACGGACAAATCTTCGCGATAACACTCTGCACTTCCAAAGCAGGCTTTGATAGTTCCCGGCAGATACTTGCCACTTCTCCACAAATGCACTCGGCTATGCTACCGGCAGATACACTTTGCCATTGCAATCGATTTCCCAACCATTCCCTCCAGCTTCAAGTCCCTCTCTTTTTTCGCTACTCCACCCAGGTATGACGTCACAGGGAAAATTCTTGGAAAAGTTCGTAACTTTCCTCTTAGTCGAGTTTTCGTCAAGATCCCAGCACATTCAGGAACCTTCGTTTTGTCGTTAAGTCTCTCAGAGTCACCAAATTCGCCACCAAGGTTTAAGGGTCATTGCTTAAGCTTTCTTTGGCTTCGACGAAATCTCTGTGAATGTCTCTCCTCTTATATATAAGTAACGTTGCAGATAAGCGTCTTCTCAGGTTAGTAACAATATTTATTCATGATTCACAACACAGAACATTTTGCTTAAGATCTTAAGTTTACACCATTTGTTATTCACAAAAAAAAAAAAAAAAAAAACCCACGGTGTTAATGGCTAATTGCTTGAAATTTTGATATTGGAAAATTGGTTGATAGCTCGTATTTGAGTTTTTGATGTAATAACTTTGCTTCAGGTGGACTTATATTCTCTCTGTGAAGTAAAAGAGAAGGTGGTTGACTATTGGATGGTTGTTAAAATGGAGAGTTCCTATTGTTGAAGGTGAAATGGTGGCTGGTTCTTTAAGTTAGATGAGCTAGAAGGTTCTAAGCTTGTCTGGAGTGAAAGGAGATGAGTGTCTTTTTCGCCGCTGGGATGCGGAGGGGAGTTGTCCTAATTGCTGCCCCAGAAGGTTTCTAATTTTGATGGGCGGAGTAACTTGTTGTAGGCTATGCGGCCGTTATATTATTGATTTGATGGATTTTTGAATTAAAATTTGAGAGAACGTTGTATTAGAGTAGCTGGTAAGAGTCTAATAAGATTTTTCTGGGTTTTTTGGTATTGGGGAGGGGGATATATTCCTCTACATTTATCATATTTTCGTTTTCTGTGAGGTGGAGGTTGTTGAAAAGTTAATGGATAGTTTTCTAATATATTCTTAAAATGTGGGTATATGAAGGGCTTTTCTGATTTCGTCGTTTCTGGCGTACCAGATTTCCTTTCGTGATTAATCTGCGGGTGGAATTTTGCTAGCGTTCTAGGATTTCTATATTTTATTTTGCCTCACAGGCTCACACCGGGCATCCGTAAGACAACATGGGACATAGAATGGAAGTGTACAGAAGCAACTTATTTTCTATTGACATTCTGGAGTTCCGACAGATTGAGGGGAATATTGCACATTTTTCGGAACTTCTCAACTCTCTCACATGAATTTATATGTTGCATGAGAATATTCCAGAACACTGCTCCGGAAGCGTAAAGAATATTCTGGAAGGTTTTAGAAATTCTAGTAGATTTCGTTTAGTTTTATTAACGTCGCACTAAAAGCAACACGAGGGATATTGGCGACGGACCTCATAATTGTAGTATCTGCATGAGCTACTGTTAGTGTCTAACAGATTTTATTTTGAGAGGTCCCATATAACTCGTCTTTTTCGATGTGGCCCAGAGAAGCGAAACGGTTGGGCAACCCTAGTTTATATAAATGATCATAAGTAACTTCAAGGGTCAAGTCAAATGAGAAAGTTTATTGGCGCAAGAGCCAGCTATGGCTATGATGCGCCAAAAAAGATTTAACTGTGGTTTAGACACGAAGAAATTGAAGAAAAGACACAAATTGGTTGACAAGAAGTAGGGTCGAAAATAGGGAAGGATCGCTAGGGTAACCCGGGGGCGCATCGCCCGTGTTTACTAAAGACGGTAAACCCCATAAGTAACTTCAATCAAACTTATAAAACAATTATAATCATCACTATTTCTTTAAAGAATCGAACATATATAGCCAGAACAAATGAAACTTTCACTATCTCATTATTTTAATAAGTGTGTAACTTTTTTTTAAAGATTTTTTTTTTATCTTCAATTGTTGGTATCATGATATCGTTGCCATGATTTCATTTACTCGATTCGTTAACATGGCGGGCAATCGGATGGATGAAAATAGGGTTATCACAAACCGATAAGCTGAGGCTACTAAATGTCTTAAAGTGTCCCGTAGCGTAATCCAAATATGCTGGGATCCATTTGAATCCGAAAATTCAATAAGAACTCACAAGTGACAATTTTAGTGCAAAATTTCTCTCTAACTCTTCCGAAGTGATAGAGGAAGAATTTTTCTTCGCCTCAGCTCATTTAATATCATTGTGTCGTCACAGGGACCTTATACTACAGCACGCAGATGTCAAAATAGTGAGTTAAATCTATGATAGATTCATTTCATCTTTTCTGCGGAAAGACTGCAGCCATATTTCAAAGCACTGCATTTCTTTTCAGAAAAATAAAATATTAAGGCATTCAAAGTTCACAATTGGATGTTTCCTCTCATCTCATTCAGATTCTATCACTTTTACACTAAACATAATATGACTATTACCACCGTCTGATGGTCCCACATACTGTCTTGCATGTGTCGACAGATAATCGAGGTGGCTAGAGGTTTTTCCAATGAATGATCAAAAAGTAAAAAACATGTACCTCAACTTTATTTTTTACGAAATGGATTTCCAAGTTCGATGTTTTGGAAACAGTCACTACAGATCGAGTCAGTCACGTACAAATGTTCCTCCAATAATCTGGAATAACATTAAGGAGCTTCTCCCGCTGAATTGCTGTACGGCGAACTCTTTAGCAGAGTTTTTTTCGCACTATTAATTCAAGTCTTAAATTTCCAGGATTGATCCAACACAATTAAGGAATAACATACGAACCTTACAACCTGTTTTAGTTTCATAAAGTATTTACGATTATACACTAAGATTTAGCTACAAAAAGCCATTTTTTTGCCTGTGGAATTCTGCAACAACCACATATAAGGTTCTATCTCGAACCAGCTAAGTTTTTACACTATAACTTCCGATGTGAGAAGCAGAACGATATCAGTGGACAGAGCAAGACTGCATTCCATCTAAACGTCAAATTACAACCCATCCCTTAAATCAAAATACAAGGTCGTCTTCCGTACACTCCAGTCGGACTGTTAAGTTCCTACTGGATCTTTCGGTCAGGTTATGACCGATTTTCGGTTTCAAGAGGAAGTTCTATGTACCGCTACTGCGATCCTTTCGTGTTGACCAACGCGAATGTGAAAGGCAGGTGGAGAAGCGGATCGTCTGGAAAGAAGTAAATTCAAGTTCTTTTGTTATGCTGCTAAATAAAAATGCACAGGAGAACTAAGAAATTGAAGAATCGACAATGAAATATTCTCGGTTTTAGCTTCCAATTCTGCCTTGTTTCGGACTTTCTGTAGCTTTATTTCTTTTTAATAGTTCAGGTAGTCAGCTGATGTGTTTTTAATTTAAATTTCAGTAACATGTTTTTAAAAATTGTTATTATTGTAGCTGCTGGTTTCTAAAATCTTCCGACATATTCAGTTTGATATATATCTATAAATCAAAAGGATCCGACAGGTGACAATACACTACAGCTCCACATTGCAATTAAGTCCTAACATTGATGTAATGTGGATGTTAGGAAAGTGGGATGTCATCTCATGTATCGTTCACATCAGTTGACCGTGGTTCAAAATTACAAAGTATGTCGCCAACAACCAACGTGTTGCTTCGAAGTGCAGCATTAATAAACTATCAACTGAAACCCAGATTGCAATCCATGAAAGAATGTCCAGCAGACGCAAATCTGAAGCATGCAAGTTGTCCCAGGCAGACAGTGAATGTTTGAAACTGTGACATTTAAAAATACCATAGATGATTCGGAATGCATGGTTGTACTCTGCAGATAAGATACCTTGCTTTAATTGCTGTTGGTATTTGAGGACAGCTGGAAGTTAAAATTAAATGTTTAGTTGTGCGAGGAAAAACGGTTGCATATATTTTAGCAATAGTTTTTCTGACTTGAATGACAGCCTTCACAGAAAATCAATTGAGAATTTCCGCTTCAGAGGCGCGTAATAGATCAGGTTTAGAAATGACACCATGGCATATATTTAATGATTTGTGAGAACAAACAGTAAAAGGAGAACGTAAAATAGTTTGTGCCAGTAAAAATCATTCGGATTGCAAAGAATTAGTAAGTCACTAGGTTGTAATTTTTTAACTGACTTTGGTTCATCATCTATTCCTTCAAGAGCCTTGTGAGCAGCAAATGTAAATTTCGTTGTTCGATAAGGAAAATGACCATTAAAATGAACAGTCGTGCAACATCTCGCCTCGGTGCTGCCAGACGAATATATGATCATCGAGGTGTTGCAGGCAGAATCGTGATTGGTCTGAAAAGACAATGTCTTGTCATTTGTTTGTCCATGTCAAGCGTTGAAAGCACCATGGTAGACCAAGGAATCTGTAGAGTATGATTAAATGTAATCACAGCAATGGATGCCTTGCTGAAATTTCCCTTTTTTGCTTTTGATTCATTTCTTATTAAAGTCGTACTTAGAAGCAACAAGAGGTTATTGGTGGAGGATCTTGTAATTTTTGAGCCAATTGACGAGACGATACGTGAACTGGCCTCTCTTCAAAAATTTCCAAACTTCAACATTACACCAATGGGAGAACTGCAAGCTTCGAAGATTTAACAAGCGAGTTTTTATAGTAGCAACGCGACCATGATTACCACTTCCCACGGCTTCAGACGACATCGAATAGTATGAGCTGACTCAATTTGTAATGTAAAAGACCCTAATTCTTGTGCTAGAGTTCTAACAGTGCGACTGCCATTGCCATGGGCGCGCGCACGCACACACACAAAGCGGAAAAACTTAATTCTACTTAAAATATTCTTCTGTTCTACCCGTTTTCTTCTCGAACATTCATACGAAAATTTTCAAGCAGCAAAGAGAACAGCTTCTGAAGCTTAGCAATACCTTTTGATTTTCACTCAACTCCCATAGGCCATCAGTCACGCACCAACAAAAGTCCAGCACCCTAGCTTCGTTAGAAAGCGGGAAAGAGACCACTTAATTTTTGCCTTTTGCTGGTTGCGACTTTAACTTCATTTAAATTCTTTAAAATCTGCTTAAATGCTGAAAATTTTAAACTTAATTAGCCCTCAATATTCTTTTCATGACACCTAGTTTTTTCTCGAAACCAGATGGACACATTAAAAACAATTCTTTTTTTTTTTCCTCATCAATATTACTTTACCACTTGACTTCACTCTAGTGAATCACATTAGCTACATTTGCTCGCGTTCTATTCCAGAAACCTGCAAAAAATTCCAATAGTCATGCATCCACATTATACAGATCTTCAAAATTAATTTTTTTATGGCCGACGGATTGAAGGATTTCATTCTGATTTCTCTTCCTCCTTTCCCCAATACGAGAATGTACCCATCCCCTCCAAAACGTCCGTTCACCGGGAACGAAGTCTTCTCAACCCAGTCTGTGACTCCCGCGTTGATCTTTTCGTTAGCCACCACGGCGACTACGAAATGCAGGGCAGTTTTTTCACCCTCAATAATTCTCCTTTTCTTTTAATATTAATTCCCTCTCTTTCTTCTTTAATTCTGTAACACTATTTTAAACTCGATAATGGTGTTGAGGAAATATTCCTTTTTTTTAAGAACAATAACTCCACAAAACTGTACGCTTTCGGCCTTCTACCTTTACATAGCGCTTCTAAACATATGCGCACTGTTATCCTAATCACCAATGCTTATCGAGGTCTGCGCACAGTGAAAATTTCATAACATGCCAGTAGTGAATAAAATATGGATACATATGATGTAGAAGTCATACATAATTTGTATGTGTCTTAGATATCAGTCCAAAAACTACCAAATTACTGAAATGTGTGGTTTCCCCCCTCATGAAATATTAAAATTATAAATATCACAGGAGTTCAGAGCTTGCCTTTAAATCAATCTATTTCTATTGAAAAAATATAAACCTCCAATTGATTAAATTTTAAATAAAATTATTATCGTAAATATGGTTATATTCTAAGACATCTACAGGTTTACTTATTATCTGGTTTTAAAACTACCTATTAATGTTCGGTAATATAACAAAAATGAATTTTGTTTTAAAATATACTAACCAGGGACTTATTAAAGAACTATGACCCCATGCTGTATATGAAGAAGTTTCATCTCGAGCTGGTGAAATTGTTGCAACATACAGCTGATTATCTACAGCTCTAGCTCTTTGTAAAAGTTCCCAATGAGCAGGACCTGTAGTCATATTGAAAGCTCCAGGATATACTAGAAGTTGGCATCCTAAAGAAGAAAAATTATCGAATTAGAAGAAAATGATAAATATATATAAAAAATTTCTTTAGTACTATAAAAATGTTTACCTTTCTCAGAATATATGTTTGCCATAAGAGGAAATCGGATATCGTAACATATGCCTAAGCCTATTTTCCATTCACCTATCATAAAAAAAAAAAAAAAAAAAAAAAAAAAAAACACACACATTACAATTCAATAAATTTTTCTTTCGGATTATTTTATTTATACTGAAGAAAATTCAAAAAAATTCATACTTTTCCACTTTTCCATTTCGCCGGCGCAAATCTCGCCAAGCAAATTTTTTGGGCCACAACACACAGTAAAAATGTTTATGCACCATTGAATTACATTGAATACAACCAATGCCAAACATCGTCAGTTGTATCATTTTTGGCGACTTTATCACCTGCGCCGGCGAAATGGAAAAGTACCTTCATTTTAAAACAATATATATTCATCCATTGTACATTTCAATTATTCATCTATTGTTAATTCTATTACAATATTAGAAATTTTTAAGTTAAATTTTTTTAAAAAAACATTATTCTATTTGTGAAGGTATTATTTGGATAAAGAGAAACGTTCCGAATTTCATTTTAATAGGCTTAAATAATTTCATTTCACAGCATATATAGTTCGACAAAATTTCAAGACCACACGTGAAAGTTTTACTTTGTTGACAAAATCTATCGACAGAACAATCCCACTGGATTTTACGGAAGGAGAAAAATGTATATGTTATGATAAAAGTGATTAATCCGGTGATTATTCATAATCATTACTAAACTTGGTAAATGTGATAAATATTTACATTTACCAAGTTAGTTTATAAAATCCTAAACTCGTAATGGGGAATGTAATAAATTCAGACTATTTTGTTGAGTAACGATATCTTAATACGAAAAAACTAAATATTTTCAAATAACTTGTGAGATAACCTTTGACTCTGTGAGATAACCTTTTGATAATTTTCATACACGTTTAAGTATATCATCACTGCTTCGGTAGTAACATTTTTGTACTTTTTTTTTTTGAAGTTCTTTTAACATTCAGTTTCTACCACCATGGTCAATTGATAAATGTGCTTTATGATATATGGTAAAATGTTCTTCAAAGTAAACATAAAATCTTACATTAGAGCTATCTTTACTTACGGGAAATATAAGTTTTTCAACATTATTTACTTTCATTACGTCGTATTTTTTTTAGTATTTGATATTCTTCCGGTTTCCCCCCACTATTTTTGTTTCTACTAATATTCATTTTTATTAACAAGTTGTCATATCTTTCTTTCATCAGAAAACCGCAGTTCGCTTTCTTAGTGTCCAAAACATTTAATAACTTGGAATTAAAACGCTCCTACATATAATCCATTATTAAATATTTCATTAAAAAAATCTATCCAGCATGAAATTAGAAATACTACTGAAATCACTTGCATTTGACATCAACAGACAACTAATAACAGACTATGAATCCGCGTTAAAAAGCAACGGTGTACACCATGACACAAGTTACTTTCCCCATTATGAGTTGGGGATTTTATAAACTAACCGGTAAATGAGATAAATATTCAATAATTTATCACAATTACAAAGCTAAGTGATGAATAAGAATAATCACCGGTAATTATACATAATCACCGGATTAATCACTTTTACTGTAGCATATACATTAATCATGTATTAAAAATGTAACAAATTATTTAAAATACTTTATAAAATCTTAAAAAAGTTAAATTTTGGTAAATCAAAGGAATGTAGAGGAAGAAAGTTTCGAGCTATTCATCTTTTTCAAATGAGTTTAAGATATTTAGCTTTTTTAATGTACGGGAATTAAATTTTTAGCTTAATTTCATTATTCTGGCTAAAAAAGATCCAAATCCTCCTTTCTTGACGTAAAATTACACAAATACGATAGAATCTCTAAATCGACTGCCCAAAGGACTAGAATAAATATCAATCAATTAGGCTCTTAATCAATGACTCTTACCAAACTGTGATCCAGTATGTCATTGATTCACAGATTTTTTTTTTGTGTAACCCACCCATTGTATTAGATCAGGAAGATTCTCTGAAATCCATATACGTCAGTTCCTCAAACCTTGTTGGAGGCATTCTAGCATCGAATGAGTTTTTAGCAAGCATGACATCAATCAGTAGAAATGACTCATGCATGCAGCTGAGTTTTATCTTGTGTAAGTGTATGCCCGGGTTGTCGTGAAAGGAAAGGAAACCCGAGGATATGATTTGGTAGAGTACTAGCAGTTACCAGGAACTAGTTCTTACTTGGTAAGAGTTAACTAAAAGAGATTTTTAAAAGAAAGTGGAATGCCGTGGCATCGATTAGCAAAAAGAGCTCCGCGTTAGAAAAGGAAACGAAGAGTGACAGCTGGGAGAAAGTTCAAACTGGAACTGGAAGGGTTGACGAGCGAGCTGTCCCCAGAAACCTGGTTCCAGGACATCTTGGGGAGGAAGGAGAAAACAGGCTCCACCCTGAATGGCCCAAACTAGTATCGCACAGAACGATACAAAGTTGAAACACTAGCTAATAATCCCCAAAATCAGTTCAAATTAAGAAATATCCATAACACCTACACACGATAGAACAGTGATACATGTTGTTCACGGTTATCTAGCAAACGAAAATAACTTCGGCAACTCCCCCCCCACCACATTTCCCTGTGGGATAACTAATTATATTAAAGATTAAAATTAAAAAAGCGACTGGAAGAGAATAAATAATTAATCCAATGATTAAAAACCTCCACATCTCCTGCATCTTTTAACTCGGAAATAAAGTTCAGAAAATGCTCGAACTTTTCGAAAGCATGGAAAAGAGCAGCCATGATACCAATCCTAAAGCCTGAACCAACCCTGCCAGAAAATTACAGACGGATTTCTCTGCTGCCTATTCTCAGCAAAATCGCTGAGAAAATTATTCTTAACAGACTGAATTAACATCTTAGAAACCCCGACATCATTATCCAAGAACAGCACGACTCTATGCCAGAATTATCCACATCACACTAACTCATCAGAGTGAAGGAATTCATTAAAATTGGATTTTTTAATAAAGACGCACAGGAGTGGTTTTCCTGGATATTCAGAAAGCTTTCAAACGAATTTGGCCCACTGGCCCTTCTCTTCAAAATGATCAAATACATAGTGCCATCATCTAAATAAACAGAAATTCTTCGCTTTACGGTTCCTATTTTAAACCTAGAGATATTGAAGGAGTACCACTAGACAGCTTAATCGCTCCAACTCTATTTAATATTTTTGTGAACGACATCCCAATTCTCTGTTTATGCAGACGACACAGCGATGCTATCAAGAAGTGATACCCCGAAAGCTATAGAACATGCTCTGAACAGACACCTCATGGTATAGAAGAATGGTACTCGATTAGGAAATGTTACCTTTTTCGACTTTCCCTAAATGTTTTCAAAACAGATACCGTCATCTTTTCCAGAAATCACAGAAAAATTGAACAAGACATTTATCTTGAAAATAAAAAGATCCTTCAGTCTTGGAGCACCAAGTATATTGATGTGACGTTAGATAAAAAGCTCTCTTTTAAACAATACATCACATTAGTTAATAAGCAGTACAAAAGTGGTTGCTAACGGTCTTTACCCCTTATTTCGTGTATATCTACTTCAAGTAGACGTAATAAATTGCGTATCTATACTCCGATAATTCAACCAGTCCTGGCCTACGCAACCAAATCTGGTCTCATAACGCAGATACTACAATTGATTAACTCGAGAGATCACAAAATGTAATGCCTATACAGACCCTAAAAGCAAAGTGGTATATGAGAAATACTGATATCAGAAAATCCATTAAATATCCTTCTTTCAAATTCTTCATCAAAAAATTATCTATTAAATTCTTTAACAAAATTAACAGTTCAACAAATAGAACTCCCAAAAGCATTGAAAAATAACCGATTAGTAAGAATCCTCTTTTACACAGGATCCGAGAAATGCTACTTATTAAATTCTACTCAAATTTGATTTCCGTAACTCCTTCTTCCAAATTTCACTAAGTCCATTGCTCCACCTTCAACCGATAAACCTTTGCTTAAGTCAACCAGAAAACGCTCTCTCAGCTTAACCGAGACTAGAAATCCAACCCGCTGTGATCCCCTTTTCAAGCTACCAGATTGGACATCTCTCCCCCACCCCGATTAATCCTAGTATTTGATTCCCCCCCCCCTTCTGCAATATTGAATAAAAATTTCACCACTGTAAACTGTTTTTAAAACGGAGTAAGCTCCGTTTTTTCTATACCTAACAGAACACGACAATGTGTTTGAGCCCGTTACTAAACAAAAGAGTATTGAGTGACACACACAATATTCTATTTCAAGAAAATAAGCCGTTAATTTTAATTCTCCTAAATTTTAGCCTTTCAAGTACTTTTTTTTTAAAACTTTAATGAAATTGCTGCTTTTAATTATTTTAATTTCCTTACCCCCCCCCCCTTGCCATGATCTTTTAACTACTTCTGGAAAAGTGCAGATTACAATGTTCAGCGTCACAATATTTCTCCCAACCAGATCGGGGATTAGTTTAGTTTTTATTAACGTCGCACTAGAAGCAACACGAGGGCTATTGACGACGGACCTCGTAATTTTGAACCACGGTCAAGTGACGAGGACGACACCTGAGCTGGCACCCCCCTCTCCTAACATCCACACCACGCCAACGGGAGGACTTTGGGCCCCGAACAGATTTAACAAGCATCAGCCCCGGCTACACGGCGGGTCTTTGGCGGCCAAGGATCGAACCCACGACTGAACGAAAACCGCCGGTCGCTAGTCCACGACCTTGACCACTAGGCTACCGCGGCCCTCCCAGATCGGGGATAGAAGCCCTTTTCCACTTCAAGAAAACAGATACGACATCATGAACAGTTGATCGGAGAGACAATTAGGAGTGGGAACACTTCTAATGTAAACAATGCTCAAAATAGTAGATCATTTAAAAAAGAATAAGCAGTTTCTTGACACGGCTGGGAATCGGTAAAGCCTGGGTCTAAGACGGAGATGTTTTTGGCAGCGGATGGATGGGTTTTCGTGTGATCTAACAGAGGGGTGGAAAGTGTTAAAGAGATTTCCGATAGTTCTTAGGATGGATTTGATTTTTAATTCGTCATGCAAGATACGGAGAGGACTGAAGCGGGGTGCTTTTGCATTTATTTTTAGTGCTTTGTTCTTCTTGAGTTGGAAGTGTTTCTAATTTGTTAATAGGTTTCTCATGTCGGGAATCTGCAGAAAGAATGGGTTGAATGTATTGCAGGTAGATAAATCTCTTGTTTTTGAGAGAGAGTTTGGAGGAGAGTCGAGAGTTATTCCTAAATATTTTGTTTCGGAAGACCAGGGAATATTTTTTACTCTAGATTGTTTCGAAAACTGCCTTTTTTGAAAACGACCGCAGTCGATTTTTCTGGATTAATTTAAACTCGCCTGTCCTATTCATTTCTGTAGTTGCTTGAGATATTGTTGAAGGTACCGGTGGCACATCTGGGTATTAGCGGTCTGGCAGAAAATGGCTACGTCATCTGCATTGAGGCAGATATTAACTGTGGGGAGGTCGTACGTGAACACGCTGTGAAAAGAAAGGAGAAAGAATGTTTCCCTGAGAACTTCTTACATTTATATGGTCGATTCTAGAAGTTTCTAGTCGGAGTTTTACTAGGAAAGTTCTACTTTGGAGGTAGCAGTGAACGATTCTTGTGAAGTAATATTGGAAGTTAGTTCGAAGAATTTGAAAATCAGACCACCGTGCCAAACCCGGACGAATGTGATCGTAGTATTTTTATCGTTGAAACCAGAGATTATTTCGTTGGTGACAAGCAGGAATTGATGGAAATTTAAGGTGTTTTTTAAAGGAAACCATATTGTTCAAGAGTGATGGTATTGTTGCTTGTTTGGTTTTTATTAACGTTGCGCTAGAAGCAACACGAGGGCTATTGGTGACAGATTTAGCAATTTTGAACTCCTATCAAGTGAAGAGGACATCTGAGTAGCACTCCCTCACCTAACTTCCCTACCTCGCCAACGGAAGGACTTTGAGTCCAAGCTGCACGGCAGGTCTTTTGTGGCATCAAGGCTCGAACCTACGACTCGTCGAAAACTGCTTGCCGCGAGTCCATTACCATAACCACTAGGTTTCCACGGCCACAAGATATTGTAGCTATTGGCGTGGTATTTAAGTCTTGTGATAAGTATTTTTCAAAGATCTTGGCTGTGATGAGATTAAGCTGACCGGACGGTAGTTTAAAGAAAATTTATGATCCTTCTCTGGTTTAGAGATAAGTGTGATCATAGAATGCTTCCATAAAGGTGGGAAGTAGTTGTAAAATAGGCATCTATGGAAGACCTTTGTGAGAAAAGTAATTGCTTAGATTGGGGAGAGACTTCAATGCTATATTCTTATTATAGTCTCTGTCAGGAGTCTTAATTTTTAAGTTTCAGAATAATGTCAAATATTTTAATTAGAAGCAAGGAGTGGTGTGGAAGTTAGACTGAGCTACCAAGGGGGTCTTCTGACTCTTCTTTCCACCTTATCAATCAGAGCATCACAGTAGGGATGTTTCTTCTCCTGGAAAGATTCCTCAAGGGATCGACTAAGAGTTTGGCTTTATCATGAATGTCGTACACTAATACTCTGTAAAGGAGAAGCGGAAATACTGTTGGAGGCACTTTTTTCTCCAATGTGTGTTATCTTGTATAAGGAGTTATCTTTAAGTAGAGGCTTCAGAAAGGGAGCAGTGAAAGGTGATTCCTTTTTTTATGCCACATTATAATTTATTTAGTTCAGCTTTGATGGGAAAGGGGTCCTAGTTTATTACCATGATTGCCCAAATAGCTTATTAAATGCTACACATTTAAAATTTTGGCCTTTATTTGGTTTAGTGTGAAAAATCATATAGTTTTGTATTATGTGTTTTATATGCAAACCCATTTTATCTTCTCAAATTATAGGCAACTTACCATATAAAAGAGCAAATAAATCACTCTTATTTAGTGTGACAGATTTAGATTTGAATGGTTCTTATTTTATTGATAACAAGAAACAGAGAACAGGAATATTGAATAAGATTTACTTCGGTGCATGCATATGTTTTATCCGAGTTTTTATGTTATGTTATTATCCGAGCTATTCATCTTCAGATTTTGTAAGATTTATTCACATCAGATGCACTAATAGAAACCCTTAAGCACTTTATGGCTAGACATGGAAAATGCTCAAAAATTTTCATGGATAATGCTGAAGATTTTGTAGGAGCAAATTCTCAATTGAAAAGATTATGCAATTTAGTTGAATTTTATCTGACTAAACTTTGGTTTAACATTTCACAGTTGAGTAAATAAATTGATAGATAAATAATAATTTCACAGTTGAGTAAATAAATAAACTCTTCATCTCTCCAAAATCTTCTCATTTCAAAAGTTTATGGGAGACAGGTGTTATTCAGTAAAGTATCATCTGAAAAGGAGGATGGGAAAATTGCACTTAACATACGAAAAATTTGAGACTATAATTGTGCAAATACAGGGCATACTAAAGTTGCCTCATACCAATTTTCAATGATTTTGATGGCCTTGAAACTTCAACCCTTGATCATTTCCCGGTAGGGAAATTTATAAACACGATTCCAGAGTCAATGATAACTGATATCAAAGAAAATCATTTAAATCGTAGGCAAAGATTGACAAAGGTAGTCCAGCTTACCTGGAAAACGAAGACTAAGGATTATTTGGGAATTCAATAGCAAAGAACTAAAGGGGTGACAAAGAAAAAAAATTATATGCAAGTGCTTCAATACTTAAGGAGGACATCATTCCAGTTAGCAAATGGGTTTTAAGTTCTCTTCATCGTTGAAGTTTTTTAAGGTTCCGACAAGGTAAGAACCATAAAAAATGAAATAAGAAGATATAAAAAGAGCATACACAAAAATTACAGTATTACTTATTGAAACATTATTATTATTTGTTTGAGGGAGAAAAAAATTGTAATTGTTACAGTTTATATTTGTTTCAGCATATATTACGTGATCCTTGCATTAAAGATAACAAGTTTCTATGTATCTAGAATTATTTTGTGTAACTATTATGTTTGTTGATGAATGTATAGAAATATTGTATTTCAATCTGGGAAGAGTGTTAAATAATCTTAACTAGAATTCTAAAAGAGGAAAATAAAGTGATGATGCATAGAAATGTTTATGAGTGTGATTTTACTAACTAGCACTGACAACATTAACCAAGTTTATAAATCAAGTATTTTTTTTTTTTCATTCCTATCCTTGAATTCAGCTTTTTAGATGTTCAACTTGTTTGGTTTAAATAAGAAATTTTTATTTTATTCCTTATTTAAAATAACAAACATAAAAGTTAAAAAGAAAAATTTGTCATTGATTTAAAATTAAACAAGACAGAGAGGTATTAATTTAAAATCAGCAGACAATGTTAAATCAAAAGCTTTCTATATCTTGAACTTTAAAACAAATGGAAGCATTCAAAATATTTTTTGTTAAAATAAAACATTCAGTAAAAACTTTAATTTGTGAAACTTTAAATATCTTACCAATCTTAAATATTGTAAGGGAATTGCCTGGTGCCAATGCATCAGATTCTTTAAAAGTAATTTTTCCAGGAATGTCAATATCAAAAAGATGCACCTGCAATTGAGTTTAAAATCATTTTATAATAATAAATATGCTTCTAATACAAAAATAAATTTTTACATAAATATATCATGTTTACACAACTTTTTACAAACTCTTTGCATATTGCATTTTCAAAATATTTTTTTAAAAAAAATATTTGAATTAAAAAAAAATTAACATCAAAAATGATTCAATAAGATATTGATTATATATATGCTATTAAATGTATGAGTACTAACTTTACGATGCTTTGCTAGTAATTCTCCATCTGGGCCAAAAGCTAGACATGTATTGAATAATTTACCATCATGTCTTTCAGGAAAGGTACCTTTAAATCAGAAAGCATAATAAATTACAATTTTTAAAAAATACAATATCAATTTAATGTTTATGTTGTATAAACAATCAAATAAAATCATACCTCCAATTAAGTGAATTTTATTTTCCTTTGCACTTTTAGAAAGCATATCGCTTGTAAAACCAGGAATGGTTTCAGCATATTGATTAAAATATTTTACACCATATGGAGCATTAAAGCATTCCTGAAAAAAAAAAAAAAGTGATTTCTACTCTGAGTGCTTTGTACTAGTCTATATTTTTAAGATTTTACCACTATATATATACACCCAACTTATTTTAAACACAGTCTATCTTTTTTTTTACATGATTTTGAAATAACACAGTTCACTAATATTCTTTTTTACACAAATTTTTTGTTCTAACACAAATCCCCTCCCTCCAAAAAAAAAAAAAAAAATTTGTTTTCCTCATATTCAAATGCTGGTATTACTGCCTAATACCACCTCTTTGATTTAGTATCAGGGTATTATAGCAGCATTTAAAATGTAATACATAAAGCAAATGCTTAAATATATTTTAGACTATGGAAGCATGGAGAAAGTTCATGATTATGGATTGTATTACACATGCTTCTTTTGTCATCAAACAGTTGCGCCAATCGACCTTAAATGCTTATTGTAAAAAATTTTGCAGCATGAGTGAAAAGTGGAAGTTTCATAGTACAAAAATCAGCTGTGTGTTTTGAAATTATAGTTCTGTAAAATGCAATTGGTGGTGAAGGTTTTAACAACATGCAAAAAGTTGACATAAAAAAATTGTTGCTAGAAAGCCAGTAGGATGAGGATGATTTGATCGAATTTATGGCAGTTTATGATAATAAAGAAGTCAATAATGAAGTTCAGCTATTACCACATGATTTAATTCGTGAGGGCTTGAAATTTGCCACAAGTATGGAACATTTTCTTACTCATGATCCTGATATAGAGTGTGCATCAAAATGTCAACATAATCTTAAGTTTTGTAGAACAGGATATCAAGAATTACATAAGCAACTTGAGAAACCAAAACAGACGCTAATAACAGACTTTGTAACAACAACAACAAAAAAAAAAAAACCAACAGAAGCCATTAATAAAGAATGAAATTCTTCATTAGAATCAAAGCCGATAGTTGTGCTAGACATATCTGACACATCTACTGATAACATTTTTGATCCAGTTCGTAAGAAACATGCATGTTTGTTATCAAACAGCTATAAATAGTTGTTAGTTAGTAGTTTTAGTCCCAATTATTTTTATATGTTGTATGTACCAATAAATTGAATTTTTACTGTACACTAATTTTAATTTTTTTGTAAAAAAAAGGATTTTTTTTTATAAATATGCAATATGATTTCATTATTACTTTTTTTGCACGTTTTTTTTGGAAAACAGAGTTTTTTCATTTTACACAATTTTTTAAAATTGTGGAACATATCCCCAAATTTATCAAATGTCGCATGTATTTTTTACATGGTTTTCTGAGGAATGTATCTACAGTGTAAAAATAGAGTTGGGTGTATATATATATATATATATACACACACATAAAATTAATTTTTTATTTCAATTGGACATAAAAGAAAACCAAATTATGAAATTAAGGTTTCATATTATTTGTGTACTGAATTACATTTCATATTCCAGAAAGTATCAATACAAGTAAAAAAAAATCTTAAATTAACTTCAAATCACTTACTGTTATTGACATTAATGCAAGACTTCTTTTAAAAAAGCCAAATATTATTTTAAAAAAAAAATTAACAAATAGTAGTGTGAGAAAACATTGCTATAGGAATATGAAACAAAAAAAAACCCCCATTAATGTAGTATTTAATGAAAATATGTAATATGGGTATTTTTTTACCCAAAGTTGATTGCTTTTTTAATATTTTTCAGAAAAAAAAAATTATAAAAATTTTAAAGTATTAAATGTTTGGACTTGTGCCAATTATGATATAAATTTTAACTGTTGTTTGAGAGAGTGAGAGAGAGACAGACCTTATTTTCTTAGCTGCAAAGAGAGAGAGAAATGAAAGATTTTTTAAAAGGAATTTTATAGAATTATTAATGGAGTAAAGTTTCTATTTTTTTACTTACAGGTAAACACACTAAATTTGCCCCATTTTTTGCAGCTTCTTTGATGAATGTGCATGCCCTTTCTAAATTGTTCTCCTTATTAGGAGAAACAGCAAATTGTATAAGAGCTAGTTTCATTCCTACATAAAACAAAGAATATAAGATGCATGTTAGAAAATATACACTTAGAGTGTGAAAAACTAATTCAATACAACAATTCAGAAAAATAAATTTTAAGGAGATAACATTTAAGCAATAAAAGAAAATATTATTTTATAACTATGTTAACTTTCCTATGAATAAATTTCTTTTCATAACATTTACAATTTAAATAAAACTAGATCAGAAAAAAACATTCAGTATCTGAATTCCGAAGTTATATTTAACCTAGAAAATATAAATATCAGTACATTTAAAAATCAGTTTTGATTTGAATAGTAACTTATTTTACTTCGATTATGTAATTTACCAATACTTATTGCTTTTAGACTACAGTAATTATCTCATTTTATGCAAGATCTTAACTTATATCTGAATGAAACAAAGAAAAAATCCTATAAAAATGGTAATCCAAGTCCATTCGCTTATAAATGTGTACACACAATATGTGCAATTATGGAATTTCTTTGTTCACATTAACACTTAACTTAAAGTTGTACAATAGATTGTTGATAAGGATATCAATTTTAAAACCATAGTATGGCAATAAAAAATGAATATAGAATGAGAATTGCCCAATTAAATATTTTGTATGAATGCACACACATATCTTCAAATTCCCACCATGAACCAAAAATTCATGAACATTGAAAAATCTTTCGAAATTATCCATGAAATAAAATATATCTTGATGGTTCAACATTCGTACAACACTTTTTTCTTTCATTTCTTCAATGTATGCGTTATGAATAAACAATACTGCATTTTTTTTCCCTACAGACAATTAGTACAGTAATATATTACGTATAAAACATCGATTTCAAAGTAGTTGATTAATTAAGTAATAAAGAACTCCAAAGAGTAAGATATTGAAAATAATTATAAAACGAATTTACTTTGAAATTTCTACTGAACGACAAGACAATGTTTATTTCTGGAACACATAAACAAATGTACGTTAAAAAAATATTCCAAATAGTAAATTTTTATCTCGCATTGAAATGAATATTGCGTAATGTTGATTACTTTATGCATTAGTGACATAGCTTATTTAAAACGAATAAACAATTTTGAAGTCAACCACACATTTCAATAATTTATTTAAAAAAATTAATTCAGCACTTTTTTTATAAAAAAAAAAAAAGGTAACTATGTATTTGAGCAATTCGTTTCACTCAAAACAGAACATAATTTTTCAAAAATGCTATATACTTCTTAGGAATGCAGCCATTCAATGCTATAAATTATGAAACCATGTGACAGTAGATAGTTTTGTTTTTAAACCCCGATAATAAATGTTGCCAACAAAATTGTTCTTAAATTAGTTTGTGCAGATGGAATTTATTTGCAGCTTTCTATTTCTCATTCATAAGAAGAAAATAAAAGAAAAAGCTGTTTTTAAGAAGAATGTTTTCTTCTCCATGCATTTAATTGAAACAAATAGTTGAAATGTCATCTTACGAAGAATCAAAGTATTATTTGCTAAATAACAATTCGGGTTTCTTTCTTAATTTCCCCCCCGCTACTCTTACATTTTGACAACAATACATGAACTTGAATATGTCATTTGTTTATCATGAAATTCAAACTACTTCCCCTTAAAATACTTATAGCCCTTTTTGCTTCTAGTGTGACGTTAATTACACCAAACAAACAAACTTAAAATACTTATGTAAAAATACACATTTTTCTGAATGGCAATCAAAATTCCTTTTATAACCGCTGAGTTTGTTTTTAGTGTTTATTCCGAAACTACTTACGTTTTTTTTTAATATTGAATTTCTGTAAGTGAAAATATTGATGTTATATTTGTTATTTATTTATTTAAATAATTATTAATTTTCCAACCATAACTTCTTTCGTAGTTGATTACATAATTTCAATGTGAATCTCACATTTTCATGTATTGTACTTTTTAAAAATCATTCCAAGCGTAAAACATTAGCTTATCTTCTAGAAGCATAATTATTTAGTAAATGTTTATTCACAAATTATGTGGTTTGCTGTTTCTTATGTATTGAGGGGGAGGAAGTTTTAATTTGGATTTATTTCATCAGTATGTTAAAATAAAAGTGAGAAGGTTGTTGACATAAAGATAGTTATTCTCTAAAACCATTAAATCTTATATTTTCAATTGAAAAAAAATATCAACTTTTATTTTTTTCCAAGATATTGACTTAAAAATATTTATTTTATTCTTTTAAAAATAGTAATTTTGTTTGCTTTGAGCTTTTCTTTCTTTTATAATTTATTTGATAAAACTGTTTATAAGTAACGAAAAAAAAGAAGAAAAGCAGTATGTGAAAATGCTTTTAAGAGAAAGACTGAAATTTATTTCAATATAGAGTGAAAGTTTTCTGTAACCACAATGATTTTCTTTAGAGTTAAGACATGGATTTAAATAACCATGTATAGAGAAAAAATATGCAACCATGAGCTAAAATTTTCATAGAATTATGTTGGTGAAAAGAACTTTTTAAAAATTAGACCCTAGGTCTTAAAAACGGCCTTAATAGAGAAGAATTTAATAATTAGCGTAAAATGTTGATTAGCTTCATGTATAAAGTGTTTCTACTGTTATTATATTATACCAGAAATTTAACTTCAGAAAGTATTTATCTTGATCTTTATTAAAATGTATAATATGTTATGCAGTTGCTTAAATGTGTAAGGGGTACTATTTAGAATCAATCCTAGTCATACTACCAAGTTACTATTGTGTGTTATATTACTATTTAATTTTCTTTGAAAAATTGCTTTGTATATTATTAATTCTTAAAATATATCTATATAGTATATTTATATGATTTGTATACATCTAATAGTTTCTTGAGTATTTATAATAAAAAAAAATTGATAATTTTTATTATTATAGATATTTGTTGATTTTCTTAAAAATATGTGCAATTTTATTTCATATATATATTTTGATTTTTGATGATGATTTTTCTTTTGTTTTTTTTGTACATTTTCTGTATTTCATTCTGTCTCTTCATTTATCTTGTGTATATTTTCAGTAGTTTTTATTTAGGTATGTGAATAGTTTTGGTTGAAAAAAATTGAAAAGAAGTAATTTTACTATGGATGGAAACAGGTATTTTTTGGTTTATTAATTAATAAATGTATTAAATACATTTTATTAAAAAAAAAGTCATGCTAATTTGCGATCTAATTTAATTTAAAGGAACTGATGATGCTGGCACTTCTGTGTCAAATTAATGTATGTAATTCTTAAGACAAATTAGTTTAAACCATTTATCAATTTTGAATCAAATAAAAGTTATAATTACATTAAATGAATGAGAACAAATAAACAATATTTATGTATTTATATTCAAAGAAATCACAATGTCATCAACATATATATTCAAAGAAAGCATGATAATAAAACTTATGAAACATTTTTTTTCATTCAATTCTATGAAAAATTTCACATATTGGGTCTATAACTTAAAAACCGGAATTTGACAGATGTCAACACTTGTGTAGGTGCTGTAGTAAATCATTAACAGACACATGATTTTGTAGCTCTATTCATAAGTTGTCAAAATCAGTCAACAGTGTTAGTTTGCTTGTGCACATCATATTTTTTTCAATCATGAAAAATTTTGAAAATTGTCAAACAAAGCAGCATTTGCGGGAAATTTTTCTGAGTCACTTTTTTGCAAAGAAGATTGCAGCGAAAATTCATTGTTTACTCATGAAATCGTATGGTGAACATGCTCTTGCAAAAACACAGTGTTTCGATTGGTTTCAAAGCTTTAAATGTGGCAATTTTGACATCAAAGACAAAGAATGGCCTGGACAGCCGAAAAAGTTTGAAGATGAAGAATTGAAAGTGTTACTCGATCAAGACTTGTGTTGAGCATAAGAAGAGCTAACTCAACTGGCGTGATTCAAGCAGCCATTTCCAATTGCCTAAAAGCATTGGAATTCATGCAAAAGCAAGGAAATTGGGTGCCATACGAGTTGAAGCCGAGAGACGGGGAAAGGCGATTTCGCACATCTGAAATGCTGCTCAAGTGTTATAAAAAGCATTCATTTTTGCATCGAATTGTTAATGGTGACGAGAAATGAATTCATTACGACAACCCGAAGGGCAACAAATTGTATGTGAAGCCTGGCCAACCAGCCAAATCGACACCGAAGAAGAATATTCATGCTGTCTAGATAATGCTCTGTATTTGGTGGGATCAGAAAGGAGTTGTGTATTATAAGCTTCTAAAACCAGGTGAAACCATTACTGGAGAGCTGTACCAAAAATAACTGATTCATTTAAAAAGAGCATTGATAGAAAAATAGCCAGAATGGGAGACCATACACGAGGCTTTGATTTTCCAACATGGCAATGTTTGGCCATATGTTGCTCAACCCGTTAAAAACCGTGGAAAATAGCAGATGGGAAGTTCTGCCCCACTTGCCATATAGTTCAGACTTGGTGCCTTCTGACTACCATTTGTTTCTGTCAATGCAGAATACGCTTCACTTCAGTCCAAGGCATCAAAAATTTGCTCAATTCGTTCTTTGATTAAAAAAATGACTGGTTTTTTTTAGGATGACATCCACAAATTACCAGAAAGATGGGGAAATGTTGTAACTTCTGTTGGACAATACTTTGAATAACAGAATTGTACAAAATTTTCTTTAACACATGCTCAAATTTCCTAAAAAAATCGGTTTTTAAGTTATAGACCTAATACTTTTCTACTGACTTCATTTTTTTATGTCAAGGTTTATATAGTGGGTTTAATAGGATTTCTCATTTACTAATTTAATTCATGCAGTGAATGTTCTTTATTTTTGTTTAAGTTAATTATTGATTTTAATAAAATAACTTTTCTAAAATGAAATTCATTAAAATGTATTTTATTTATTCTCTGATTTTATGTTATGCTGATTACTTTTTTTACATGTATAAAAAAACTATGGCATTGTTCGTCTGCTTTGAATTCTCCGTTATTTTTTAAATTACTTAAACTTAAAAGCAGTTTTTTATTTCTTTAGTTGTGAATCTTAAAGAAAAACTTTGATAGCTGTAATATATCAAGAACTAATTTTTATCAATTTTATCACAGATAAGGGGAAAAAATCATGAATATTTTGTTGTTGCTAAAAATATTAAATGTACTTAAAAGGTTTTAAAACATTGAAACATCTGCATTATTAGAAGAAATTGCCAAAATTTATCTACCTGAATGCATACATTGATTCAAATTTTGAAATGAATATACTTTCAGCAATGGTTAAAAAAAATTTCAGTTTTATTTGGTCTAATGAAATTATCCCTTTGATACTAATTATGCATTATATTATCAGAGATGTCAGCATGCCTATTTGTTCTAGAAATACGTAAGAATTCAGTAGAAATGTGTAAGAAAAGTTTTTAAAAAAATTTCAATCAAATTATTACAAATTAAGTACATGTTATTCCTAATATTTCTGTTATAAGATTTATGTTAAATGTACATAATTATCACTAGACATGTTTAAGTATATCGTAACCTTTTTCTTATTGGCAAAAACTTATATTTGAATTACAAATTATTTTGAATCTGTGAGTTTGTCTATTTATTGTGCTTATGTAATCTATTCACTTGATTAAAAATTCTTCTTTATTTTATTTATTCATTAAAATAAGTTATTTTTCAGACCTGCAGATACTTATTTAAAAGTTGGAAGTATATTTGAAATAGAAAGAAGTAACCTCGTTCTTAGCCAATCAGATGTGTCTAATTTAAAAAAGTTTGCATCTAAGGCTACCCAAACTGATTATAGAGAAAGTGAGGCCCAAACAGATCCTTGGGATCCACCTTTCAAAGTATCAAAAGTTCATAAAGAACCTGAAGTTTTATCCTTTACTAATTTCTCTTTTGGTAAATAATTTATGAAATTTTATATACTATTATTCTTATTTGAATTTTTTGCTAAAATTAATGTTTATTTTTTATTTTTAATATTTGCTTTTACTCCATTTTAGTTGTAATTTTTTTTATACATTCATTTATATATTTCAATTCTATATCTTAAACTATATTTGAACTGGTCTGTCTTTCTGTATTTAAATAGAGAGCTACAATTGAACTGATATTCCTTTGAAACTTGGACGTACAGTGTTCAGTTTCAGACAGATCAATAGAAGAGGCTCAATTTAGGTTTATAAAGTATTAAATTGTGTTTTTTTTTTTTTTTTTTTTTATCAAAAAGTAAAATTTTCAAATAAAGGCTAAGGATGAGTAAGGGATATTTTTCTTCTAGATTAAATTGAATGTATCTAAGGAGAGATCATTATGAAATAGGAACTTTTTAACAGAAGTATGACTGTAAATGTTTTGCCTTTGTAAAGAGGTAATAGACTGAAAGTGATCTGTGAAGTCTAACAATGCTACTACAGCATGGAATCCCAAGGTTGAACTGATACTCTGCATCTTAGCAGATATTCCTTTAAACTTGGCATACAGATAGGTCTCAACACAAGACAGATAAATATAAGGCTCAATTTATAAAGTATTAAATAATATTTTTTATTAAAAAAGTCAATCTTTTGAAAAAAGGATTAGGATTGATAAGTGTTGTTTGCCTTTTCTGTACCAAACTAATTGCTCTAATTCTAATCTTATGATAGTGCCTATTACTGAATATAATGAAGGTTCAAAGTTTACAGCAATTTAAAAATCTGACAGACTCCCTGCCCCTCCTCCCATAGAAGGGAACTCATATTTTTTGATAATTATTGGAAAATAAGTAATTATATGAGCAAAATAATTTTGTTTTCTATATCTTTATTTTATTTATTCTAATCTGCAATCATGTCATTTTATTAATTCTGAGGATGAATATTTTTATTGTTTTAATATTGACACCACCTGGTGCGAATGGGCTCGATTAAAATTAAAACGAGAACTTTACTTTTCAATTAAATTTTTGAATTTATATGAGTTTCTGCAGTGTAAAATGCAAGCTCAGTAATGCTTAAAATTGTGTTATCTCAAACTGATTTTATTTTATTATCTCCCTAAATAAACAAACTGGGAATTTTAAAATATTTTATTTTTTATTTAAAGGAAAGTATGATAAAAAAAAAAGATAATTTTTATAAATTTATAAGTACATTTTTTAAACTTGCTCTTTAATGTTACAACAATCTTTAAAGATTTGTAGATTAAAAAAGTAAACTTTTATGTATTACACTGCCCTTGAGTTAAAACATTTCTGGGAAAGCTGTTTTAGTATTATTTGTATTGTTACATGTATTACAGCTTTATCGTGTACTTATTTATTTTAGCTACCTTATTATTTTACAAATTATGCCAATTTTTAAAAGTATTTACTATTTTCTGCTGTGAAAATATTTAAGGATGATTGATGCTTTTTAACTGAGATTTTCTTAAATATGTTAACAGGGAAAAACTATTAATTTAAAAATATTTTTATTGTTTTTATCTAAAAAAAATTTAAGGTTTTCTGTTCAATATAAATGATATTAAGCTATAGTCTATAATCATTAATTACAATGCTAGTTTTTTAAAAAAATTCTTTTTACACATATCTATGAATCAAATTCAATCAACCCATTCAGGATCCAAGTTCACATGGTCACACAATTCATCCCATCATGCTTCACAGCCTATGGTATCATGTATGTGATTAGTCTTTCTGAGTCTTGAGGTCCATTAGATCACAGCAATGGGATTTCAAATCAGAATCTTTTATTTAAGTTTTAAGTAACACTAGATAGCAATTGAAGTCTTATATTTTGAAATAATGTTCCACAGAACATTGGTCTTCAATTTCAATATATGCTTTCAGTACCAAGTTGTTTTTTTTGTTGAATCAGGGGAATTTGAACATGTATAAACTGCATGTGTTTGATTCTTTCCATAGGAGTGAGCATTTAAGGGGCAGTGTTTTATTGCACACTGTGTTTTTGTATATATTTTGATGAAGTTGGAAAAGGAAGGTTAGGAGTGGAATAGATTTATTTGGGATTTGCTAGATAGTATTTTGTATGTTTTGGGTTGGTTTGATTATAGCTATCATGGCAGAAAGAGTGAAATATTTAAGATCGAGATTTCTGAATTGATGAACAAAACCAGATACTGAACTGGAGTAAATTCGGATGTAAGTGGTAGAGAGAGAGAGAGAGTGAATCTGACTATTCACATGATACTGAAATAGTTTTTATGGATATAGACAATTTTAGTGTAACTGGCAAACGGACATCAAAGAATTGCCAACATTGAAATTCTCTACAAATAGTAATATCTACATTAACAGTTCAGAGCCATTTGAAGAAGAATTAGGTCTTTATAATTTGTTTTTCATGAATGAAGTTATCAAAATTGTAGTTAACAAAACAAATAAATTTCCCAAATTTATTTTCAAAATATCAATAGCGGAACAAACTCATCAAAATCACCAGAACCTAATTGTGTAGTAGAAGTGACTGGAAATGAAATGCTGGTGTTTACATCTTTGATTATAATAATGAGTATAATCAAAAAACCTTCAATCAAAATGTATTTTTCTTCAAATTCAATAATTTGCACTCTTTTTTTTTTTTTTTTTTTAGTTCTGTTATGTCAAGAAATAGGTTTTCGGAAATTTTGAGCTTTGTGTTAAAACCATATGCAAAAAAGGGTTGCAAGTAATTATGCATATGTAAAAAAAGCAAAGGTAAACCCAATTTAGGAAAAATAAATAAGAAATTTCAAAACTTTTATATTTCTGTAAGAGAAATTTCTGTCGATGAAAATAGTTTTCCTTTGAAAAAAAGGAGTGGCTTTTGTCAATACTTTCCTTCCAAATAATCTCAGCATGGCATAAAATCTATAATTATAGGATTTTAACTTTAGGTACATTTGGAATTGTCTTATCTATATTGGTAAAGTCACTAAGTTGACAGAGTGAGATGCACTCTGTGGAGAACACACACATATTGTTAAGACTTTGTCTGCCGATTAAGAAAATAAAGGTCATAATCTGTACCTTGATAGATTTTTTTTTGTTTCTCTTATGCTAACCATTCATCTTTTACAGGATAAAATAAACCAAATGTGTGCAAAAAAACAGGATGGGCATGCCAAAAGATTTACTTTGTTGTTTTCGAAATGATTGTATTGTTCATTTCAGAAGGAGGGTATTAATGTGATTGGATTCAAGAATAAAAAGAAAGATGTCACCATGTAAACATTTCACTGAAAGGGACTTATTCGTACAGAGAACCCTCACCCCTGAAAAGTGGGAGAAGATATAAAGAAACCCTCATTGCCTTGTTGATTTAACAAATATATAGAAGGAGTTGATGTAGAGACTCTCTATCATGCATCAATACTCATCTTTTCAAAAACCTGTGAAGTGGTACAGATAATTATTTTTCGGGTTTTTGTACATGGCATTATTAAATCCAAACATACTTTTCTGAAGACGAATAAATAATCTTTGGAATTTTGAATAAATGTTATTCAGCAAATAATCTAAAGAAACAAGAAACTAAGCTCACAAAAGTAAAAGCTGCATTACAAGTTGCTAATCCTTTACAATTAATGGCATGCTATTTTCCAAATTTATGTGTTGATGTTAATGGTAAAAAGTCAAGTAGACAGGGCTATATACAAATAAAAGTTCCTTAAAAGGAAGGGAAAAACTACACACAATGTGTTATGAATACAAAACTTGCAACATAAGAATTTGTCAGGAACAATAGTTTTAAAATGGATCATAAGCATCAAAACTTTCAAATATTATATACAATAATTTTCAAATATTTATCTTATATTCAATTTACTAATATTTTATCTATATTTTGAATATTCATATCCAAATTTCTAAAATTTTTGTCATTTATGTTCACTATTGCAAAATAGAAAATGGACAGGTCAGTTATTCAATTTGCTCAAAAACTGCTAAAGTAGTACAAGGCAGATAACTAGATGCTATTAGGACTTTATAAATGCATATAGTTTTATTTAGGAATTATTTTATTTGTTTGAATGTATTATGTAGTTTAGCGAGTAATTTGTTAAAATTTTTAAAGAGTAGCCCCTTTTTTTTTTCCAACCATGAAAAAAATATATTTTTATTAAAATGAACCATTTTTTTTAATATTCGCAATTTTTTTTAAATATAAAGATTCTGTTTCAGAATGTTTAGATACTATCAATGGTGATAATCTGCAATTTTCAGCATATTTAAATTCAGCAAGGATTTAATATGATTTTTGAAATGAAATAAGTCTTAACAAAAAGAAAAATTGCTTGGTCTCATGCAGGCATATACTGTGGAATACTTGGGCTTGGGGGAATGCTTATTTCATCTTTCACTAGTCTTGAATAGGTTCAGAGAAAACTATGAAAATTTGTCATTAGAAAATATAGTATTTCTTTAAAAAAAATGTAGTCTTATAGAAAGATATTGTTCCAAATAATCATGAATTATTGCTCTGGTAGAAGTACTGTAAATTTATGTTTTGTCAAAAATTAAAATTTGAAAAAGTAAGGGAAATAATGGAGATAATTAATACTTAGATTTAACTTTACATTATAAAATGGTAATGTGCATGGAGATGTTTTATTTATTTGGTATTTCAAAATAAAACTGAAATTATTTATTGATATCTGTTTGCTATATTGTACAGATTTTTTTTTGTATTCCAAGTACAAATTTAATTTTAAATTGTTAATAGTAATAAAGTAGCAATTGAATTCAAAACAGAGTTTCATAAGGGGAAAAAAAACCATTTTATTTGTCATACAATTATATTTCTAATTGTTTTAAATTTTTGTCAAAAATTGTACATTGACATAATATTTTTTATCGATCTAAATTTTTTTTATTTCATGTGTCCAAGTGAAATTTTTAAATACTTGCTAATGCTGAATTTCTTATACAAAATTTACATTTTTAATTTCTAGGTAAAGGCCTTCCTGCTTGTAAATTAGAAATGAATTATATCTTAGAAACAAGAAAAAATAGAGATTCAAAAGATTCATTAAGAGCTATTGAAAGTGATGAATTATTAATGAGAAAAAAGCAAATAACTAGGGATCAACTCAGAAGTGACTGGAATTATAGAATTGCTGTTAGTATATTTTTAATATTTCTCAAATAAAAGTCGTTTCCATATCATGTTCTTAATTTTAATGACTCTAATTGCTTGAACCTAATATAACTAGATAAAATCTAATTTAAAGTTTTAACTTAATATGACAAATTATAAACAATATTAGTATGTTTTATATATAAAAATATACAAATGTTTAAAAAGTGCAAAAGACAAACCTATGTATTCAAATGCTAAAAATTAAATTATGTAATTATCGCAATAAAAATAGAATTCATAAAACTTATATAAATACATCTGTATTTCATAAGAAATGCTATTATGAACTTAAAAATCGTAATTATAAGCCAAATGAAAAAATTGTAGGTAGGGATCTTGATAACTGGTTTATATCAATCAGTTTAATGCTTTATAATCAGTGAGTATACTGTTTCAAAATTATTGATTAAACTTTCCATATAGGTTTTAAATGAGAAACAATTGAATAAACTTACTGCCATGCAGTCTGATTTAGCTGATGAAATTGGAAAGTACTCAAATAAGAAGGGAAAAGTTTTGAGAAACATGTGGAAACAAAAAAGGAAGGAAATGAATAATCAGAACTCAAAACTACAAGAAAAACTTCAAAAGGGTGATTTTTTTTTAAGTTTATTTTCAGCAATTTTAATATTTTTTACAATATTCAGTCTGTTTGCATTAATACATTTCATACTAATCTTTCAGTACTTTTTTGGTTTAATTTATGATGATAATTAGCATTTTGCAGAAAATGTGTTTTGAACTATTGAATACGAATAAGATATATTAAGAATTATTAAATATGTACTAAATAAATGCATTAATATTAAATGTAATTTTGATTTTATGTGAAATGGTAATCAAGAAATAATGTTCAATTTTATTTTTAGCATTCATTTTGAATCTGAAAAAATATATATAATAATTATAAATAATTTAAAGTGTACTTAAATAAGTATGATTTTTTTTTTATATATAATAAAATATTTTTATAATCTTTCAACTTCTTCTTGAATACAGTAAAAAAACCTTTCATATGATTTTGCTTCAAATTTAAAGTCTGCTGTAATTTGTTTTCATATTATTTATTTTTAATTTTTAGAATTACGTTCTGTGAAGTCTCATTACCTAGATGTGAAGCATGATGGAATTATAAGAACTGATAGTACTTTTAAAAAGGGATTTAAAACGGAAATAAAAAAGTTACCATTTAGTAAAGGAACTGAATACATGCTTTCAGATTATTATTTAACAAATACCACTGGTATGTATGTATTTTGTTTCTAGGTCATGCTCAAAAAAACAAATTAGTGTTGTAAAACTTTTTTAATTTGTGATAAAAAAAAAATTAGTGTATTATTAAAAACCATTTTAAAGAAAAATAATTTTTCAGTCTCTTCTCAATCCTCATATCCTTTAAAAATTATATATAATTTGTTGTGCACTGCACAATGATTTTAAGCTTCAATGTTATTCTATTTAAAATATTCAAAGTGATAAATTTTTAAGGCTTTAATAATTTATAAAATATTTTGTATTATGTCCACATATTTATCCTATTGTGTGTGACAATCACTTATATATTTAAATATTCTTTATTTTAAAACTATGCTAATTTGTTGACTTTTATAGGTTTAATAGGTGTAAAAAATTGGCTGGAGACAAAAGCAGATGGATTGAAAACTGAAATTCCTTTGTCTAGAGTTTTCAAACGAACACAGAGAGAAAAAATTGCAGAAAAAGCATATCAATGTATATTAGGTAAATAGCCAACAAAATCAATTTTTGATTTTTAGAATTGTGAAAAATATACTTTAGGAATAATTGAAATTATTAAAGAAGTAGACTTTTTTTAGAAAACAAATGAAATGCTGTTGTATTTATTATATATGTTTGTGGGAACTGAACTGATTTATCTGGGATATTTTCTCAATTATATCAAATACTTGTTTTTAAAAGTAATCAGCAAGTCTAAAGATGTCAGGAAATTAATAATCTAGGTATTGCTTGTGATTTTTTAATTAAAATTTTTAACAATTAATGAAGTTATAAATCCTATTTAGACATACATGTCATTTATATTGAACTTAACAGGTGACAAAGAAACATTATTACCATTTCCATGGTCATGAACAATAAATGTACACTACTTTCATTAAGAAATTTTCATAAATATATCTTTTGCCTCTATCAGTGTAAGTATTAAGAAATTTCTCTGCTAAAATAGTTGATATTGTAGTAGCAGATTGAAGGTATTTACTATTTTAAAAATTTGTTTATGCTGCATAATTTATGTTTAGACATAATGTTTGTAATAAAAATGAAATCATTTATCTTTTAAACTGTTAAGAATTACAATTTTAAAAGAATTAAGGATTCAAATTTTATAGTTGCTTTAAAATTTAATTATTTTGTGATTAATAAAAATGTTTAATTTTTTTTAATTGCTATCATTTTCAACTGTTATTTTAGAGACCAACTATAATTTTAAATTTGATTAAATTAAATTCCCTACCCCCCCCCGGGGGTGGGGGATGTTTTTTTTTGCTTTCGTAGCATTGTTTTTTTTTTTTTTTTTTCAAAAAAAGGAGATATGGATTGATAAAATGTACTGTATTTTTCTGTTGTTTCTGTACACACTGCTTTAAAGATTGCTTATTTGAATTATAAAAGCTATTTCCTAATTTCTTTGGTATTATTTTCCTTAATGTCTTAGATCAAAGACGAAGCAAGTTACCTCCCAAGACATATCGTGAGGATTATGAAAAAGAAGAGACCCAAGCACCGAGTGTCAAAGCTGAAGATGTTAATGAATTTGTTGATTTCGTGGAGAAAAAAATAGATTTAGTTACAGTTTGGCAAAAAGCTTTGCGAGGCTTAGCTCAACAAAAACAGGTAAATAAAAATTTTGTGTATCAATTTTTGCTAAATTTAGACTGTTTTATATTGTGTAAAATTGGTGCTTAATAAACATATTGGGTTAGTTCAATGATTAATATATTAACAGACTAAAAGCACAATTTACCAACACTTAAAACATAAAAATGACAATCTGACATGCAAAGTAAATACAGGATTCCCATCTTTACCGAGACTGAAGGTTGACTAGTGGTCTTTTAAGTGCTGCCAGCAGGTACTCTATTGTTCTTGTTAACATTTGTTACAACCCCCCTCTGGTTCCAAAGAATTGTTGTTGAGAGAAACTAGCAGAGCTCACAGTTTTTTGGTGTATTGGGTTTTCATTGTATTAACACAGGAGTATCATTGTCTTAACATAAGCAAAGGGAGAGGATGTTCTTAAAATCCAAGAACTTTACCAGAATTGTAAAGATTTCATAAGTAGCAAATGAATGCTGAGTAACAATTTTCAGCAGGAATTTGATTGTCTTTTTCTGAGCAAAATAGTTGAGGTGATGAAAGGATTCCTAGACTGTAAGCTCCTGTGTGATACTGGGGAGGTGGCATTGTCTTTTATCAGATAAAATATTTCTCTTATCTCGCTTCTCTTGAATTACTTCAAGTATTTTTTCTTAAATGTTTACCAATAGTTTTAAATATAGAGTAATCTTTGTTACAATAATTTCACTATCAAAATGATTCAGAAATTTTAGGCCACATAATCTACAGTCCTCTTCTCTTGTCTGTATTGCAGGTAAGCAGCAGTTTTACCTTTGTGCTGTTCAATGTGAAGTCGATAGTAAGGTAACTTATCTTCTCATTCACCATTTCGATTTTAAAGCAAGAGGCAATTCTTGGTTTTAAATCATGTTTTTCTCTATTTAAGAGATTTACTTGTGACTGGTAAACAGGGGTTATGTCTTGATTAATTTTCTGTAAGATACATTGTTGAGTGATGGAACCCTTAAAATAAGGGTTATAAATTAGTCTCCTGGCAGGGTGTATTGTAACATTACTTCTATCAGTGTTGTGGCATACTTTGTAGTAGTGGTCTGAGGGAGAGGAAGAAGCTGAATACATCTTGTGGAATTATCTTTGACATTGAACATTTATCTCCTACTAGTTGAACTTTAACACAAAAGTACAAATAAATTCTTTGAAAATATTTCAAAACTGTGAGAATACACAGGTATTTTAAGAATCCAGCAGACTTTTGTCTTAATGGTTTTTAATGATTATATCCTGCACAATTTTTTACATAATCGTTGATGTAGAAATTCATACCTGTTGGTAGTACTTATTTGAGTATCCTTTGCTCAATTGGTTCAATAATTTCTTTCATTTGGAGCATTGTATTAATTTAACAAAATTTCTTGTCTTTTGCAAACTGTTACACTCAAAATTAGTCTCTTTGCTTTTGGAAATAGGGCAGCATCAAAATAAAATTCCCTCTTTCTATCCATTTAGCAAAATTAGCTTTGGAGTAACACCCTTTTCATCACCTTTAAAACATACTATTGTTCTCCTATTTTTTTTAATTTGGCATCCTGCATTTGCTCCTCATGAGTCCCTTTTGGTGAGTGTGTGGGTAAGTCTATGAAAAGTGTTAGAATTTCACAATCTGATTTCTCGAGTTCAGATTTCGGTTAAGATAACAAGTTTACAGTAAAATTCGATCTTCTTGGAATATAATTGATAATTAGAGTAGATGATAGGATCTGCAATGTTAATCTTAAATGTTTACCAATTAGCTATTTTAAAAACATTAGTTTAAATTTCTCAGGTACCCATACCATTGCCAGAACTTCTCTTTCTGTGGTGGAATAATTTTATTTGATGATGTTAATAGTTGGCTTGCGTATTCAATGGGATGCTCTTCATCTTGTTCCAATGGCTGCCCTACTTGGATCTGTTTGTATAGCATCTAGTTTGATGTCATCAGTTTTGGTTTAAGTACAAGAGGATTCACTAATTTTAATTTTAACGCTCTGAAAGTATCTAGTTCGGTAATCCACTTCCACATTGCCTATTTCTTAATTTAGTCTGTTAGTGATTTTGCAACTTGAGGAAAGTTACGATTGTATCAGCAATACAAGGGGCTTTGCACTTGTTTGACAGATGTTGGTGTTGGCATGTCTGCAATAGCAACTGATTTTTGTGAATCAATTGATGTATTTTCTTTAGTAATGTAAAGACCCTAGTGCTTAACTTTTTCACAGCAGTTGCACTCCTCTCTGTCAGCATTGTATTTAAACAAAGAAAGACGCTCAAAAACCTGTTCTAAGTCAAAAAATATAAAGATTTCTTTTAGATGTGTCAGTGCTAGCACATCCTTTAATTTGCACCGCAATTTTTCTATTGATTTTTGGAAAGTTGCAGGTGCATTGCCGAATATGGGTGAGCTTGTAAATATCAAAAAGACTTGAAACATGAATGTGGTTTTTATCTTCATTTTCTGCAGCCACTTTCACTTCATGGTAATTTGTACATGAGTCAAAAGTTAAAATGTAAGGAGTTGACTGTGCTTTGTTAAACAAAAAAACAAAAAAAAAAAAAATCTATTTGAGGCAATGAATATATATTTGGAATGGTTTGAGAATTAAGCATACAATAGTCAATGCAGAGATGTATTCTTTCCTATGATTTCAGAATCAAAACAATTGAAGTGGAAGAATTGTAACCTTTAATAATACCTTGTCCTGGAAGAGAATCTAGTTCTTTCTGCAATCATTCTTTTCAGGTTGGATTCATTCAATAAGGAGACATCATAATAGATGGATTGTTGCTTGTTGATATTATGTTAAGTAAAATTGTACTTTTTTAATCTACTTCAAAGACAGATTAATAATTGTTGAGCCTTGTATCTAGTTTCCATGCTAAGATACAGATTATTGCTGTCCTTCATTATTTTCACATGGAAGGAAACAGTTTTCTTCTCTGGGGTCTTTGTGTAATGGAATATATATACCCCACACACACACACATATGTATACATACATTTAGAGAACTTTTTGAAGATTATCATTAAAACATTGTTTTTAAATATTCAAGTATATTACTCCTGCATCCCATAGAAAATCATTTTCAAAAAGGGTACTATTCCTTCTAATTGATGGAGAGTGGTAAGAGTTTGTGGGAATTACCATCCTTTCAAGTTTTATATTAATGAAAAGTCTAAACCTTAATTTCTTGATGACCTTCAGCAAAGGCACATGTGAAGTTGTTTCGTTCTAAAATTTTTGCCCTTTCTTTTGAAGAAACATGTAAAATATTCTCCCTTTAAAACAAAATTTCAAAATAGTTGTCAAACACAAACACAGTTTTAAGGTATGAAGGTGTGTAGTTTCAAGTTTCATTTTTGTAGAACTAATGACACATTTAGCTATAATATAACCTGAGTTTTCATATTGATTCCAAGTAATTGACCCCTGGGTTTTTTTTAAACCTTTAATGTTCTTATTTCTTATATAAAACTATATGAACTCCAAAATTTGAATTCTATATTGCATCTTCCCCCCCCCCCACTTTTTTTAAATTTCCATTTTATATACTTTTCTGTTGGTGCTTCCAATTTTTTTGTAAGCATCTAACTTACCCACTAACTTGATCATCGAAACCCAATCGTCAACAACCTAGTAAAGGCTCTTTATATTCTCGAGCTGTTTTTCGTTTTATTTTATCTGCAATCATTTATTTCAACAATGTAATGTTTAATTCTGTTCAAGCATTATAATGTTTAATTCTGATATCTAACCCTCAAAGAAGTTTTTCAGTTCAAATAATCATACCATGTAGTATTAATTTTGTGATCTTGTAAAAAAAATTAATGGACTCTTTTCACACTGTTCTTAAATATTTTTAAAAGAATATTTTTGGCATGGTTATTATGAACATTTTTCTCTGCCTCTCCCCTCCAACTACTAATTAAGCTAATATCGCTTGGAAGGATTTAGTCAAATATGCAATGCATTTTGTTTTTGTGATTTTTGAAGGAAAAAAAAATCTATTCCTTTCCAAATAGATTTAAATATAAACTAACTTCTTTGTGAGGATCAAAATTATGAATTAATTTTTTCCCTAATTTAGATATATCAGAGTCAGCATTCTACTAATCAGATTTATTTGCAATGCCATTACTTTGACTCTTAGTTTGTTAATTATCTTTTCTATTTCAAACAATCTTTCTTTTTCATTAGTATCACTCATTCCTTTTTGTCCTCTGCTATTTGTCTTTTTCATTGGCAATTCTTATTCTTTTTTCTCTCGTATTTCTTTTTCATTTCTATCATTAATTATACGTGTAAATAATTCCTTTGTTAACACCTCATCATAATTTGTTCTTTTTAGAACTCTGTTATTTTATAACTATGTATTGTAATTTTATAACTACTATTTACACTTATACTTAGCTGTATAGCTAAAACATGTAAATTTTCTTTCTTACTCTTAGCAAGATAGACCATTGTAAAATACACTTAAAACAGAAACAATAATAATGCATTCAAATAAACACACATTCTTGTTGATTAATAACAAAATCAATTAATTTCAAATTCTTATCATTATTATGCAAATCAATATTTATGAGATCAATATATAACTGTGAATTTTTCCAGTTTCAAATTATCTTCAAAACATTAATATAAACATTCATATAAAAATACCTTCACTGAAATAAATCGTTTTCATTTGCAAAACAAAATTAGATAACAAAATCAGAATCAAATGAGCATTACTCAATCTGAAATGTTAAATCATCCTTACCATGCATCAAAAATGATGAATTGGCAAAATGATTCAACACTGACTTCTCAATAGCATCCATTGAAGGCCAATCAGTTTTGTTTTCTCAATATCATTTTATATCTTTAATGCACAAAAGGTTAATTAGGAAAGGAATTGCACATTCAGTTTTAAAAACACATATCATAAAACAGAACTTGGAATTCTACGTATTATTTTAGTTGACTGCAACCAATCCATTTGGGATATTCAAATCTTATAACTTTGTTCAAGTTGCATGCTGTTTATAAGTTTGTGCTTAATAAGCATACTAGGCTAGCTCCATAATTAACTTATTAACCAACTAAAAGCACAATTTAACAAACACTTAAAACATGAAATAATGTAATACATTAAATAATTACAGTATCAAATTCATGCTACGTCTCATCTCCTCAGAGACTGGAAGTTGATTGGTTAAGTCCCTTAAATGCCTCCACAGGACACTCTATTGTTCTTGTTAACATTCATGACAACTAGAGAAATTCATAATTTTTTTTACTGAATGCAGGTTAGTGGGGAGAGATGGTCTCAATGAAATTGGGCATGACTATCTAAAAGAGCCTATTGCAGAAATTTTAAAAAGTTATTACTCAACATATTTGTTTTATTATGCCATACTTAACAGTTCGTATCACATCTACAACTAAGAGCTTTGTGGATTCTCTGCATCCTATGTAGAAACCTTTTTTGAAATGATTGCTCAAAAATTGTTTGTGAGTTTGCTTAAAGTTCTCTATGATTAACATTCAGCATTATTTTTGTTAATTTGTTATATAATTTGCAATTTTGTAATTTAATTTCTTTCATTTTTAACAATATTTATATGTTTTACAGATGCTAGAATTAATTGAAAACCATAAAGAAGGACTTTCAACAATATTAGCCCCATTGTATCCTGAGCTTGCAAATTCTTAAGTACAATTTTTCAAAGCAGTTAAAATACTGACTACATTATTACCTTCTTTTGAAATATGTTTTGTTTCATTGGTGCATTTTTATTTAGGTAATTAATAGTATGTTAAATGCAGTATTCTTTACACATTTTTAAAAATTATACTTTGTTTTGTTATTTTTAAGTTATTTAATGTGTTATATTTTATAAAATGTTTTCATACTTTTTATGAGCTTTTGAACAAAATGTATTATTTTTATTAATTGTATCTTTAAGTTTCTTTGAACTTTGTTTCATGTATTATTATTTAATGTTGTACTTTGAAGGAAGATATTTCTGTTTCAGTTTGTTAAAGTTTTTGAATAAAAGAATCTGTTTAATTTAACTGGAGTATTTTTATAACACTTCATGGTTTTAGCTACATTATAAAAATAATTTATATCAAAATATTTTATGCAATATGAATAAAATGTTACATAATTCAAAAACTAGTTCTACAACAGATAAAAAAAAATTATGTCAAAATTTATTGTAATTTGTAATTAATTAATATTAGAAAATTAATGTGATTTTGTTAGAATTGGAATTCTAAAAGTCAATTAAAGCCACCACCAAAAAAAAAAAAAAAAAAAAAAAAGTGATCAATCAAGTGTGAAGCTGACTGAGAGTTTTCCCTCACTTTCCTCCATTACTTCTATATTTTTGCTTGTTAATCTGTCTAATCATTTTCTTTGTTTGCATTTTCTCTATCTGCTTAATAAAGTTAATTAGCTTTTGGTTTCCTTAATTGTAAATTGTTGATTTCTTTTTGAGAAAGAAAAAAGAATAGATTTAAATTTTCATTTTGCATGAATCAGGAACAGGGCTGTGTATAATGTATGAGACTAAGTAGGTTCAAGCTTGGAAATCTGACTGAGATTAAAAAGGCTTATAAGTTATTTTTATTTTATATTATTTTACATTACTTACGAGTTGGGACCGAAATCCATGGATCATTGAAGGTCCTGGTTACATTTCATTCCAGAAATGTTGAATGAAATGTAACCAGATCTCAATCCTGGTTACATTTCATTCAACACTTGTTTATAAAATACATTTTTCTTATCTTACAATTGGAACAAAATGTATTAATTTTGTAATATTAGAGTGTTTGCTTTTTTCCCACTATTTTATTTTTACAATAAATAAAATTTCTATGTGTACATTTCATTGCTAATAATGAATGTCATAGTTAAGTTTGCAGAAATGAAAGTATATTAAAGCTATTTTTTGTTAACTCTGTTTTAATTCTTCAAAACTACTAAAAAAGCTTAATATTTAAAGATTGAATAATCTTTCTTAATATGTTTAAACATATGAATTATCAAAACCTTTTTGATATATTGCTTGCTTATGCAATTTAATAAGGGAACAATTATATCAGTTATTATTAATGTTTTGAGTTCATAAAACAATTCAAACAAGAACATGTTTGAGATGAATTGCTGTCTCTTTGACAAAATGAAGGAAATGAAATGTATGAAGAATTAGAAATAAACTAAATTTCCTTGGCACTTTAAAAAATTCCATATTTAAAAAAAATGGATTTTTTAGTGAAATTTAAACTAATAAATTAAGAT
The DNA here is from genome assembly GCA_019974015.1 of Nephila pilipes. Classification (NCBI taxonomy): domain Eukaryota; kingdom Metazoa; phylum Arthropoda; class Arachnida; order Araneae; family Nephilidae; genus Nephila; species Nephila pilipes. Next base: position 1,309,566 of record BMAW01082584.1, read on the forward strand.
ATTACTAGTGATACACCACTATAATCATCTTAAAGAAACTGATGAATATACTTTAGTTGTTATTAAACAGGATTGAGTATCTGAAGTCAGAAATAGTTCTGATTTTTTATGTTTAATTGACTTTAGTAAAAATGAGTTGAAACATTGAATGGATTATTTAATTACATCGAAGTTGCAGTTTAGAGACAATAAATTTTGTCTGTGATGTCTGAAAACTAGCAAAATCATAGCACAAAAGTTTGATTAAGCAGCTATGTCACACGAGGTGTGGCTATTAAATAATGAGACTAACACTGTAAAACATTTTATTTTGATGTCATACATATTTATTTATCACCTTCAATACAGGGACGTCTTAAGGCATGGGCCATGGCCCAGGGCATCGCCTTTGAGGGGGCCTCACCTCGTTCTCTACTTGGCCTCAATAAGATCATGATCAGAATAATTTTAATTGTCAAATGTTATTCCTGGACATAATTGGTTGAAGACAGTTACTTCCATATTAAAATTTTCTATTTACAACGTTTGCTGAGAATCGGGGAAAATATTAGTTTTATTTCTAACGCGAGTTATGTCCAATTTATTGATAAAAATGCTGCTGTGGGAAGGACAGTCACAGACATAACAGACACTCCCTCCAGCGACCTTTTATTTATTTGCACACATGGGTTAAGGATCCCTCATGAATGTACAAAAATACATTCCCTATTTTATGACAGGCTTCAGAGCTAATAAAAAGAGGGTTGAAATGACCCTGCAGGAAATCACTTTTTTCGAAGAAACAAGTGTCTAAGGTTCTAAATCGGCAATTCATTCCTTTAAATTCAATTTTTTTGAAACATCAAGAGGTAATTATGCTTTTATTTTGGAATTATATTCGAGATTTATGATAATATACAAATATTTATATCGCATTAAAAGTAGTAAAATAATATGAAATTGTATTTGATTTTTTTTTATTGACAGAGTTATGAAAATAGTATCCTGTTTAAAAAAAAAAATCTATTTTTTTTTTGTAAACTTTCTTCTCTCTCCCTCTGAACAACACGAAATAATCTCTTAATTGCTTATAAAATTATATGTTATTATTTTAATAGACTTTTTAGAATATTTTTACAATGATTAATATGCATAATTGCTCTCTTCCTTCATTCTGAATGCACTGTGATCTTCCAAAAGAATTTCCGATGTGTATTGTCATTCAGAAAATATTTATATTTGCTTCTTTCATGGAAAGCGTTATTTTACTCGTTTAAAAATTCAAATGACTGTTCGTTTTTATTATTATTGAAAACCAAATAAAAAAGAACATTTATGAAACGAATATATTACATTTCTACTGATTGTAGTTATGTAATATAAATGTAGAAAAACAATCATATAACAGGAATCCTACAGTTCGATTTGGTAATTAGGTAAATAAATATCTGAACTACAATTTGATGTTTTAAGAGTAAATATTAAAAGTGGAGAAATTTTCGGTACAAAATAAGAGATTTTTAGGGTATAAGAACTCTCACCAGAAATGTTCTATTTGCGCGTGTTTGTTTAATCAGTTAATCAGATATTCCTACAGAAAATTGAGATTTATTAATAATACATTAATTTTATACATTTTTTTATTTATTAACTTGTGAGCAACTTTTCTTTTTTTTTTCTCTTAAAAAAATCTTACTCATAGTTATGTGCATATTACGTGAGATAAGGCATAATGATTTTTAGAACAGCGTATTTATTTATTTACTTATTTTTAGTAGCAAAATAACTATTCTTTTTCGAATAACTCGTCCCCAAAATCTGTGTTATTTTAAAAAACATCTTAGTTATTTTTAGGATATAAATAAAAAAGGGAGCCATCATTTACTAAATTATTCATAATTTTTCTGTACATCATCTCGTGAAGGTTTAAAAGGGGATTCTAAGCTATAACTGGTCATTTATTTTAAGTTTTACTTGTCATTTATTTTTTAATAACTGATCATTTTATTTTAAAACTTCACTCGTGTGGAAAATGGGTATTCCAGTTAGTATTGTTATAAAACCTTTGAGGCTACCGTCGACACGACACCAAGAGTGTAATGTTAATCTTATGGAGTTTCGTACTTTTCTATTTACATCTAGGGTATCGCTTTTAATTGCATAGAATAAAATGAATTCGAAAGAGCGAAAAAGAAATATTTCTCTGGTTTTCGATTTTTTAAAAGTGTTTGCAAGTATTTTTAAATATTTTCATGAGCGTGGATGCTTAATTAATGATAAATTACAGGCAGGGGATACTCGACTTTCTGCAAAAAATTAAAAATTAAGATGAATGAATTAGAGAAGCTACTTTTTTAAAACTATCCTTTGGATTGACTTTTTGACACATATTGACAAAGTAAATCTATTTCTCCAGAGTAAAAATATGGATTTCTCGAAAGGTTTAAAATGATTAAAATCGTTAATGATATATAGAAAAACCAAAAGAGACTCTTTTGACTATTATGAGTCAAAAACCAAGGAAGTGTCCTTTATAAAGGAGTATCAAAGTGTTTACTAGCGTGTAAGACAACCCCATGTTAGGGTAATTTTCCTTGAAGGAAACAGAGACACGTTTGAAAACAGCCGCAGCCAGAAATTTAAAATAGAGAGAAACCTGTTTACCAATAATCGATTCACTAATTTACAATATATAAACGAGTAGTAAAAAATATGAGAAGCTTTTTAAATGTTTGGATTTTTTCAAAATAGCTCTAATTTGGATGAGATAGATATTAAAATAGCATGCAAGAAAATATCAAAATGTTACGATAAAGACATCAATGGAGAGGAAATGAATTTAGAATGTAAGCATTTCAAGTCATACATGATCATTCATGGCGAAAAGCTGAAGAAAAAGCAAAGAGAAGAAATGGAAAAAAGAAAGATTAATAAAAAATATAATTCTATTAATGGATTAGTTTTTATTAACGTCGCACTAGAAGCAACTCGAGGGCTATATTGGCGACGTACCTAGTAATTTTGTACCTCGGTCAAGTGACGAGAAAACACCAGAGCTGGCATCCTCTTCTTCTAACTTTCACACCACGCCAAAGGAGGACTTTGAGCCCCGACAGATTTAATGTGCATCAGCCCCGGCTACAATGTGGTTCTTTGGTAACCAAGGATCGAACCCGCGACTGAACGAAAACCGCCGGTTACAATTCTACCATTGGAGATGAAGAACAGTTGTTGGATGAGGGGACTGGAATTGGGATCAACACATTCTTTACATACAAGTGTAATGAAAAACTATTCACTGTGTTTCTCAATATTGAAATAATAATGAGAATTTTCTTATCAATGATTATCACTAACGCGAGTGGTGAGCGTTCATTTTCAAAACTAAAAACTGGTCAAAAACGAATTCAGAAATCGTATGACTTAATCCCGTTTGAATAATCTAAGCTTATTGAGTAGTGAAAATGAAATATTATTAACAATTGATTTTGAAAACCAAATTAATGATTTTACAAATTTAAAATGTAGAAAACGAATATTTACATAAAACCTTATTTTACTGTGGATTGTTTTTATAGATCTGTACATGCATATACACCAAATTAAATTAAAGGTTTGCACGTGGAGCCTATTTTTTGATGAGGGCCTCAAGAAGTCTTAAGACGTCCCTGCTTCAATATACACCCCTCTAATCCTACAACGCTCCATGCGAATCTTCCATTGTTCAAGATGATGCTGGAAATCTACTCCTGTCAGTTTCTTCAGGACACGTGCTGCTTTCTCTTTCACAGCTGCAATAACTCATCTTGTTCCTTTTAATGCGGATTTCACCTTAGGAAACAGAAGTTCCATGGCGAAAGATCCAGGGAATAAGGCAGATGGTCTAACACTGGGATTCTGTATTTGGCTAGAAATCTTTTGACAGACGATGTAGAATGAGCCAGCTCATTGTCTTGGTTGAAAAATTTGTCATGCAGATTATTTGTTTATTACTACAATGTCAGCAATCACACAAATACTTAACCGATGATCAGATCGAACCAGATTACCTACTTTTTTTTTGTCATCCACTTTTGACATAGGAGCACAAATTGGGCTGTCATATTTCCGGTGAAACAAAGGAAAACTAATAGGAATGAGGGCTATGGGTGTATGGATTTGTGTTTACAAAAACGAGAGGCCCTGCATTCGAAAAGGAAGGCTTCAGGTCAAACAGTTGCTGGTCCCTGGGGTTTGGCGCATGCGTGCTTCTTCTGTAGCAGCGTTATTTGATAGCCATATTTTATCAGTTATAATGAAGTTTGATGTTATATGTAAGCCTTAATTTTATAATGTTATAATAAAATAAAATTGTGTGTATAAAATAACTTTTTTTGTTTTAAAGGAATTTCATTCTAGCTAAATATACTGTGCATAACAGAAGCACTGTTTTGTGTTTTTTCTCTTCATCCAAAGATCCACAGTTTTATCTTAATATAATTGTCAGATGTGGCTTTTACACCATACGCACACTGTTACTAATGTGTATTGAGGGTGTAAAAACTTGGTGATCATTCAGTTGGAAAATGAATGTTTCCTGTTTTGATTAAATTCAAACTGTCTTGTTTACTTATTCTTCTTACCTATTTATGCAACCACAGCAACTCTAAATACTCCTTCTTAGGGACTTATTTTTCGATGTACGGCCTTGAGGTACCTTAGTGATCTTTTTCTTCCCTATAGGATTTACTGTTTTTGGTAAACACAGGGAATGTGCCTCCAAGAAACCCTAGAGATTTTTCCTTTGACCCTCCTTGTCATGTAAATTTCTTTTCATCATATTCTTCTCTGGGGTATTTTTACATTGTAAAAAAATGCTTTGTGCACTTTTTCCAGATTGGTTCTTGCACCATAAATCATAACTATCACTCAATCACTATATACACCTACCAAATTTCCAGATCTTCCTCTAAATTCTAATGAAAAAAAATTACTAGTTTCTGTTAGAAATTCTTTGTGAACAAATTTTTGTTTTTTGAACAAGAAGTATGAAGTCTTAAGAATACTCTGTATATCTGTTTTTCTCATATTTCGTGTCCATATAAAAACCTCATTTTATCTTTCACCCTTAAAACTGATGACATAGGAATTCACTCGCAATTTTTGATTCTTTCCTTGCCTAACAATGAAATGTTCTGTAAATATCCATTTGCTGTACAAAAAGTTATTCAAGGTATTGGTGATGAACTAAAATTTGTGAAAAAATTACGATCCGTAACTACTAGCCTTTAGGACTTTCCTTCTTTTAGTAATAAGTATGGGAAACATGACCTCGAGATACCTAATGATTCTTTTTCCTGTGGGGTTGACCGCCTTTTGGTAAAGTGGGTGACGAGCTCTGTGATGCTCTAGCTATCTTTTTCTATTTTCGAATATTTTCAACCAATTGTTACCTTTTTTTCCCTAGTGTCTAGATCACAGATATCCATTATTCAGGGGCTTGCCTTCTTTAGGTAGGTATGTGTATCATGATCCTTAGTTACCCTAGTGATCTTTTTCTTTCCAATTGGGTTAACTGTCCTTAGTAAACACGGGGGACGCGCCTCCTGGATACCTTCCTCGATTCTTCTCTATTTTCGACCCTCCTTGTCAATCATTTTAAACTTTCTTTCCTCTTTTTTCCCCGGATGTCTAGATCACAGTTATACCTTGCTTTGGCTCAGCATAGACATATACAGGGGTTGGACAAAAATATGGAAACACCTTTTAAAAAACATGTTTCTTTGCTTAATATGGTGTAGGAAACCCGTTGGCATCCAAAACAGCTTGCAGTCTTCTCGGAATGGATAAATACAGTTCCTGTATGTGTGCCAAGGGAATATTATACCATTCTTCCTGCAAAACGGTGGCAAGTTCAGATAACGATGTTGGCGGTGGATAACGAGAACGCACTTTCCGTTCCAATGTAGACCACAAAGGTTCGAAAATATTCAGGTCTGGTGACTGTGGTGGCCAGGGGAGATGGGACAAATCCTCCTCGTGCTCAGAAAACCAGTCCTGGACAATGTGAGCTGTGTGAACAGGGGCTTTGTCGTCTTGGAAGACACCATCACCATCGGGGAACAAAGTTTGTACCATGGGATGAACTTGATCTGCCAAAATGTTCACATAAGTCTTGGCAGTCATGTGCCCTGACACAGTTATCATGGGGCCAGCGGAGAACCACGATATGGCTGCCCAAACCATAACAGAACCCCCGCCATGTTTCACTCTTGGCAACAAGCAGTCTGTATTATAGGCTTGAGATGGCGTTCTCCAGACGTAAACTCGGCCAGAAGTGGGAAACAATGTGAAAGAAGACTCGTCAGACCATATTACACGCTTCCACTGCCCTATAGTCCAGGCTTTATGACTTAAACACCACCTTTTCCTGTTACGGGCATTAGCATCACTGATGAGTGGCTTCTCAATTGCAGCACGGCCAGAAATTCCCTGTTTATGAAGCTCCCTTCTAATTGTTTTGGTACTCACAGGGTTCTGTAACACAACATTCATTTCAGCAGTAACTTTTGCAGCTGTGGTCTTCTTATTTTTCGTCACAATTGCCCTTAATGATCGTCTGTCACGATCACTCAGCACACACTTTCGTCCGCGCTGTGATTTAGCAGATGATGTTTTTCCGCTTTTCAAATATGCGGAATAAATCTTCGATACAGTACCTCTTGAAACACTAAACACCTCGGCTACCTTGCTTACGGAAGCACCTACCATACGTGCTCCAACAATTTGCCCACGTTCGAAGTCTGTTAACTCTGACATAATGCAATGACAACATCACATAACAGTACTCCGACAACAACTGAACTGTTTAGCACATTTACGAAGTTGTATAAGTGGCGTTAGTAGTCAAAAATGCCAGCGCCACCTACATATTTCATTAAAATCAATCTTTCTTTTCAAACATGCATTTTACAAGGTGTTTCCATATTTTTGTCCACCCCCTGTATATGACTATTGCTCCATAAAATTTTACCATCATTCGTTCACTACATTTTTCGGCGCAGCATAGCTAGATTTGGCTCTTCGCCACATAAACTTCAACATCCACTCTCTCACTAGTGACTTACTAACAGAAAGTAAGGCAAATTTCAGTCAAAATCATATTTATCTGCAAAAACATTTCTAGATTTTCCCCCTGAATGTCTATCCGCATGTCTCGAAATTCATGCCGGGGAATCATTTCTGAATTTAGCCTGTTGGGTGCCTCAGAAGCAGGAATCTTCGATGGATTTTTTTTGTCAGTGTCACTCAGGTCAGAAAGATCATAGTTAAAAGAAACATTGCTTTTACATCTAAACATTTAATTTTAACTAACTACTGATTGAATTCGCCAATTTATTCTGAATCCTCTCCGCCTTTTCCATGTGTCGAAGACTTGGCCCTCGACATCTGACCATAATTTCAAATTACGAAATCTGTTGTTGTCAAGAACAGCCCTCGTATAATTCTAGAGTGGCATTAATTAACAATAAATCAAACCATATATATATATATATATATACCCGTGTAATATATATATATATATATATATACATATATATATGTGTGTTGTATATATATATATATATATATATAATCTTTTAATTTATAAGTTGAGTTAAAGACTTTTTCTAGTTATATCGGACACATTATTTCCTGATTTTGTCTGTCTATTTTATAGTAGTATTCCTCAGAATTACTTGCTCTCAGCTAATATCAATCTTAGATATGCAAATTTAAGTAAAAATTTTACTTGAAATTTATTTTCTAGATCAGTGAAAATAAACTTTTAAAAATCAAGATTCCAAACTTTCTGTCACACATATTTTTTTAATAGTGTTTAAATTAATTGTTATGTTATGAATAAGGAATTACCTTTAAAAACATTTGCTCAAAAACTAGCCTTATTTAAACATTTTAAAAAATATCGTTTGTACAATTTTGGTTATATACATTACAAACTTTCTAAATAAGATGATTACTACTGTTTATTACATTTTAACTTAATTATATTTCGCTCATTAATTAAATCGATATTTTTTTTAAAAAAAAAACATTATTTACCATTGGACAGAGTAAATATTTTAATAGCAAAATAAAATTAAGGAATATTGATAATGATATAATTTCTAAAGGGAAAAATATGTTAATGACAGACAAATAATCATTAATCAATCTATCTTAGAGAAAAAAAAAAAAAAAAAACTCTGGTGAAATGATAATTATAAAAGGTTTTGAAAATCTGTAAACAAGCCGCTGAAATGATATTTAAATTAACCTTCTGATGAACACGGTTGTCAAGTTTTAGTGGTCACTATTTGGTGTCCTGTGATATTTTAATCGAAGCCTGATTCTTACTGAAAACTTATTGTGCATAGAGGCTAATCCTTTTTAATCTTTTGGGGTTTGAAGGCCTCTTGTATGTTGTATGGTGTAGAAGTTTGGAGAATGGAATGCTAAGTTAGATATTATCCTCGTCACATGAACGTGGCTAAAGATCCTCGTGTTATAGAGCCTTTCTATGAACGACGAAAATAAATTATCAATTATAAATACATATGATGCAAGTAAATGTGAGAATTTTCAATAATTAACAAAGGAAATATTGAAATCGTGTTACAAAAATAATAATTTAAAGTACACTGCCAGCCATTAAAATTACACCAGGAAATATTGATCTGACGAACGTCAAATCACATGAAAGGAAGAAGAGGTTGGGTCATGCAAATGATTAGTATTTTAGCGCATTTAGATGACGCAGGAGTGAGAAACGACATCTGAAGCACTGCATAAAAAATGGGTAGTGGATTTCTCATTCGGAAAGCGCTTTGTTAGATCGGAGTTTGCTCAGAATATCGTGTTATGTCTCAAATAAGAAAAAGAAAATGCTTTTCAGCAAGTGTCGGAAATCTATAGAGGCAGGACTGAACAGCATGCAGGAACTCCATGCCCTCCCATGACTAAAACCCTAGGGGACAGACATATTGGGAGATCGGCCCTGCAAAACCACACAACCACATCATGGACCATTAATCAGAAAATGGACCTGTTTGCAGTACTCCCAGTATCCGCTCTAACGGTGCGACGACGTTTGTAGCAGTGTGGACTGTCAGCAAGTGACCAGTACTTCGGTTTCCTAGCAGCATAGAGAGAGCCGGCGATTCTGGTGCGCCGAGCGACAAAGCTGGATACAGAATGGCACAATGTCGTCTTCAAGTCAGACGAGTACCGGTTTTGCGAGCAGTATTCTGACAGCTATATACGTGTTTGAAGTCTCGGAGGAGACCTCTCGTCGCCTGCTTGCATTCGACATCGACATAGGAGCCATGCACCTGGTGTGATAGATTGCAAAACCATTGGGTACACGACACGCACGTCTCTAGTTCGGATCGATGTTAATTTGAACGCACATCGGTGCATATCTGACATCTTACGTCCAGTGGTTGTGCCCTATCTTCGAGGTCGACCAAACACCATCTTCCAACAAAATAATGCAAGACCATATGTTGTACGTCATGTTCTGATCTTCCTCGATACACAGGGTATTCGATTGTTGTTCTTTCCTGCATGGTATCTAGATCTGTCATCATTGAAAACATCCGGTCATGGGTTGCTGAGAGACTGGCTCGCCACCCCTCCCAACATTATACACTTGTGACATCTTACGTCCAGTGGTTGTGCCCTATCTTTGAGACCTACGTAACGCCATCTTCCAACAAAGTGATGTAAGACCACATATTGTAGGGTGTGTTCTGACCTTCTTTGATACACAAGGTATTCAATTGTTGCCTTAGCTTGTAAGGTCTCCAGATCTGTCACCCATTGAAAACGGGGCCGCGGTAGCCTAGTGGTCAAGGTCGTGGACTCACGACCGGCGGTTTTCGCTCAGTCGTGGGTTCGATCCTTGGCCGCCAAAGACCCGCCGTGTAGCCGGGGCTGATGCACGTTAAATCTGTTCGGGGCCCAAAGTCCTCCCGTTGATGTGGTGTGGATGTTAGGAGAGGGGGTGCCAGCTCAGGTGTCGTCCTCGTCACTTGACCGTGGTTCAAAATTACGAGGTCCGTCGCCAATAGCCCTCGTGTTGCTTCTAGTGCGACGTTAATATAAAACTAAACTAAACTAAACACCCATTGAAAACATCTGGTCACGGGCTGCTGGGAGTCTGGCCTTCCACCCCTCCCCAGATTATACAGTTTATGAAGTGGGGCATAGACTTGAAGCAGCATGGAGTGAGCTGTCCATTCCTGTCATCCAAGCCCTGTTTGACTCCATGATTAACCGGATAAGGCCTTTTTGCTGCCAGGGGTGGCAGCTGTTTGTACTAAATTGTACCCCTGTAACTCCCAAAACTGCTTGCAAATTTAATCATTTTGTCTTCATACCATACTGTTTACGTACTATGAATATCGCCGTGTATTTAATCCCATTTTAAAAATCCCTTGAGGTAGCTGAGGGTCATAGTCGTAAATTCCTGGCCGGTGTTGTTTTTGTCAAACCGGGGACTAGAGCTATTATTTTTATTTTATTTATTTATTTCTCTAAAGACCCGTCAGTCCCTTTACATTAAATCTTTCGAGGTTTTAAGTCCTCTCGTTGAGATAATGTGGAAATTAGGAGTGTGGGGTTCCAGCTCAGGTGTCACTCTCGTCCCTTGATCGTGGTTCAAAATTACGTGAGCTGTCACCAATATTTCTTGTTTTGCATCTAAATGGAGCGTTATTTAACAGTATCAATAAATATTATATTGTAATAAAGACCATTAATACTCTATCGTCTCCCTTCTGACTTATTTTTCATTCCTATTTTTAATTGATTTTGGAAAATTATTCGAAGGATTTTGTAACTAACAAAGGTTGATTAGGTTGGTTAATTTTCACCTGCTTAACAGATGCTCAAAATCCATTGACAAATCATTATTCTTCTTTCTTACCTCCCTCCTCCCTCGAGTTTTGATAATTGAAAATATTTTATTTAATAAATTATACGTTATCAATAAATTTTATTATTTCTAACTGTTATAATGAATGTTTATTTTCAAAACCACATTATCAATTGATTGTTGAGGTAATCTGTGGTCCTTTCAAATGCATATTATCGTATGTAACATTATAATGAAGTGTTCAAGAGGATTCATCTTGAGAGCTCGACAAGAGTTTATAATATTTTGCAATTCTTTTGATTAAATTTTTTTTATTGTTGTTTAATGTTTCTAAGAATGGGATATAATGATTTTAGAATTGTATTGTTCAATTATCAGTTTGGATTTCAATGTAATGTATTACGCGAATGTGAATCAAATGTAAACAAGAATCCTTTAATAACGGCAGGCGATTTTTATGTATTTGATATAACAACCACGATGATTTATATAAAGTTTGAATAATCGTTTGGCATCGTCTCATTCTGCAAATGCTGATTTATTTAGTCGCTAGCTCCTTGCACACAAAATGGAACTACTCCACAAAAAGCAAAAACTCGGTTATCTGCTGGAAAAATTACAGCTTCTGTTTTGTATATATATATATATATAGTTTCATTTAAAAATTTAAATATTTAATATATCATATACTCCTCAAACAAGTGTTAGGAGGAGAAAGATTTTCAACGAATCAATAAGCAGAAGAATTTGTGCACAAGTGGTTCCGTACGGTTCCGACTTCTTATCAAACAAGAGTTAAAAAACTCTCAGTATGTTGTAACAAAAATAGGTAGATCATTAAGAAGTATATTTTGAAAATTAACTTTGGTGTTATTTTTGCTAGTAGTACTTCAGAAAAGATCTTTAACAAGTAATATAAAAAGAATTTTTTTAAAATCAATTCCTACTTAGGTCAACAAAGAAAATTTTTATTTTAGTTACTTTTTATTAAGTAATTACAATTAATGTAAATAAATATATTCATATGACAGAATCACAATATTAAGTGGCAAAAGAATTTTTTTTCCAGTGATCTACACGCTTCGTCACTGACGGTATTTATTCCTAAATTTATATCCTGTTAAATATCTTATATAAGAGAATTTTTTTTCTCCCATATAAAACTAAAATTAATTATTTGAAAATCAAATAAAAAAAATTTATACTTCGTCGAGATGAGGTCCGATGGCACGAAGATTCTACGCTGACGCTCTACCAACTTTGCCATTGCAAGACAAATGACACAATAGAAGCATTGGCTTGTTTCTTAATTCATCCGGTAAATTAAATAGTTGGAATGAAATTTAGCTCAACCACTCTTGGCGACAGGAATTATTTGGTGGTATTTTGCCAAATGTGGCTACCCTAGTCCGCTTCGTAGATTTAACGTTCAGCAAAAAAAAAAAAAAAAAAAAAAAAAAACGCCAAGTTCCCCAATTTTTGAAATTGTTCTAAGTGGTTAGGCTAAATAACATTTTCTCCAATTAAATTTAATTAAATGAATTAATATTTGAAAAAACTATATTAATATCAAATGTCATCCACTAAAAGGTTTAAAAAATCTATTTGAACTTGAGTGGATTAATAAAAAAAGTATTTTATTAACAATTAAAAATTTGAACAAGATATATATATATATATATAGAGAGAGAGAGAGAGAGAGTTAATAGTGGGAATTTTAAAAAAAGTCTCGTTTACAGTGGTACAGAAAATACATCGCGCCCCCGCCATTGCATATTATCATTGTCATGATAGAAGCTATTTTTTAGTTTAGAATTACTACTTGGTAAAAAGTAAATAATATGCTGTATCAATCTTATTTTTCCTGTTTAAAACTATTCAAGTTCTGTTATAATTTTATCAAGATATAAAAAATTTAAAAAGTAAAGAAAAACAGGAAAATAATTAAGATACCATGAAAATTAAATTTGAATTTTTTGGAGGTGCATTTTGTTAGGCATGCAACTTCCTTCTTTCGTCTACACGTACAGAACCATGAGACATCTTTCAAAGACAAAAAAAAAAAAAAAAACCCTTTTCTATTCTTCTCTGTGAAATCGGCTTAGTTGAAATCCTTTTTCTTCTTCTTCGTGATGAAAAAAATTTAAGCATGAGGAGAAAAAAATGTACTTATGTTTAAAAAAAGTTTAGAATATCTATACTTAACGAATTATCCTGAAATATTTTAAATTCGAAAAAAAAAAAAATTATTGAGGGGTGCATATATTCTTTGCACCTCCTTCCCCTGAGCGCGCCATTGCTCGCTTATATTTGATAGGCCCTCGTGGAACCAATTGTTGATAAAAATGCTTAGATTAATTAAAAATAAACCTTATAAATATTTTTGAAACAATGTCACTGATTGGTAGTAATTTAAGTATTGCGGTTTATTTCAAATCGTATTTCAAACACGTATCTACAGGGAATGTGGGATTGAAAGCTAAAATTTTTTTGGAAAAAAAAAAAAAAAAAAAAAAAAAAAAGAAAAAGAAAAATTCTAATAAAACATCTTTTTATAACTTTCAATAGTTTTTCATATGGTTGTTCAAATGAATAATTTAAAAAAGTACTACTTTAATTTCAAATTAACAAAGTTTCATGTTTCTCAGATTTGAAAGATTTTTATAATATTCATATTTTTAAAATTTATTTTGCATTTAAAAGAGCAGATGACAAAAAAGGTACATATTTTTACATTAAAGGTACGTTACAAATACAAATTCTTAATTTTATATTGCAACATACATTTTGGATGAAAATAAAATGATTCTTAATGAAACGGAAAAGAGATTTAAACAATTATTAAAATAAAATTGTGCACCCTAAGACAAGATTTTGTTTTGAAGGAAATGTTTCAAGAACACGAATTTTAACACAAACGATTACAAGCTTTGAGTTTATTTAGCTACTGAGGGCCTCTGAGATAGCAGTGAATTGTATAAATTTGTAAAACACTGTATGTGTAAAAATTGTGGAAACAATTGTTCCTAGATGTGTTAAATAGTTTTCATTTTTTAAAAATTTGAATAAGAAATATTTCATTTGTTCGATAACTTAAGCTTCACGTCTTTTGAGAAACAATATTAAAAAGAAAAAAACTTTAAGAAATAAACAATATAACAACAGTTATCATAAGAATGAGAAAAACTGCGGAATTCAGTCCGGAAACGAGTGACCTATTTAATATTACTACGTTTTCATTCAGGAATTTACTCTCGTCGTGGAGGCAAAGATGTAGAGGAAAAAAGAAAATTGTATAGGACACACATTTTTGAGGCATTTTTTTTAAAAGTTGATAAGAAAAAGAAACTAAGTATGTTGACAAGAGTTTTCAGAATAAATAAAATTAAAAGTGTAGTTTCTTTTTTTTCACCACTGTTTTTTGCTTTTACTTTAGAGTGGCTTAATTTAACTGAAATATTCTATAAATTCTTCAAGTTCAGTCTCTAAGTACGAATATATCAGAACACCATTTTGATCTTTGAGTAAAAAGTTAATATCACACTGATTGCTTATTAATATCACACTGAGAAGCCACACGAGGGTTTTTGGCGACGAACTTCGTAATTTTGAGTATAGGAAAAGGGACAATGACCTGTATGAGCTAGCACCTTCCTCTCTAAACTTCCACACACCACCATAGAAGGACTTGGGACCTCGATCAGATTTAACGCGCATCAGCCCCGCCATTCGGCGGATCTTAAGTGGCATCATGGCTCGAGCCCACGACTTGACGAATACGTCGGCTGCGAATCCGCGACCATGAATGACTACTAGGATACAACGTCCTTCAGCGAAAGGGAGAAACGGTACATTGAAAACAATGGAGTTGTATGTTCTGATAAATCATATCTTTATTTGGTGTTGTCAATTTACAGAGTATTGCAAAATGAATTACATTTAAAAATCGAAATAAATTTCATTTGTCAAACAATAAAATTTTTTAACTAATGATCTGAATTATTTATAAGTCAATACATTTTTAGAGCACGCTCACCAGTAATAAAATTAATAAAATCAAGAATACCATTGATGTTTGTTTATTACATATATTATTTTACGTATTACTGTCACGTACCTTTCCTCTAAGTTACGATATTTCCGATAGAAAGTTGTGTCAAAAAAGTGACAAATGTTAAAGTACCATTTCAAAAGAATTTATCAGCTTATTCAGACATTTACTAAGCATTTATTATTATTATTTCATAGCAGATTTTTTTTAAATAATAAATTGAAATAATTTTCTAATTTTAGTTAGACAAAGTCTTAGTTATCCGGAGCAAAAGAGGATTACACCAATCTGAATTATCGAAAATCTATATAATCGATTGACCAAAAACAGATCTAAAAATATACACATACAGAAATAGTTCCACCCAAATTCAAATTCTTTTTGGAGGTTTTTCTCGGTAAATAAAATAATATAGCAAATTGTAATATTTTAATTATTTTGATCATAGAAGGAGCATGTTTATCAACAACAATTCAGATTTGAGTTTTTTGAAATTTTGTTACTAAAAAGCGTTACAACTTGGAAAAAATATGTAGTTAACATGCTTGTAATAGTCAATAAAGCTTAATTTTATTAATATAAAAACAAACAAAAAATGGTTTAAATTAATATTTGTTTAATATACGGCCCAAAACACTATATTTTTAGACAATAACTAATTGCCTTTGAATCTGGAGAGAAAGAATTGCAAGAAAGTACATAAATAGTAAAAATGTATGTTATAATTATATATAATAAAAATTTATTATAGTACATATTGATATTGTATATAATCTACAACGTAGAAATATCATAATCACATGCATACATAAAAACAATTTGCACAAGCATATTTCTTTAGCAATTATTTATATTTTAAGAATTACGAATTAAGGAGACACAGAACCTAAAAAATACCAAAATATCGAAGCATGTTTTACTAATTTTTTTTTATTGTACGACTTTTGATTTTTCTAAATAGTATAAGGACCAAATTTCAGAGCTCTAGCTACATTTTTTTAGCGAGTTATTTAAATTTCGCTTAACGCTGTGCCACATCATATATTTCATCGACCCTTAAAATTTTAAAAAAACTTTTCTCAGCTTTTTATTTTTCTTGACTGTCATGTATTTAAAATGCTGAAGTATTTTACATAATGAGCATAACATTTTGAAATTATTTCTGTTTTTGTTTTTTTTAAACATAATATGTAGATAATTCTGAGTATGGAATACCATTTTTTACACTCAGGCATTAAAAAAAAAAAATACGCAAAATTCAAGATAGTAAGTTTTTGTTTTACTATTTTTCATAATGTCTGATAGAAAAAAAAATGTAAAGCTATAAATAATACTAAGTCCTTCGAACCCATTCACAGAATTGCGGGAAACACATCAAGAAGTTCAGCAATTAAAATTACTTGAAAATATTACAATTTGTGGAAGTAATAGAAATTTTAGAATATTGAAATATTTTGAAAAAAAAAATAAAATTTTGAATAATTGTTTATATATAATAATGTGTTTTTTTTCCCTTTCTGAAAAGCATATTTTATGTGTGTTCAGATATGAAGAATAAAAAAATTTCTTATAAATATTTGATTAAAATTGTTGCTCACAGGGTACTGAGTCCCCTTAATAATGAACATATAAAACATAGACATTTTTTAGGGAATTCGAATCAACTAAGAAAATAAGAAATCAAAACAAGGATACAAAGTAATTTAATTTGTTGTCTCAGATTGTGGGCTGAGAATGCAGGGTTAAACAAATTTTAAAGGATTCGTACCACCTCAATCAGCAATAACATTATAATAAAAATTAGTAAATGCTAAAGCAACAATAGCAACAGCAAAAACAACGCAAGAACAAAACATAAATGAATAGAAATTAAACTTTTCCAAGATATTGCGCACAGGAATGCATGAAGAGTACATTACGAAGAATAAATATTTATTTTCGTTATAAAGATAACTACTTCTAAATTATAATACGTAAATATTCATATAAGTATATTAATACGCATAGAATGGAATTTAAATTTAAAATCTTAATATAAATATTTTCATACCTCCAGAGTATTTACTGCAAATGGTGCCAAAGTAAGAATAAAAAAAATTGTTAAAAATGCTATAATAATTTTTCACACACACACAAAATCCCAAAATATTTTACTAAAAATAAATTATATATATATATATATATATATATATATATATATGGTTCTTTAATAGTTTATTTTGAATTTTTAAGTTTTAGAGTTTTAAATTTTAGATTTTTTAATTATTTTAGTAAATTTTCATTCCATTTGCATAAATATTACTTTGATTACTAGTGATTTCCTTAAATAATTAGTTTTTTCTTCTTTTAATTGCTTTGTTATGGATATTTTTAGATTGTTATATGTGTGTGTGTGTGTGTGTCTGTGAAATATGAATTATTTGTGTTTTGTTTATATATTCCTGCTTTTCATATATTAATAGAAGAAACGTCGAATTATAAGAAATTTTTGTTTTTATTTCGATTGTGATTGAATTAGCACAGTTATCTCTACTGCTCACGATTTATTTTATTATTATGTAATTATATTTAATAAGTATAAGAGAGAGAGTATTTACGGTCCATGATTTATTTCGTAAATTCTCTGAAAAAAAGTGCAGGTATTTTTATTAATTCTCAAAGTATTCAAGAACTCATAGCGAAAATTAGAATAATTTCTACTCAAAGCTTAATAATTTAATGTTTGAAAAAAATTATGAAGAACATTTTTGATTACCGAATATAGTTTTTATATTTAATTCTTTTTTTAAAAAAATATTTCCTACTGCTTATGTAATAGAAGAAAAGAGCGTTGCATTTTCTTATTTCTTGTCTAAATTTAAAAGAACGACGAATGTCTTATTGAAAGTACAAGTATAGTTTTTCCTGAAATAATTTCTAATTTTTTTTGAAGAAATTTATACTATTTTATGTAATTAAAATGATATAATCTGCTGAATAACTTGTACACTATATCATTTTAAATATATTTCTCCTTTGAAAAAAAAAAAAAAATACTCTGAGTTTTCAAGTAACAACAAAAACATTAAAACTAATGAGATGCGTTTCTTATTAAATTCTATCCATTAATTAAATAAATGTATGTTTTCTTTGATAGAATTATGTCATTCTTTGAGTTTTATTAATTTCTAAGACTAGGCTGTTATTTATAAGTTATAAAATAGATATTGTTATTTTTAATTCGTAAAATATACATCAAATGTAGAACAGCAGTTGCATAGCCATTCTCTATAGTCATATCGGAAAACATACGCGCCTCACAGTTAATAAAAAAGATCAACAAATTAAGCTTTCTTCAACAAATTCTTGAAAAAAAATCGACACTTTCCGAAAAGCGCCACATTTTCTGAGAACCAAACTGACGAGCAAGCGGCAACTTGTAAGGCGTAGGTTTCGTTTTTTGCGGGCACATTTTTCTTTTTTGATGGACGGCGTCCAAAGCGAGCGCAGAGGTTTCTTCATAGCCGACTTCGTGGTTAGATCCCTCCCTTTGTACAGCCGTTGGACGCAGCGGTAGATTTATTCTTGTCATGAGAGTATTTTATCCCATCCCACTACCACTTCACCGGTAAATAAGAGACGCCCACTGGTTTACACGATAAGCCGAAAGATCGTATTTTTACGTAAAATTGTTTTCTCTAAACTTGGTCAAACAGAACGTAAACCCTGTTGGGATTTGTAACCCGCGCAATTAGTGAAGTGTGCGACTGGGAGGAGCAACTGTCGCATACAAGCGACCACTCTATTCACACTACTCGATGTCAGCAAAGCTGAGTGCCGTGGAGGACGACCCAAGGATGTAGCTGAGCTCCGCCCGGGGTTGTAGAGATGTTTGATTCCCTCAAGTGATTAAACCATTTGCAAGTAAAATGTAAGTTAAAATGATTTTGTAAGAGCTAATTCTTAAAAATATATTTCATTATTGTGCATTTGCTTTCTTAAAACTGAAATATAAGTCATTTGTTGGTCAAAACTGAATATTTTGAGTTTCGAAGACTTTCATCCCTGACGGAGCTCTTATGACGTCAGACGCGTCAATTCTGGGGTGGGCCATAGTCAGCGATAATTGACGCCGCCATTTTTGACGAAGACTGACACATAGGTAAGCTGCCACTCAAGTGCCTCAATCTATACGCTCCCGAGCTATCTTGTTAAATTTCGACATAGTTTATTGATATTAGCTGAACATGTGATTGATTTTAGTCTGCTGCGAGTAAAAAGATTTGTTCCGACAGTTTTTAAATTAATGACATAGAAGTAATCGATATGTATGTACAGATATTTGAAGCGGTCTTTCTTATGTGCTAAAAGGGAGAAAAATAAAATAAATAATAAATTGATTTATATGTACTTTTGAATTTATTTCCAAAAAAGTATGATTAGATGAAATGATTTTCGTATTTTAATGAAATACCGTGTTCTTAACGAAAAGCGTACAGTATATTTATTTATCTTTCTCTTCTAAAAGTTTTTATCTTTTAATAAAAGCGGGAAAATGTGTCAACTTGCTTACCGTAAATCATGTTCAACTAATTCTCTGAAAATGAAGATGGGTAAGAACAATAGCCGTTCTAAATTTTTTTTATGAAAAAAAGGTGACATTTAACTTAAATTGTATTCGATCATGCAAAATTTAAAGGAAATAAATACGAGCATATTAGTTTTGTGATTTATGATATTTATATTGTACCGCTCCGTATTTCTATGTTTTGAATTAAATTAAAAAAAAATACTTTTTGAATATTTGTATTAAAATTTTGATTCATTTCTAGAGTGAATTCTGTTGTAAGAGTATGAATCTGATTATAAAATGGTTATTTTGTATTTTTTAGATCATATTTTATATAAAAGAGTTGCTCTAACTTTCTCACAAATGCATGGACATTTAAAATGAAAATTAATCGAAATAAATAGTTATTGGACCAATTTAATCAAAGAAAGCACATATTTCTGAGTTTTATTCAAGACGTTTTTATGAAATTTTAATAAATATATATTGTTTTATTTAAAATACTGTATTATTTATAATTTGCATGTAATTTGTATTTAATTTTTGCTTTTTTAACTAATTGAAAAATTTCAAATGAGGCTGTCTTTTTTGTTTAATTGTTTCAATTCTTAATTAACTTGGATATTAATTACATCTATTTTGTGAACAAATATGTAAGTATTTAATCACTCAAATTTAAATCACAATACAAAAAGAAGACAAGTGTGTATGAATTAACTAAGATTCTTCAATAACTTTAAAAAGAATTTTTTTTAAATATATTAACATATAAATATACTAATTGTCATATAAAACCAATGTTTATTAGATGTATTTCCCATGATTTATTTTTGCATAAAAGGGTGTTCTGTTTCATGGTCGCATTTTAAATAATTTTTAAAATATATGTTATTAATGAAAGTAATTTTTTTCTGTATTAACTAATTCTTTGTGTGTTGTAATAATTAATTTGAAATTCTGTAAATGTAATGGGGATCTGTGAATATTATATTATTTATCATTTTCATGGTTTCAATTTCAAGTAAAGATGTTATAATAAAGTGCATATTCCTAAATGTTTTAATGTTACAAATAGATTACTAGATTAAAATTTTAAATTTAATGAATATACTATAAACTGTTTATCAGTACTTCATAATACTTATATATACTGAGGTAAATATGCATATCCACTGTATTATCATAAATGTTTTTCAGATAATCATCTCTTATATATTACAGAATTTAATTTTACCCATATATAAATTGTCGACATTCCAGATAGAATTAGAAAAAAGTTAACACGAATGAATAAATTTTGATGTTAGTTGAATTAAAAATGTTCATCAAATTCATATGAATTTCTTTGAATTATTTATAAATTTTTTGAAAAATACTAAATTGTGTTTTACGTTAGAAAAACATAAACAGATAATTGAATTTAGTATGTAGGAATGCCATCTTAAAAAGTTCATGAACTATTTAATTATATTGAAGATTTATGTGTTATTTGTAATTATTCTTTTTTTTTTTAATTGAATTGTTTTATTTGATCTTAGTTTTTTTAGTTTGCTTTTATCAATTATGCAAGAACCTTCTCCTGGAGGGGCGAAAATTGTGACTGGACTTTCTTCAACTATCCAAGATTTTCGGGACTCTGGCATCTCAATGATTGGTCAGTGCATGGATGTTTCTGAGGCCACTCTTGCAAGTGGTGTTCAAGGAATGGTTGTTCCTAATCAAAATGTACCCACAGATCCACAAACTCAAGCACAGTTTGAAGCAGACAAACGAGCTGTTTATAAGTATGAATGGTTATTCAAGTATAATATTTTTTTTTGAAGAATTATAATCTCAAGTTATTAGTTTCGAACCATTAAAAACTTTTAATTTTTATGCTTAGTGTAAATATAAGTATTTGTATTGTATTAAATTGATGACATAAAGAATAAGTAGTATTCTATGCACATTGTATAAAGACATTATGAAGCTATCATATATCTTTTTGCATATTCTTCAAGTGAACATTTATGTGTCATTTATTACAAGCTTTTATTTAATTTGCTATGTTCATATGTTTTTCTTTCCAGTTCAAAATTGGTGCTTTAATTTTAATCTTGCTCCTATAATCCAATCAAATTGAAAATTTGCATATTTGTACAATTCCGAAGACAATACAGTATGCTAAAGTTGTCATGGATTTAAGGGAGAGGGAGGAAGGATTTGGTTGCACTTCGTACTCTACTTTAAATACATTTCTTATTATTTGATCGAGTTGAAATTTTTCATTCATGTATAGTTCTGATGATAATATAATAGTAGGTTATGCTCAAGCAGTGACTGACTTAGAGCTGGCATTGGCTTTGCACTTATTAGTCAAATTTTAATCCATTATGGTATTTATCAGTAAATACCAGTAGATTTTACCCAGTTAAGTATCTCAAACTTTTATAAGTTATATATTTTATATTAAACAAATTTGGCACTTTCCTGTTATAGTGATGCCTGTCAAATTATGATTATGCCAAGGTTATTGCCCAACTTGTGAAGCCTACTTTGCAATACAACCTTCCTTGTCAATATTTCTTAGTCTTTTAGAGATTCATCATCTGGTGCTGCTGTAAAGGGAAGTACCAAAAAATCTTTGTATATCTTTTAGTCCATCTTTAAATAAAAGCTTGATTTAAAAAAAAATGTCTTTTTTTTTGCTCTGTGAGTACATTTTTTTAATAGGGGAAAAAAAGGAGTTATATTTTCATGCTAGGAAATATGAAATATAACTATGTTAATTCTTTTTCACTATGTCTTCAAAATTTTATTTTTTTGTGCGACAGCTAACATTTTAGCTAATATTTTTTTTGTAATTTTTATATCCATGCTTTTTCAAACTAAATTTACTAGAGAAATATTGGATTCTTAAAGTATTAAATGTTATACAATTGAAAGGTTGAAACTAGACTAAAACTGAAATAATAAAAAGTTTATTATATTATTATTTTTTAAATTTTAAGTGTATTAATGATTATTGTGTTTTGTATAAAATATGTCATAAATAATATAACTATATTTCAAATCTTAATTTTTATTTATCAAAACATGTGTAAATTTGTTTCACAATTGAGTTTCTCGTGTATAAAAATTGCTGTTATTTTAATATTAGAGTTGTTAAATAATGATAATAATTTTTTTCTCAACTGTAGGCATCCACTGTTTCCTCTACTAGCACTTTTGTTTGAAAAGTGTGAATTAGCTACTCAAAGTGCTGAAGTTTCTTCTTCAGAAAGTTTTAATATGGACATTCAAGCATTTGTCCAACATCAAGAACGGGACAGAAAGCCATTTTTTAGTGAAGATCCTGATGTAGATAGTTTGGTATAATAATTTTTGTTTTACTTTATATGCAGATTAAAATTTATAAGATTTTTATTGGTTTTATTATATGATGTGTCTCTGTAGTTGTATATTTTGGTACATGTATAAAATATTGCACTCGTTTCCCATAACCAGAAAATGGTAGCCAAATGGTACGATATTCTCTAATTTCATAGTGTTTTACCACACCGTTTTACATTAAAATAAAAAAATATTAAAAGAATATTTTTTAATTATAATTTTATTAAGTTTGGCTGGAATTGTACAAACTTTCACGGTCGGCAGTATTTGACACATGCACATATATTTTAAAGCAAGGTTTGAACATAAAACATATCATTCAGAAAAATTTTAAATTGTACCAATCGTGATTTTATTAACACATTGACTGCCAGTCACTAGAGATTGGGTTGACAGTTAATGCCAGAGGAGGTAGATTTTACCCAGATTCCAATATACTTATTGTAGGAAATATGATTTAAAAGTAGTAATAAAAGATAATTATGAGGTACCTAAGTGTTATTAAGCTTTTCATTAAGGAATTTCTTAATTACGTGCCAGCACAGGATCAGTACTACATGTCAAATTTTTCCCAAATGCCATGTTACGCACTGGCGTGTGGCATGCAAAAAGTGAACTAAAATAAAAAAAAATAAGTGACTGTATGTGTTATTTTTAAATAAATCTGTATTATAAACATATATGCATATTATAACTGAATTCATTTCAAGAAAATTACAATGGCAGTGTCCTTCCAAGCTATCATCGTTAAACTCATATCACATAATTATGTTTTCAATGAAAAATAAATATTAATTTTGAAACCCTGATTATTTATAGCTATTTTTTAATCATAACTCTATGCCAACACCAGAACAAATATCCTACATGCAATCCTAGATAAACTGGAGAAGATCAATCAGAGGAGTATTTTCCCATGCGAATGTTCGACTGGCTACTGAGATATCGCCCCACATCCTGCGGCAGCATATGATTGGCTTTTTGGTGGTAGCACCATGTCGCGTGTTAGTGCATGATAGGTAGTTAAAGTGTTAAATAACTTGCTATTTGGAATTCAAATTGTTGAAAACAGGATTAACAGATGGTTGTCAGTTTCGAAACCAGTTTGATTTGAATCAACTGATTACATCAGAGATTCCTTAAATATCCCCAAATTTCAAAATTATAATAATTCAATCATGGAAAAACTCAATAACAATATAACCAACCACCCAAATCCCTCAATTCAAGAAATTAAAAATTACAAAAGAAACTATTGAACGTGCACAAGTTTAATATAGAAAACTAATGCTCCTCTGCTTACCAAACCTCCAAAAATAGGAAAGCTCCCTCTGCCACAAACGGAGTTAACTCCTGATCAAGAAAGTAGAAATATAAGAAACTTGAGTAGCAGCTCCCTGATTGGACAAGCGCCTTCCTCCTGTTCTCACCCACCCCTTTAGCTCACCACAATTCTAACTTGTAATTTTTAATGACTTATTTATTTTAATCATTTAAATTTTCAACTGCTTTTTATAAATGACTTAACTTATAATGTACTTTTAAATTCATTCATATTCAAATAATCTGGGCAAGCATCCATTTTAAAAAGGTATTGGAAATATATAATCAGGTCCAACTCAGATAAGAGATAAAGGCCCAAATCGGGCTAGGTGCTCCATATTCACGTTCACTATGAATCAACTGATTGATTCGGAATTTCTTTAATGTTTTTCTCTAAATTATAATTGATACTTGCTAGCTTTATTTCTAAATTCTTCATGTATTAAAAAAGCACACTTAGTCATATCATGATTTCATCTAAAAAGAGCATTATTTTTATATTTTTTTACTTTTCTACCATTGTTGTTTGACTATGCGCATTTAATGCATTGTAGTTAATTATGCATGTAACAACTTGCATGCTTTATGTTTATTATAAATTACCATCTTAAATATAACACAGGTTCTCTCCATTTTTAATATATTTTATTATGTGTGCTTTTGCTAAGGTGCTGTTTCATAATTTGGCTTAAAATCATAGTTTCCCAAATTTATTTATTATTTGGTTCAATTTTCATAGAAAATTATTACTTTCTTCTTCAAAAGGGGTACTGTTGATGCACAATATACTCATCATTTATATAAACATTCTGGATTTGAAAGGAAGCTCAATACTCATACAATAAGGTTTTTTTGAAAATAATTTACATTTAAATCAATATACTGTAATTATTGAATTGATTGATCATTAATAGGTTTTTGTTTTGTTTTTATAATAGCCTTTAAATAAGAAACTCTCATTTGTTATATATTGTTTAAATGCTTTTAATGTTCCTTACTTAAAAAAAAAGAGATAGAGGGAGGGGACTTTTGATACTACTAACATTAAAGAATATAAAAGTTTTAAGTTTACCCACACCTTTGTAAAAATTCGTCAATTTATTGGTAACTTTATGAATAAACAGAAAATGTTTATTCAGCTCCTTTTAGGTTCATGAGTACTTTTCTGTTCATAAATAACATCAAGGAAGTGTTTTATATGAGAAACTGAAGATTTGTAGAGAAAAATTTTAAACTACGCAGCTAGTATTTACATTTTTATAACCAATATATTCTGTAAAGCACACCTTCAAAATTTCACTAAACTTCTATTTGTTAATTAAGAATATGTCTGTATTGAAATCAGTTTCTAATCCACATTTTAACATTTTGCTTGCAATTTTTGAATTGTTTATGTAGTATAATTTTTTAAAATGGGAATTCTTCATTCTCTCATAATTTTAACTTTTAGCTGTAGAACTGTTACTGAAGGTGGAGAACGTATGATTTTCTTTATTGATTATACTGTTCTAAGGTAGACATCATTCATGCTTATACATTATTTGTTTGGGCTTTGTTTAGGTTTTATTAGAAAAAAGTTGCACACCCTTAACATGATTTAAAATGAAAATGAAAAGAGCTTTTATGCCTTTGTGTGTGTATATACTCATTTTGGAAGTTATACTGTAGATACACGCTCATTTTAGGAGACATACTGTACACAGGAGACATACATACTGTAGACAATTGTTTTTTTCCTTTATTGTCTTGATCAATTGATTCTTTAAAAATATTTTATTGTTACACATAGCATTTTTGAATATTATATATTATGTAAATTCATATTCCTCTTTTCACAATATTTATTTTTCTTTGTTCCCTGTTGAAGCTTTTCTATTTCTTCAGATTTTTATCTATGTAAATGATATGCATTTCATATTATTGCATCATAAGAGACAAGAAATTTTTGATACAGTTTATAACAAAGCCACATGTGTGGTAATTCTTATTTGTGTAGTAAAATTACTTATGTCAAATTGGTCTTCTAAGGATGTAAAAGTATTTCAATGTAGTTAGTAATACTCTATTGTTTTATTGCATTGGTAAATACTCTGTTCTACTTGATATGTAATACTGTATTTTTTTTTTTGCTAGACGTACTTGTTTATACTTTTTACTCTACATATAACATTATAGTTAACTGTATATAATAGCTAACTGTACTGCTATGTGATGTAGCATTATCTAATTGATGTGCATTAAGAACTAAAATGTATAGTTTTAAATTTAGTGATAAAAAACATAAATATGATAAAATTAAACTAGCTGTACAGTTTTATTTATTTATAATTATATAGCTATTTAATTTTTATGAGACTAATAAAAAATGTTAAATAAAATTATTAAAACTAATTACTAATAACTATTTTGAAATTTGATTTTCCTATCTTTATATATTTTCTATTTAAATTGGTTTTTTTTTTTTTCAGATGGTAAAAGCTATTCAAGTTCTGAGGATTCATCTTCTTGAGCTAGAAAAAGTTCAAGAACTTTGTAAAGACTTTTGCAATCGCTATATTGCTTGTTTGAAAAATAAAATGCAAAGTGAGAATTTGCTTAGGCCCGATTATCCTGGTCTTGGTAATAATATTCCCAGTTCGGGATCTAGCACACCTTCAAGTGGTGGAAGCAGCTCTCAGCCTTTGCCAGTGAGTAATATAAAGTTTCAGTTTTATCATGTATCAGAAATTGTTCATTTAAAATTTTTAAGTATTTCAATTATAAAAAAAGAAATTATATATTTTTTGAAATTCCATATATTTTATGACATCTATAGATATCATTATTGTAGTTGCACTCAAAATTATGAATTGTATAAGCTTAAAATTATTTTGACAGGTCCTTCTATTTTGAAATATTTTTTTCTTAAACTACTTGTTAACATGTTTACATTCTTTCTTAATCCACTTGTAAACATAAATATCCACCTTTTGTTGAAAAAAAAAGTGTGGTTATTCTTGCAAGTTTCACAAATAATTTTTTTTTTATGAAATTTTTTTGTTTAATATGTCTGATGTAACATGATATTCCTATACAACAGTTTTGTTTGAAATTAGATTTCAGGTTTAGGGAGATTTGCATGCTGCACATAATATTATGAAGGTTTTTGCTTTTTCGGTTTTCTCGACTATTTAAAATAGGTACTTTGAAATTACATTTAGAAATGGACTTGTCCAAGGACAAAATTTCTCCATTTTTCTCTCCTTATGAAATATAGAGATGAGGGGCTAAGGAAATCGACTTACAAACATGTTTAACTATCTTCACCATTAGAAAACAGAACTACCTAGGTATTCCTATTCAACAGATATTAAAAGAGTTACAGATATGAAGATTGCTTTTTTAGGCCCTATTCAATATCATAGCATCATTCAATGCTGTTATGGAAACAATACTCTTTTTTTGTATATATTTATATGTATTAAACTGTTTACGATAGGCATGAAATACTTGTAGAAATAAATATAATATAGTAACTGAAATATTATCAGATAACAAATATTTTCATGCAATACAAACTAAATAAATGAATTTTTTACTATTAAGAGCCTTATTTATATGTATAACTTTACTCATGTAATGCTATTGAATTTTCTTCTAAAAAATTAGTTTTAGCATACACTAAAGTTTCAATTTATTTTAGCATTTCTCCATTGTTGAAATGGTTCTAATTATATAAATTTAGAAATTCATATAACAAATTTTCAATTATATATTTGTTTGGCATTTCAGAATTTATAGTTATTACGTTTGTCTAGTCATGATTTTTTAATTACTAACGTGCAATTGATTAGAGAATATTTTGATTAATTTAAGTAAAAAACATTCTAATTACATTTTTAGGGTATAGTTAATTTTGCAGTAAAATGATTAAAGTACTTTATTTAAAAATAGTGAATGCAATATTAACAATCTGATTAAAATTTGTAAAATTCTCCCGACCGGTTTGGTAACCTGGAATGACAGAATAATTCCACTGTAGTTCATGCATGTCGTAAGAGGTGACTTAAATGGGTACCCAGCGCCTGGGGGTATAGCCATACACCCTGCCCCTGGGTATTATATCAGGGGATCTCAGGGACTTGCCTTCTTGAGGTAAGTGTGGGCATCATGACCCTGAGGCACCCTCATGATTTTTTCCTTTCCTATGGGGTTTACTGTCTTTGCTAAATACGAGTGATGCACCCCTGATTACCCTAGTAATCCTTCTCTATTTTCGACCTTCGTTGTCAACCAATTTTTGTCTTTTCAATTGTTTCATGTCTAGACCACAGTTAAATCTTGTTTGGCGCAGTATAACCACATCTGGCTCTTGCGCCAATAAACTTCACTTTCTCACTTTCTCTCTCTGTAAAATTCTACCATAAAAAATTTAAGTTATGTTTTTAATATGAAACATGAATTAAAAAAATTCTTATTATTGATTTTATTGTTATATTTTTTGTTTTTTCAATTTCATTGAAATGTGTCACATTAGTAATTTATGTATTCATTTGAAAATATTCATTTGCAATAACAGGTTCTGGTTTTAACCATTTTGTCTTGTGAGATGTAATTATATTTAATACATACTAGAATACATTGTAATAACCTGTCATCAACTAGGCAGAGTCGATATTAGAAATTTCTGTTGTAAATAATGAAAAAATTTGTATAATAGGTAACAACTTACTATATTACTATGAAAAGTAAAAATGTTTCAGTCGAATTGTAGATTCGAGTCCTGATTCCACTTGAGACTTATAATGTAGTGGGCCTGATGCACATTAAAATCCTGACATTAAATCTATCTGGAATTTAAGTGCACTTGGATAAGATGTGAAAAATTAGAGGTGGAATGGAGCGCCAAGTCAGGTGTCGTCCTTGTCACTTGACCATTGTTCAAAATTATAACGTCTGTTACTAATAAACCTTGTGTTACTTTTTAAGAAGTCTTTAATAAAAAAAAATCAACTGTTGAATTGAAACTTCAAAAGTTTGGAAAAGAAAGTGATGATATTTATGATCTTCAGTACCTGTGACTAATCAAGAATCAGATGTATTTACAGTCAAATTACAGCATTATTTTATGCAAGAAAGCAATCGAGAGTCCTACAACTGTTTTGAATATCTGAACTGATTTTGTAGAATTGTAAATTTGCATCAGGAAAGAACAGGCTACTTTTGATGTATTTTTTTGTAGGCTTGTATATTATACACTTGCATGCTTTTTATTTTATTTTAAAACTTATAAATATATTTTCTTTACAAATTATTTTTTGTAGCTTATATATCTGTTCAATGATTTATTAAAATGTCAAAAGGATATAAAATTTTATGAGGAATTCTTTTAATTGCACTAAAATATCCTTGTTCTATTATGTTTTAGTTAAGCCATATTGATTGCATATTAAAAATGATGAAAAAATTCTAACTTGAATTTGTTGTATTAAAATATTATTGTAATTGTAGATTGTGTATAATTAAGGTTTATTTTAACTATACAGATTTCTAAATTAATTTTTTACCCTTTTAGGTTCCTGGAAGTAATGGTACTATCAATAATTATGTATTACAACCTGGTATTTCTCCTAATCCATTGCCTGTAAATAATATAAATCAGAACCAAATTGTGTCTGGTGGAAATTTGTATCAAATGGTACAAACACCACAGGGGTTGATGGCTCAGCCCATACAGGTTATTATTTTATTTCCTTATATATTTTTGAATGACTTAAGTAAACATTTTCAGGTATTTGTGTAAAATCCCATTAACTAATTTTGCTAAATCAGAAATATGTTGTCAAATGATGCAGTATTATGCCAAAAATAGAAAATGTCACTAAAAAATGTGATATTTTATAAAGAATAGAAGGTTTGTAATCTAACACCGCTTTTTCTATTTTACAAGCTCAAATTCATATGTATATAATTTTAAGTGACATTGGATTCACAATGAAGATTATTCCATTGTTGTGATTCAGATTGGAATTTTTTTGCATTATTTTTGTCTGCAGAATTGAATGGTGTAATTTTAACTGGCATTTCACCAAATTTTATGGTTTATGGGAGATGGTGCCAACTTTCATGATCAACCAAATTTTACACAATTACTGTTTTTCAGTATTTTGAGAATTTCAGTCACAAATTTTTTTTCTTGATGTTTCTTATACACATATAAACCTAGTTGCAAATTCAATTTGATATGCTTAATTTTTGTATGAATGAAACAAAAATTAAAATTATTCTTAATAATACAGAAATATAAATATCACTGAATCTGATGGGGAGAAATATTTTACAGGTTAGTCCCAACTCTAGTGCTCACATAGTGCATGGAAGCACACCTTTATCCCAAATAGGTGCCTCACCAATGTCGCAAGATTCTAGGATACAAGCCATAGGTAGCTCACGTACGGATTTATTTTATAATTGTTGTAATTCTAGTATAAAACTATGGTTTAGTTTACATTACTAACTTTAAATTATGTCATTAGCACCCAGACCACTACTGCACAGTGGGGATGATGATGACGATGATCTTATAAGTAAAAAAAAACAAAAAAGAGGTGTTCTGCCAAAGCATGCAACAAGCATTATGAGGTCATGGTTATTCCAGCACATAGTGGTAAGCTTTTAATTGTTGTAGTTAATTATATTCATGTGTGAAGAATTTTTTCTTTTTCATCTATGTGCATTTCTAAGAAAGATAATATTAATTGTGAAAGTAATGCATTTTTTCTTGATATTTTTCATTTGCCTAGTTATTTGATTACAGTATTATTTTTTATATGTAATAAAATACATATAGAACTAAATAAAGAAACAAGTTAAAAAAATCCAAGTATAATTTTGCTGTAATTTTTTTTTTTAAATTTGGCTAACATAGTTTTTTCTGAGAAATATTGATATTCTCAAATCCATTTGTTTATCCAAATATTTCTGTGCCAAATATTTAGAGCTTTTGTAAAGGACAATTATTTCATGAATTAAAGAAATTAAAATTAAAATTTTTAATTATAATTTTAAAATTCTTTTTATTTAGTATGTATATTATTTTCCGTAGTATTTGCTGATTTTGCTAAAAATTATTAGAAGTACAATCACAAAATTTCAACTCTTTATGTTATAGAATTTCTTTTTTTTTGAGAAGAAAACATGCAAATTTCATTGCCCCCCCCCCCAAGATTACACATTATAAATTTTGCTTATTGTAAAAAACCAATATGATCTCAGGGAACAGTTTTCAGCTTGCCAGTTGCAAGATGTGACTGTATATTCACATTTTTTACCCCTTACAGAAAATTAATCACAAGTTTATCAAAACTTACTGTGAGAAAATCTTTTACTTCTATCTAACATTAACAAATCATACGAATACAAAAGTTATTAGAAAAATTAATATACTCTTCTATAATAAATAACTATCTTGTTGGAAAACTTTTCAAATCTTGTGTGTTCTTAAAATTCTAAATAGTTCTTCTGAGATTCCACACAAACACACATTTTTGATTTAGTATATATTGATTATTTTATTTTTTACTCCATATATATTGTCTGTTTGATTTTTGAATTATTTAACTTTTTATTTAGAGCATTGCTGTTCATGAAAACAATTTTCTTTAATGTTAATATGTTTAAAAACTGATTTTGTACTTTTAGATCTAGTATTTTATCTGCAATTATTAATATTTTATAGCATCCATATCCTACAGAAGATGAAAAGAAGCAAATTGCTCATCAGACTAATTTGACACTTTTGCAAGTAAATAATTGGTAAGATTCTTGTGATTTCTTTATTTTAGACAAATAGAGCTAATTGTGTTGGTGAAAACTATTTGTTTATTTGTGTACTTTTCTATTTTATAGGTTTATAAATGCAAGAAGACGGATTTTGCAACCCATGCTGGATGCAAGTAATCCAGAAACCAATCACAAATCCAAGAAAACTAAAACACAATCAAATCGACCTGTTCAGAGGTTCTGGCCAGAAAATATTGCCTCAATTCAACCTCAGGTTCAAAATTCAAATGAATCTGAACATAGCCCTACAGGTGAAAACAATCAGGTTACAAGCCCTAGTGATGCACAAGCTAGCACATCAGGTACTAATGAGAACTGAGGTCTTTTATGGTTCATCAATAGAATTCAAAATTTTCATTAAAATGTTTATGAAATAATTTTTTCTCTTCAAATTCTGATCAATTTCTTATTTTTTGGTTCTTGTGTTGAGGACTATTTTTTTTTACCTAATATAAAAATATTTATTTAAAAAAATAGCATGTGAATTGAAACATTTATTTTTACTGCTAAAAATTTTGAGCTTTTATTTTCATTTTGTTCCTAACATTAACACGTTTTTTGAGTTAATTTAAATGAATATAATTTCCAAGCTTATCTGTAATATTTAATCTTTGAGTAATATATTTATATAATATTTGAATTTTCTTTGTTTTGCATTGCATTGAATTTTTATTAAAGGGCAAGGTAATATACATACAATTGAAATTTTTATTGAAAGTGTTTATATTTCTAATAGAATATATATATATATATATATATATATATATAAAATTTGGTTTTATAAGTTTTTTTTCTTCTTAAATAATAAACATTGTAATAAAATGAATTTACTTTTCAGTATTTTCGTCAAAAGATTAAGCTCTGAATTTTGATGCTCTTTATTTAATAGTAAAGGACTTATAATTTTTTTTTATATCATTACAATTATAAGTATACACATTTTATAAATTTTTAATAAATTGTGATGAAACTTCCAATTTTTAGTTAAAGCATTTTTAAGATGCTGTAAATTTATTTATATGAAATGTGTGATATTAGTTCTTTGCTGATTAAAATTTTTATTTGAATTTTATGGGAAAGAATATCTGAGTGTTATTGAATGATTGTATAAATTTTGAATGAAGATTGCATTCAATTTCAATGAGATTCTTTATTATTTTTAGCTTTCTTTGTTTGAAATGATATGTATATTGTTTTATGTCTCAGCAATCTTTCTTTTAGTTATTTAATTTTGATTTTTTATAAATCTCACCAAAAGCCATACAATAATGAGTTAAATGCTCTTGAAAACCTTATAGGGGTGTATGTCATATACATTACTCGATTTTTTTTTTACTTTCAAGATTGCTTCTCATTGTGCAATTTTTACACCATTGATTGCAAAATTAGTTGAAAATGTAATAATTTCTTCTCAGATAATTTTCGTTTAACTGAAGTGGTTTATTTCATAAAAATATTCTCAAAATAAATCATTATTTCCATTTAATTTCTAATATATTTGTAAGACTTAATAATACTTATACTATTCATTTGCTGAAATTAGATTGTCTAAACTCAAGGAACATAAATAAATCTGTCACTATCAAGTCTCTTTTCCACTGTTTAAGAGATTAAACAAAACCATAATTTTAGCTTTTAGTCATACTTTTTAAAATAACTGTTAAAATGTTTGACTGTAACAGATGTCAGGTATAGCCATATTGGTTAATCTTAATCAGTTGCTAATAATTATAGTGGAAGATGTTACAGCTTTTCAAAAATTAGTCACTGACTAATATAGTTTTCAGTGTTTTTACTAATAAGTGAATGCCAGCTGTGGTGGATTCAGGAAAAATCTATAGCGGGGGCATAAGCATAACAGGGGCAGAATATATATATTTTCTAAAAAAGCTTATAAGACTTATCTTTGTTCTTTTCATTTATTATTCATACTTACTTAGTTCTTAATCTAGAAATAAATTAAATATTAACTTAAGAATCAAATTAAAATTGAGAACTAAAAACTTGCATTGTACGATTGATAGCTTAGTCCTGTGACAATTTCATTTTTTGTCATTGTTTCCCATTTTCTTGTTCTGCTGTTTCTTGTAGATTACTGTTTTGAATAATTTGATCCTCTTATTGATTAGTTTCAGCTACTATCATTTCAATGAGAATATCAAAAAATTGTAGAGTTTCATTAATTAGATCAATATTCAAATAAACAGCTGGATTCGTAGTGAAACGAAATTGTCGGGGAGCTAAAGGAGGATTACTGGTACCAATTTTGCAAAAGTTCCGATCTTCAATAAGGTCATCTAAAACTTCTGTTTCCTCATCACTAGAGAAGTCTGGTAATGAACTTTTGTAACAACCAGAATCGTTAAGTGAAATTTCAGATTCACTATTTCATCCAATATCAGAGTTATTTTCTATTATCAGCCACTCATTGTCACTCATTCTGCTTTTATTTTACCTTTGAATTAAAAAGAAATATTATTTGGAATATGTGATTCACCAAGCTAGTGAAAACAAAATTTGTGTATCTTCCTGCTTAAAAAAATCAGTAAAATATGATCTAGGAACCAATTTAAACTTATTTTACAATCCTATCTTTACTGTATAACTAGAGCCCCCTGTTAGAAACATTGCAAGTTTAAGAGGAGAAAATAACGGGCAAATCAGTGGATTAGTGTTGAAAAATGTGTTTCCTGAGTGGCATTCGGGCAAATCAGGGAAGGCCCATTTTTAAATACCTGAGTAGCGTTCAGGCAAAACTGGAAGTGGTTAATATAAAATTTCCTCAGAACAAAAAGAATGCAACTTTTTACAGCAAAAAGAATAAAACAAATTATAGTGTTATAAAAATCCCATTATTAAATTAAATATCTAAAATTAAAGCAAATGATAAGATATTTAAGTAGACAATAACGTTTTTCTTAAGATTTTAACAATAAAGCAATATGTAAATTATTAAATTGAATAGTTTTAGGCTAATTGTAATTATTTCTTGCTATGAAATAACCATAAAATAAATATCTACATAAATCTGTTCTTAACAGAATGCTCTTATTTCCCATGGTGCTGGAGAAAATTTAACTTGATATCATTAAATATTAGTAATATATTTTGGTTGAACAAAACATATACATTAACTTTTTTCTTGTATTGTTATCTCATCTTTTAAAATGTAGTATTCTATTTGTTAAATTGTTTCATTGTACCCAGGTATGAATCAACAGTGCAATCATTATGGTGCTGGCAGCAGTACAACTCCTGAAACAGGACATTCTTCACCTGATGGTAATCTTAGTCAAAATTGTTCTGATGGAGAAGTTAATAAGGTTCCTTCTATTGGAAGTTTGGATGACTTAAGTATGAGTTGTAACACCTCAACTGATGAAGAAAATGATGAAGAAGAGAAACGATAGCCATTGTCTTACATAATTCTTCTAATTACATGTCTTTTACGTTACATATTTGTTTAAAGTGAACATACACTTTTTAGGTTCATTGTTAATGAATGTGATTTTGTATATTATATTTGTGTGATTATGTCAGCACTTACAAGAGCTTATTTAAAACTTCAATAGCCACATTTTATAGTTAGGTTATAGAGTATCAGTTCTGTTTCCTTCTTGCCATTTTATGGTAAAATGTGTAAATTATGTCAAGTAAATACCAAATTTTTTGTTATGTTGAATTTTAAAATTGTATTTTAACTTTCATGTTTCTGTAATTAAAAAAAATTTTTTTTTGGAAAAATATATATTTTTTTAATTTTTAGGACAATTGCAAGAGAAGAAATGTTTGTTTATTTTTACCTTTGTTTTTGGTATTTTTTATCCAATGTGATTGCAATTCTTGCTTGACGTAATTTTTGAATCTTAAATTGGTTATTACTGTGAAAACATTTTTTTTTGAACAGATCAATATGATTATATTCATTTTATACTTTAAATACTTCTTTTATTATAAGTATTTTTAATGAAATGTTTTAACAAGTAAGAGAAAAAGGAAATTACTACAAAAAATGACAATTCAAGAATTAATACAAAAATTTTATTATATTTTAAATTTTGCCCAAATTTAAGAAATGATATTTAATATATTTAGTATTTTATACTAATATATATGTTTTATTGAGTATTATCTGTGATTTTAAAAAGTTGTGTTTTTTTCTTTCACTGTTTAAAAATTAAAAGCTTGTGCTTTATTATTACTAGTGCATCTGAAATTTATACCTTTTCAAATATTTGTAAATATTGAAGTAATTTTGACAGTTATCTATGACTATTTAAAAAATACTCCCATGCTTAAAATTTAAATTTACACCTTCTAAATTTAAAGAAGTAGAAATTGATTAAATTTGTATATTTCTAATTTTTGTTTTTTGAGGGAAAAACTCTACTTCTTGTTTTCATATAAGAATAATAATGTAAAAGAATGCAATAAGATTTTAGAATTTTTTTTTTATCTTCACTTAACTATGTTCTAGATATATACATCTGTTGAATTTGTTTTATTGAATATATATCTGTGTTATTTTTTTTCGTTACCTTTATGTTTTTGCATTTTCAAGTATTTTGTATGTGTCTGGTTTTTAGTGAAACATATACTTCAGCAAAGTTCTTGATGAAACAAGAAAATTACATCAGTTAAAATTTTTAAAAATAGTGACGGAATTCATATACTGTTTCTAGTATATATTGTAAATCTTTGTAGTTTTCCCGTTTCTAATATAAAATAATAATAGTGATAAGATATAAACAATGCCACTATCAATTTTTTGTCTAAAATTATGAAACATTTAATACTTTGGGAATCTCTTTTGTCTTTATAAATCTATAAATTTCCAAAATTGTATATTCAGATATCAATATAACTGGGTTATATTTATGCATTCCTCATTTTTTTGTGATTAGTGACAATTTTACTTTACATGTGAAAATGTAAGTTGGATTCACAGAAATTGTGAGTATCATTGTGTATAAATAGCATTTTCACATTTTATGAGATTTATTTAAATGTAATGTGTTTTATGGCAACTTTAAGTGTATTTTGATTAAGTAAATGTAGTTTTTATTTGTTATATTTCCTTTTTCATATGTTATGTAGTTTGGGTGAAATTTATTTACTCCTATTAACCCTTTTAAATTGAGAATTCATTGGATTCATATCTTGCATTTTTCTATCCTAAATAATGAACCATTCCACTATAAATTTCATCCATTATAAATTTCTCCCTATTTATAATGGATTTTTTTAAAAAAATTGTTAATAAAGGTGTTGTAATTTTTTCAAAAGTCAAAAGATTAATTTTTTATAGATTTAAATTTATACAGTTTGAGGTCAGAATATTGTTCACACAAATTTTTAACTTTCAAATATTTAAAAGTAATTTATGTTCTAAAAGTCCTTGAAAACAAATTTCTCTGACTCATGAGTGAAATATTTTCTATAATGTGTATTTTATTTGCTGATTATTGTTGAAAAAATTTACATTTAAATCATTATTTGATTTTATTTGGGAAATTATGCTTTGACTGTATTTATCAGTGCATTATCTCATATTTTTTAAGAACTTTGATTTTTTTTATTTTCTGTGCAATGAAAATATTACAAGAGTGTGACAGAAAGAAAAAAAAAAAGAGAGATAGAGAGGGAAAAAAAGAAAAGAAACCAGAGTTCTTTTATTCTTAATATTGCTGTCTTTTTCTGAATACTGTTGATAAGAGATTGCCATTTATTTTCTGTTCTTACAAACATATTTGAGTTTCTGGAATTTTCTGAATGGTAAGATTAATTAGAAACCATAAATAATTGTATCTTGTCTTTTGATATAATTAGCAGAGAGCTGTTAGAGATTTCTTTTTGTTTCCCAACAGTTGTTTTTTGTGGGAACATGAATTGAACAGGTTTAACATATACCAACAGTTTTATTAAAAACAATTTGAAAATTTTTAGACAAAGTTAAAACTTGTATACTAAAAAATATGATCTTCTGCTTAAATGTGTAATGGATGTAATTTTTGTTTCATATCACCTTGACTTGAAGGTAGTGTTCTGCTAAATGACTAATTTTTCATTTGAAATTAACAGTTATTTGTGCTGTATCA
The DNA here is from genome assembly GCA_019974015.1 of Nephila pilipes. Taxonomy (NCBI): domain Eukaryota; kingdom Metazoa; phylum Arthropoda; class Arachnida; order Araneae; family Nephilidae; genus Nephila; species Nephila pilipes. The sequence continues at coordinate 1,347,656 of BMAW01082584.1, forward strand.
CAACATCTGTTTATATGAGGAAATACATTCTTTTCGTGAAAAATAGGAATAATACTTTTTGTGCTTCAAAATATGGATAATGGTAAAATATTCACCAATCAGAAATATTAAGCCAGAGGAGATTTTAAATATGTAATGACATATCTGATTGTATTCATAACAAAAACTACTTTTTATTGCATGTTTGGATATGTTATTGTTTTGCTAATAATTTCTTATGGGTTGTTCAACAAGTCATTGATAAAGTGAATTTGACATAATAATTTTGGGAAAGAGAATTTATGATTTAATGAAGTGATTTCACAAGAAATCGAGCTTTATGACTCCTGATCTATTAGACTATCTTCATCCCTAGCTTGTCAAGAGAGCATTAATTAAAATAATTGATTAGTTGTAGATATATATTTTAATCCAGAGAAATTAAAAGTAAAATTTCTATGAAAATTTCTGAAATATTTAATGTTATTAAAGAACTTTCTGTAATATCTTTAAAAACTATTAACATATGAAAAAATAAAATAAGTTAAGTTTGCATGAAAAATGAACAAAAATAAAATAATAACTTAAAATGGAGTGAACTAAAAATAAAATTGTGTGACTTTGATCAAGATTTTCATGAAAACTTGATTTTGTCCTTGCAGAATTCAAGGATTGGGGGAAAAGTAGAGTACATGTTGATGTTATTTTATATTATATGGAGTATAAAAGGAAATTGATTTTTAAATGAAAAACTGGACTCTCACAAATAACTGTATCAAATAAGGATTAATGGTATTGTATTTGTAATATATATGTTTTATTTAGTTCTTTTTTGTGATTATTTTAGCCCTGATTTTTTTTTGTTTCTGCAATTTCTAATGTGTTTTAAAATATGAATGTTAATCAAAGCTGTTAATTTTTAAATTATTCCTAGTAAGTATAGATTGTTAACAAGACAAATTATCATTATCAGTTTTAAATAAAATCATGATGTACTTACATATCATGCTGCAGTTTGTTTTGGATTTTGGGAAATATATATAAAAGAGTTGTAATATTATATGTTATATGCATTTTACATCTTTCCCCCTTTAATAAATGAATTAAAAATTAACTACATTTAAGTTTTTTTTTTTTAAAAAAAACAACAAAGATATGATTTTTTTACTTATCTTTTCTTGTAAGCTGTATCAGAATAAGTATTTATTTCTCTTTTTTGCAAGTGTGTTTACATTTAAAAACTGCTTAAAAAGTTCAATTTGAATTAAAGACAGTGTGTGCTGTATATCATTAGTAATACTTATTTGGTCTTTTAAAAATTATTTTTATCCTTATGTGTGTAATTAAAATATATCAGACGTTTATTTTTATTCATTCTCAAATTACAAGTGATTTTTATGAATGTATTAAATTACATCATGCATGTATTAACATCTTTCTTAAGATTCCATAAATAATTTTGTCCTGAAACTTTTAATGACATATTTTAAAGAAAAGAATTTGCTCACTTGTATTGTGAATGTAATGCATGAAAAAGCAATAAAAATACTTTTAATAAATGTCTTTTAAGAATTTTTGTCTTTCACTTGTAGTGAAAAAATAAATGTAGAGTCTTGATGCAACTGCATAACATTTTATGTCGTTTAAATATTTGTATCTGCATGAATATTTTAATAGTAAGCATGAGGAAAAATTCATTTAAACTATTGATATGTTTTAATTGTTGATTGAGATACAATTGTTAATCACATTTTACTATGCTCCTATCTGTTAAAGTTTGTGGTCAATGGTTGTTTTTATATTGCTGTCAATTTGTCAATATATGTATCTGCTTTAAAATCTAGTCGTACTAATTTCTTTAATAATATTCAGTATTCAAAAAAGGCATTTTTTTGTGCCATTCATTTTTTTTTAAAAATACAATTTTCTTTTGTTTAACTAAAATGTCTCTTACTAAAGTATCTTCTGATGCTCCAGCATGAAACTGTGTGATTATTTTCAAACTTTGATAGTTGTTTGTATATAAAACCTAGTTCTGAGATTTGGAAGTTTGTCAATTAGGGGAAAAAAGCTTGATTGTAACCTGTAATAAGTGATCAGAATGGTTAACCTATTGTTATTGTAAAAAGTTTTAATGATCTTTGCATTTTGTTAATAAAATTAAATTTATTGATAAGTTGTATTTTTGTTATATATAGTAAAATTCTTTGGGTTTTTTTTTTTTAAGCTTCTTTTAAGATAAAGTATAAACATGTTTATGGTCAATAGATACTGGAACACTATTATAATATAGCTCATATGTTCTAGAAAAAAAATCAAATGTTAACATTTTAACACACTCTGTAAAATCTGATGCTCATATATTTGCATTTGTTTATAATTTTTAGGTCCCAGCTTTGCTTTGTTTTAGCACAGCATAGCCAAATCTGACTCTTGCACCATTAAAAGATACTATCACACACATTCAAATCTTAAGAACTTTTTCAAAGTTATTGACTAAATTAAACCTGAATGCATAAAACTCTGTCTATTATTATTTTAAGTTTTTAAATTTCAAAGCACATCAAAGCAAGTTGTCTTTTCGGTTAGGAGTGTCCAACTGCGGGCTGCATGCGGTCCAGATCACTCATCAATGCAGCCTTAAAAGGGAGAGAGAGTGTGGAGAGAAAGAATCACATCAATATCTACTGTAAGAAATTATAACTCCATAAAATTAATTCAAGGATCCTTGTGCTAAATTGTCTCCTTTGAGTTAAGTTCACTCTCATGATTTTGAATTTTGAAAAAAATTTAAGGATTTTCGAAAAATAAACTAGAAAAAGAATTTTTTTTATTTTTCCAACTAATTAACTGTCGATAAGCTGCCTCAAAATTTCAAATGGAATGCATAAAGTTACAATCTGACATCCAATTTAAAGATAAATTTCATGAAATTTCTTTATTGGATTTTTTTATAAATCATATTTACCCCAAAACAAATAACCCTTACTGCATAATCATTTGTCATTCATGTTATTAATGGTCAGAAATATGCGTGAGTAATTATTTTCAAGAGAGAAGTAAACATAGTAAAATTGGAACCCGGATAAAGGCTGAATACTTTAAGAACTCCTTGAGAGAGAATTGCAACCACTTTCAATCGAAACAAATGCTGATGCATGAGTTTCTAAAATTCACAATGCCAAATATCACATCGGTTTTATGATTTCTAGCTATCTTTATTCTTATTAAATTTATTATAAAATGTTACATATACAGTGTTATATAAGATTTATCACACAATGTCTATCTAATTCCATATTGCTGCCTTTGTAATACAAAAATCATAATTTATTAAGTTTAAATGAATTAAATAAGTTAACTATATATTTTATCTTTTTTTTAGATACCTAAGGGGCTATTGTTTCAGGTAGGCTATAAATTGTTTTCTCGGACCACTTCTTGTATCGAATCCCTTCAATTTTTTAATATGTAAATTAGATTTTTTATAACCAAGTTCTATTTCTTGATTTTACGGGTCCATCCATAGACTTCATGCTAAATTTTTCTATCTTCTTTTAAATTATACTTAACGTTTTTGGCTCTAATGTTAAGTATAAATATTTGGTAATTTTAATTGTTTACTAGAATATTATTCAAATATCTTAATTTTACGGTTTTAGCCATAGGCTTAATGTTAAATTTTTCTATATTCTTTTATATTCAATTTAACAATTTACCGTTTCCTTTTTATATTCAGTTTAACTATATATATATATATATAATATTTATCGTTTGCTTTAATTTTAATTACATGTAGCTTATATTAGTTACGTTAATCTAAATGAAAAAATGCGACCGGCTGTTTTATACGCTCTTCCGGGAACAAACTGGGACGATATTGTGGAAGCAATATACGAAATGTTGGGTGATGAATCGTATAATCACATTAAAACGGTATAGGCAGGAGATTTCAATATAAACTTTGCAAATGGACAAGAGCAATAATTTATTGAAGACTTTACAATAATCGATTTAGAATTATAAACCAATCCAAAACAATATACTACACGTGGAAATACTAAAATCGACGCTATATTTTCTACAAAAAGTTTAAAACTGAATTGAAATTGTGTGGAATGTATGATAGTGTATTTAGCTATCACAAACCTTTATATGGAAGATTCAAATAAAAATATATTAATTTATTTTTAAAAAAATGCTGCATTGTGGCTAAATCTATTCTTTGCAAAATTTTGCACACACAGAACTTGTAAATTTATTTTTTGCCGTGAGCTATTGTGAGTCCTTTAGAATTATACATTTCTTCTGTCCGTTCCAAACAATTCGTCTCCTTCCAATGCTGCCAGGGAAGCAAAAAGATTGGACACCGCTGTTAAAGACTGTTGTGATAATTTTACCAAAAGATACTTTTTAAAAGTCGAAAACATTAAAATTGGGAATCATTTTTATAGTTATTCTGTTTAATGATAGATTTAGAGTAGGGCCTCCAACATGGTCCCTTGCTTGAGTTATTCCACGTTACATATATTCCATCTACTGCTGGGTTGACATATTTGTATGTTCCGTTTAATGACAGGATATCTACAATGTACTATTTACACTAATCTATTGCAGTTAATTCAATTATATTACAGATGATGTTTACACTTATATTTGCTATATAAGTATAACATTTTTTGGGGCTATTCGAACGCTAGGAAAAGTAGTACAATAGCCTCGGATACGCGTTTTAGCCAAACGTTTTGGAGATCTCTGATGTCTTTTCTCTTTTGAAATTTTGTGTGGAATCAATCGCCTCTTCAAAAACCACAATACATAATATTTTCTTTTGGTTCGATATCTGAATTAATAATCTGAACTATTGGTCACTGAGCACCCCAACTCAGAATGGAAATGGCGCGTGAAATTGCAGTATCTGGTGCTTGGGTTTTTTTGGTTTCCAAGAGATCAATGCCTTTTTGATCAAGGCTTAACCACAAACAGAAATGTTTGACTTTTCACATGAGTCTAGTAGTCTTTAGTAAATATCTAGTCGGGGTGTAAGATAGACCACAAGTGAACTTGTTAAGTGCGGTCGTCGCACTCAATAACATACTACTTATTTTTCATCATTTTTCAAATATTTCTGAAGGTCATGTACTCTCAGTATCTTATACTTCTCACGATGGAGGTCTTGTTAAGGAATGCATTTTAACAATATTTTGGAATCTAGTGAATAAAAATCAAAACTTTATTTTTTGGGAAAAGATGTATCCGTATTATTCGATTTTTTTTAAAGTTTGCTCTGTTTTGTGTTTTTGTGATGTTTCTGAAATGAAAATATCCGAGTAAATTTACTAATTAAACTGATAACTGTTACAGAATAGATAAAACAAATTAAATCTCTGATTATAACATGATCAACAAAATACAATTGCAACCACGTTGATTTTCAAAAGAAATATAGGGTCAAATTTCGCATTAAATTTATGAAAAAAAAAAAAAAAATTTAGTTTCATTGCATTTGATTTTGCATTACTATAGGAATGCAAATTTAATTCTGATTTCTTGGTTATTGCACAGTCGTACATGCAAAGTCTATATTTTGTACTTTTAAATAAACAGACTTCAAAACATAATTATTTTATTTGTTAGTTACAACCGCGTGATAAGAAATTAAGTAAATTTTTTGTTTATTTTTTCTCTCGAAAAAACAAATAAACTTCCCCTCCACCTTTTAACTGAGAATCTTCGATGCTTTTTATAATTTTTATTGTAACGTTAATAACAGAAAGGTTGTCGACTCCTTATGTTTCATCAGTATTCAATAAGACAAGCAAAAAACTTTAGAAATTACTTAGGAGCTGAATCATCGAGTTCTTTGACCCGTAAAATTAAATGAACGAATTTTAAGCAAGACATTTTTATCAAACTGATTATTTAGAGCTGCATTTGAGATATTTTAAAACTATATACTCACCGATTCTGTCGCACTACCATGGATGCCGAAAATTAACTTACTACAAATTCTGTCGAATTCCGTTTCTTCCTCCCGCGTATGAGTGGAATTGATTCTAGCTTCTTGCGCTCGCGACACCTTATTTAGAGGGGTCTTTTTTTGGATTTAAAAGCATGAGTATAGTGATGCAGAGATCAGTGCTCCCAAATGTTATGCTATTCTGATAAAAAGAGAATTTTTGATTAATAGCAATATTTCTTGAGTTCTACGAAAATTTGTTGTACAATTTTAAAATGGTAAAAAATAAAGTTTGAACTGAAAATGAGAGGGAAAAAAAAGTTGGAGATCAATGTAATTTTGTATATTGAATAAAAAAAAAATCTTTTTTTTTTTTGTCATAAGATACTTTTTCTGAAGACTGATTTTTTTTTTTTTGCATTGAATGTCTTAAGAATAAAAATTACTTATTGAAAGATAGTACATGTATCAGCTTTAGTTAAGATTAATGATTTTAAATCTCGGTCAAGTGACGAGGATGGCACCAAAGCTGACCACTAGTCATGGGCTTTCTACCCTGACCACTTGGTTATCATGTATATATATATATATATATATATATATACACGTATATATATGTGTGTGTGTTTTTATATGTGCTTATAAATGTATAAATATGTACACACACATACATGAGTGCGGATATTAAATTACGAGGCTAAAGCTACTACAGAAGACATTGGTCGCTGGCGTGCGCCAAATGCCAGCGATCAACAGCTGTTTAGTGTGAAGTTTTCTCTTTCAAATGCAATGCTACTCACTTTTGTAAACAAATCTGTACCGTTGTAGCCTTCGTTTGTATTAGAGTTATTTTTTTGTTTCTCCGGAAAAGTGATAATTAAGCAACGAATTGTTGTGAAATTTCACATAAAACTTGGAAAAACCACTATGGAAACTTATAATTTATTGAAAGAAGTGTGTGGCAATGAATGTTTATCATGTGAACGTTTTTTGAGTAGTTTAAGCGGTTTCAAGATGACCAAGAAGACGTTGAGACTGATTCACACCCGTGTCGCCCTTCCAAGTCAATAACGGTTGACAATATCGAAAAAAATCGGTAATCTGGTTCGATCTGACCATCAGTTAAGCATTAGTGCTATTGTTGAGGCTGTAAGAATTGACAAAGAATCCACATTGCTAGTTTTTCCTCCAAGACAATGTGCCGGCTCATTCCACATTGTCTGTTAACAAGTTACTAGCCAAGCATCTCAGTGTTAAACCATCCGCCTAATTTGTCTTATTCGTGCGATTGCTGAGACTATAGGGCAAAGAACCCACACGGCAAATTTTACATAACAATTTTAAACTGCAAAAAGTGTGTGCCGAAATTCTCTCGTTTGAACAACAAGAAGCTCTCAAAAATGTTTGCTCTGACACTTTGAATGCCTTTGAAATTAACGCAAACTTACTGATATGGATAATAACTTGTGTCGAATCATGGCTTTTTATTCTTATGATCTTGAAACGAAGCGATAATCCATGCACTGGAAGAGCCTATCTTCACCGAGAGCCAAAGAAGTTCGAATGGGCAAATCAAAAATCAAAACAATTATTATTATTTTCAATATTCATGGTATTGTGTACCTTCACTGGTTTTCAGAAGATAAAACTATTAATTAACTAACATTTAACATTAGTGAACTCAGTGAATGAATAAGGAAAAAAACGAGCCTAATTGTGGAAGGACAAGTCATTCCATATTGTCAAGAGGTTTCTAGCCAAGTACAACATCCCAGTGTTTGACCATCTGCCTTATTCATTGGATCTTGAGCCATGCGACATTTATCTGTTTCCAGAGGAGAAATTTGTATTAAAAGGAACAAGATTTGAACCCGTTGAATCTGTGAAAAAGAAAGCGGCAGAGTCCTGATGGAGCTGACAGAAGACTTTCAGCACTGTTTTGGACTATGGAAGATTCGCATAGAACATTGTAGGGCTAAAGAAGGGGTGTATATTGAAGGTGATAATAAGTAAATATGTATGAAATGCTTATTAAGTAGTAAAGAGTTTATTCTTATTTCCTGACCCTATTCCAATTTATCCTTTAATTAGTACAATCAGGCGCTGTAAGAATCTGCAAAGTCAGTTAATCTCACATCCCTAAGCCGTAGGAATAATTCTTACTAGACTTTAGGTCTCCAGCAAAAGTCCCTGAGAATCCCTTCATCCAATATCACATAATCTAAAGAAAATCCCTGATTAAAAATTGTAAGCAAAGTAAGATTGTAAGATTCACTCTCTTTCGCTTCGGCCATGAAGGCTGAAACCGTGCTGCTGACCTCCTCAAAATGCGTATACTGAATCTAATGCAGCCTCTCTCTCATATAAAAGTAATAAATAGACTTTATTCGGAAATAGTATTCTCATTCCAGCCATGACTTCATTTACCCTTTTTACTTTTCCATTAAAAATGTTTCGTAAATATAAATTTCGAGCAGCTTCATAGTATTTGTTTTGTAAAATGCGATTCCGATTATATTCTTTCTTTTTAAATCTAGATTTATGTATGGTATTGGGTTACTTATAAAACCTAGAATTAGAAAAACCTAAAAAATTCAAACAATGAGTAAATTCTGAATTGAGTTATAAGTAAAGATTACAAGAATTTAATGCAAATAATATTAATGGCCCTTCGTTACGGAAGTGGGGACTCTTCCTAAATCACAAGAAGAGAAATAAAAATGCTCAAACTACAAATTCCTGTGAAAGATTTTTAAAATATATTGACCAGATAAAATTTAAAAATTTTGAATTGTACTGAAAGATTTACCAAATCTGTTTCTCCATATGAAAAACGACGCTGGTTTTGGATTAGACATGTACTTAGAATTAATCGAATCATAACAAAAAGAATTGCACTAACATTGACACCAGATGAAAAGAGAAAGAGAGGGAACTATGTTACATGGCGAATTATGTTCTCAGATGAGAGGAATTCATTTGAATGGCCAGGTTGGCTAGGAAGTACCGGCAGTTGGAGAAGTGGAAAGGGTTTGATTGCGCGTAGCTGTTGTGATCTCACGCACCAATTCTAAAGTGTGGTGAGAACTGATGATCATCAAGTTGCTTTTCAGAGCAATTAATGAAGGAGTTTATAATATTTAATTTCTACATCTTATTACACTAATGCAATTGTACGTCTTGTAAAAATAAAATATTACGTTATGATAATGTACGTATTCTGACGAGGAATTTCTTCTAAAAATACTAGAAATAGAACAGTATAGAGGGGAAAGAATATTAGCTATTAAGAAGGGCATTTCAATTTTTTTGAAAACTAAATATGCAGTGCTTGCATAACACAAAATCATTTTGATTCTTCGCTGTGAATTTCAACTCATATAACATTTGATTTTTTCAGAAATTATATTACTTTTTTAAAAATATAAAATAAAAAATAACTTGTTCTTCAATCCTGGAAAAAACAAAATTTGTGTAATGTTCTGGAAAAAGACACTGCATTCTCCATCTGTTACGGCTATATATATGAGGCCTGCCTCAAGATCTTTCTGGTTGAATTAATCAATCCGTCTAGACCTCAAGGTCTCTAATTTGTCAGCATAGAAATATGTCGTGTTATTCATCTCCATTGATCTCTGTTTAAATTCATGACGATTCCTTGAAGTATGATACAGTTATTTTACTTCAGGCTCATCCTGGATCGTCTTAAAATGATCCATAAATTAATGATCTAAAGGATTACTTGGAACTAGTATTGTCTCTATTTCATGTTTCTACCATGAATGGTAAATTCGGAGGAATTTCAAAGTCTTCCATTTTTTCCTAGTTTTCAAATAAGATGAGCTGTGTCTACCTGGGAGAGTAATTTTTTAAAGAAAAATATGTTTAAATAGTAAATCATGTATCATCTTGATTCCTTGGAAAAATTAAAGTGTTTAAGAAATATTAAATTTACCAGAATAATACTCTAAATTTAAGTTTTGAGTTTTGTGTTATTTTGATTTTATTAAAAAAAGAAGAATGCTAAAATTCTTCTTGAAATATCATCAGCCATATTCGAAAAGTGCTTGAAAGAAAAAAAAATCTGTCTATAAATGATTTTAAAAGGGGGGACAAAAGTTTATATATATTTTCGGGAACCAAATAGAAAGTTTTGTAATTATTCTTTTAATACGTTTCTTTTCAACATAACTAATTTAACCGTCCAAAAAGAGACAAATATTTATCAAGCAGAATCTTGAAACAGCAAATCAATACAAGAAAAAATTAACTCAAAGTAGAAAAATGATGAGGAAAATGTGTTCAATTAAGTATGATTATTTTAATGTCAATTTATTTCTGTAAAATCAAACATGCTAAAGAGTAGAAAATTAAAAAATCCAGTTTATTAAACTGGTTTTTATCCTTTTCATTAACAGAATTTCCTTGAACAAATATTGATGTACAATACCTGTAATATCACAAAAAAAGAAAAGCACTTAATAAGAATTTTCAAACTTCACTTACATGCACTCCAATGAATAAATATACCCATTAACCAAAAAAAGAGTCCTTCAAGTATATTTTCTAACCACTAAGTAATTTTTTTAATTTTAATTGAAAAAAAATATTTGGAGTGAAAAAATTGGCCTTTGTTTTTGGGTGATTTTGACAATGGACATAATCGTGTATAATATGAAAAGTGTCTTCACACATGATGAGTAGTTAGAATTCTGTTAACGTCTATCGGCCATTTTGATTTCGTGATCCTACTAATTCCTAAGGAATTTCGGTTAAAGCGGGAATAGGGATGTCCCTAGGCGATAGTTGAAGTAGAAGTTTGACTTTCTAGATAGGTCGCCAAACTTGTGTGACTTAAGCATTAAGTATGCTTAGGGTTAACATAATCAAATTGCCACGCTTGAATTATTATCATCCCAAATGCCACCGCCTAGGGGAACCCTATTCTCGACTTTAACCGAAATTTCTACTAGCGTCCTCAAATCATTATTTTATTTATTTAAAATGCACAAAGGCCTACGAATGAGCAAAATAGTAAAGGTTTCTGTGGAATTACATTTTTTTTTTTTTTTTTTTTTTTTTCAGATTTTTGAAAATATTTTAGAAAAATTTTAGAAGACTGAAACCCCACAAATGAATTTTAAAACGGGGCAAAAAAAAAATTTTAAAAAATCTTAGGAAAAATATTATTTCTGCAGAAATTTTCATTGTTTTTTCCTTTCGATGCACTTTATTGCATTCGAATAGATAAAAGAAGTAAAGATTTGAGAACGGTAGGCGAAATCTATAGGATTACCTTTACGCTTACGAAATCGCATCCGGTGATGGGAGCCTTATAATATTACACTCTACTAAATTCGCACTAATTAAATCAACTTATTTAAACAACAGCATATAATACTAACAAGCACATTATGTTTTGTTCTTCACTGTTCAACCTATTTCCTACTTTCTAAATTCGCCAATAAATAAATATTTATTTTTAAAAGTAAGTTTGGTTTGAAGAAATTTGAAACACGAATTCCTTGTTATTTCTTATGAGATTTAAAATGCATTATCAATACTATTTAATTTGTTGCAAAAGAAAAAATCAGACTTGAATGTGTAAATTTTTTGTCAATGAAAAAGATTTCACTTTTCAATTTCAAGCCAAACATTTTAGTATAGAATAAGTTTTTGAATGATTAATTGTTGAAAAGGTTGCATCGAAGTTGTCACCAAAAAATATCAACATTTCCAGTCTAGCGACTGCTTTCAAATCTTGACAGATGAGTAGTACATGTGTGGGCCTATAATAAATCATTCTCATAATCCCGCCCATATTAACAGAGAACCGTTACTGCAAAGCCTTGACGTATAACATGATCGTTAGAAATGGCAGACACATGGTAATTCAACCAAATTATTGTTCGCAAAAACTTTCCTACTGGTGTAAACAAATAGTTTTCATTTTCAGCGCTTTTTTTTTTGCATGGCGTGTCGCAGGGTTGATGCTCGTTAAATCCGTCAAAGCGCCACCCATCCGATGACTTGATGTGGAAGTTTGCCGAGAGGTGCCAGCTGAGGTTTCGTCTTACATTTGGTCAGAGCACTGAATTACGAGGTCGCCACTCAATCCCCAAGATACTTCAAATGTGACAAAAATAAACAATCAGTAAATCAATTTGCATTTCGACCAACACTTTAATCGAGTCTATATTGTTATACCAAAAAAATTACTAAATGCTTCTTTATGTATTGTAGTTTCCCAAGTATTCAAAGACATCTTGAATGTGCGAGTGTAATATTTTTCAGTACCTTAGAAATGTTGGATTTGAAAACGATCTGTATACTTATGTTGTGGCACTAAAAGGAAATTTTTACCGCGAGTAATGATTTTATATCTTCATACAAGAGAGAGGCAGATATTATCAAGTATATTGGTGGACGCAACACACGACCACTCACTCTCCAGTAACTTGATGGAGAAAATGACAGAATTTTTTCCTCTTTTGTTTCTCCAGGAAGATTAAATTAAGAATTATGCAGATCCTATGATAATAGAAGAAAGGATCTTAGGTATTTTACATTAAGTGTGTATGATTAAATGAAGATGAGTTAATTTTTTCAAAGAACAGTTTTTATTTTTTCACAAGTGGGACAATAAATAATACAAATTGGAAAAGACATAAATGAATGTAACTACGAATACACTAAGGTGCGCCGAGCGCCCTGCCAAATGGATTCAACCTCAGCCCTCAGATGGCGCCCTCCAATTATACCCAAAGCGTCTCTGCATCTGTCCGTCCACGTTTTACCGCAACGTCTTCGCTTGCCTTTGCGCGCCACTTGAAACAAGCTATGGAGCCCCTAGTGAGTGCTGTCGACTTCAGCAAAATTAATTTCTTCTTCTCTCTCTGTATACATATATATCCTTACACAGTTTTTTGTTCAACATGAATCCCTCCCTCTAAATCTTCCAGAATCATCCAAACGCTGCCTTTTACTCACCAATACCATCTCTTTGATTCATCACCATAGGGTATAGAAGTATTTCAAAATATGACTCACATATTAAAGCAAAGTTTAAATATATTTTAGACTCCATGAAGAAAAGAAAATTTGACTGTTGTAGAAGCATAGAGAAAGTTACGATTATGTGATTGACATGCTTTGTTTCTGCCATCAAACAGTTTTGGAATCGACCTTAAATGCTAGTTGGGAAAAATTGTCCATTACATGCGTCAAAAGTGAGCTGTGTCAAAAAATCACCATGTTTTGAAATTATAAAGGCATCAAAATGCAATTGGTTGACGAACGTTTTAACAATATGCAAACGACTGATACTCGATAAGTACATAGTTGATAAAAAGCCTTTGGTTGAGAAAGACGATCGAATTTAGGACATTTTATGATAATAAAGAAAATCGATAATGATGAAATCGAAGTCTGAAGAAGCAGTTATTAAGCCATTTGATTAGGAAGGTTTCAAATTCAAACAGACTTGTAAAAATAACAAAACCCAAAGAGGCTATTAATAAACGATATTCTCATTTGAATCAAACTAAAGTTTGTTAGACATATTGACACACAATGATGATGACACTTTTGATCCTAATCTTTGCACAACGCACGCTTGTTAATCAAGTAGCAAATGAATGGCGTGGCAGTTTTATTCCTAATTTCCAATCTAATTTATATGTTGTATGCACCATAGACTGAGTATTTTCCCTGCGTACACTAATTCTAATTTTTTTTTGGTAATAAAATGATATTGTTTTGTTTAATAAACATGTAATATGAATTATGATTACTTTCTTACAGTGTAAGAAAAAGAGTTGGTTATATAGTTTATTATTATATATATATATAAGAAATATAAATATACCAGTCAGACCCCGCTCGTTGCTGTGGCTAAGCTTATACGTTGAATTATATTGTAGTAAACTATTCAATGCGAAATACCATATAGGAATAAAGACGAAAACGTTGTAGCGATTGATAAAATCCTGACAAATGAGATTTGAACCTTATGTCAAATTTGTGAGAGGAGATCGATAAAAATTTTCGTGGAGTTATATTAAGCACAAATCAACCTTAAAATTTTGAATTTTATATTTCATTCATCCTATTTAAGTATAGTTTTAATAAATGAGTAATCTAGCCAAAATTTTATTGATAACATATAATAATTTTTAAATGAGATAGGTCGCGTAGATTATTTATTATTTTTAATAATTATGTTCATCATCTTGAATTATAAAATATTCAATTTTAAATTAATTTAAAGTACTCGGTGCATATAATTATTCAGCATTTGTAATACAAATAGATTCCGTGGTTTTCGATAATGAGCATGCAATAATATAATTGCCCATGGAAAAGTCATGGATTTTCAAGTCTTAGCTGCAATTGACATGTAGTTACTAGTCATACTAAGTTCTGAATTTGGTATCACAGATTTGATGGACATGGATCGAATAGACTCATTAGTAAGTTCTTCTATTTGTATTGGTAAAACATTGGCATGTGACAATAGAAGATCTGCAGTCAACGAAATTATGTATAAATCTGAACTAGAAAACATTATACTTTGCTACAACAGTACTGGAAAGCTGACATTTCACCAATTGTATCGAAGTATTTACACATTTGTGAATGCTCATTACGGAGTTTATCGATCTTAAGGAAAAATCAATTTGAAATGTATTGTCAGCAAAAATATTGTAAGTTACTACGTCCTATTAATTTTCAACTTCAAGCTGAATTGTACGCATGTTTTTAGTTTGAACATTGTTAAGAAGATTATTTACCGCATAAGACAAGTCACTTTGTATTCTTGAACATGTGACTGTCTACCCTAGAAGCGAGAATTGCCAACTGAACATCCCGTAGTACTCACCCCCAGTAGAATTTTCTGTGGCATGGGCGTTCAAGATGGTGAGCGAATCGGCATTTTATGAAGTCGTCTGACACAGTAACAGGAGACTTGTTTCTTCCGGTTGCAGTAATAACTGCTGAGCAATATTGCCCCTGTCAGATTTCTATCTCTTTCACCTTAAGGTCAGTATACCGGTCATCAGCCACAGTTGTTTTCCTTGACCTATCACCACCAACCTTTTTTACAGCTGTATCTGTCCTTTGGCAAGTTTTCCCAGCTCGTAAAACAACACTTTATTAATTCTAACCCTGGGTGACAGATATCAATACATCGTTCCTCAAGCTTGACAATCCTAAGACTACGCTTAAACAAGTCCTAATGTTTCTAGTAGCCATTTGAGCTCATAATTTCATTTTCACTTGCGAAAGAATGCGGAAAAGGCGTCTTTCATTCTTATTTTCTATTGCCTGTAAGTTCAGTTGTTATTTATTTTAATATATTGTTATTATTCCCAACTTATTTATTTATTTATTTTATTTATTTTTTATTCGTTTATTTATTATATAAATCATTATAATATATTTTTTATTATTAATAAGTTGAGAGCATAATTAAAAGACGTACAAAATCTATTTTGATAAACTGTTTGAAAGTTATTACTAAATAGACAGATTTAAAATTTAAGGAATACATGACTGCCCTGTTTCAAGCGCAGCCTAGCGGCCGTTTGGGGAATTGATTATGTAAATTTTATTTTCAGTTAATTTCTTATGTTATGTCCTTAATTGTAATATTGATAAATGTAATTAAATCTAGAAAGATGTTTTTATTTAGATAGGTTTCTATAGAATTTCTGATAAGTCGTAACAGAAATCAAAATATGGCGTCCATAGTGAATGTAGAAATAAATATTCTCATTATAACAGGAATAAATTAATTGATATGAAAAACGTATTGATTTTATTTGATAAATTAGCATAGAATAAGAAAAATTTCAATGGTTTTAAAAATTAGTTTTCATTTTTATTAGTTGTTTATGTTTGAATGATTGCGATACATGAGAAAAGTATGTATTCTAAAAAAATAAGTTATGAAAGTGTACAATCAACAAAAGTACTGATAGTCCCTTGATTATTAAAGAACTGTTGCTTCATAGTCAATATTCTGAATTTATCAAATAACAACATGAATAATAAAACATAATTTATGTAAATGATAAGATTTTTCAATATCTTTGTCTAGACTACTTTATCCCAAATTTTCAATTTAAAAAGAAAATCATGCCAGAAGTTTTAAGATATATAAAAAACTTAATAAATAGATTGATTATCTTGTATTTATAAAATTTTACACTCTAAACTCAACTTTACCAAAACAAAAAAAAACTATTTTTGCTAAATTCCTTCTTTTGAAAATAAAATTCAAACTTGTGATATTAAAAAAATCTTTTGCAATATTAAATGATGATTTTTCCAAATTACTGTATAAATCATCGAAATAAGTTTTAGAAACTGAGCCCAAAATAGAAGTTTTAAAACGCAATTATTAAAATTTTATTCTTTGAATAATCAATTATTTTACGAAAATTTCCATTCACATTATTTTATCTAACTTCACATTTTGGAAGAAAATAACCTTCTTCTGGATTGCAAGAATTTAAGAGAATCGAAAAACACTACAATTGAAATCTCCTTTTTTCTTCAACTACTCATTTTACAGTACAAACACAAAATCTCTAACTTTATTATAATGCTTAGGATATAATGCCCAGTTTAATGACTTAGTCCCAAAATTTAATACTTAAAGTTTACGTGTGTGTGTGTGTGTGTGTGTGTGTGTGTGTGTGTGTGTGTGTGTGTGTGTGTGTGTGTGTGTGTGTGTGTGTGTGTGTGTGTGTGTGTGTGTGTGTGTGTGTGA
>BMAW01082584.1:1366049-1395460 GCA_019974015.1 Nephila pilipes
ATGCATATCAATGATATGCAAAAGCAATCCATTCTGATTGAAAGAGTAGTTTCGACTGTAATTGAAGACTGATCTTTGAGGGCATGGATCCTAATTCTTGGTATTCTTTAAGGCCAATAGACATTCTGTAAGTTCGGGGAAAAATCCAATCCTATTTGAATGTATTTCAAAATCATATTATTCGACTAGAGCAGACATTCTGGGTGTTTCTTGTTTCAGATGAATTTTGTTGAATTTTGTTTCCAGATGAACAAGTTGGTTTCATGTACATGAGGATGAAGTGACACAATTGCTTTGCCACCAGGCCTTAACACTGTAGAATCTTTTTAAAGATTTTTTTTGTATGAGTCTCCTTTCCAATTCAGAATTTTAATTCCTCTTATTTTTATATCCATTCCCGATTAGAAGTACTACCACCCTTGCTAACTATCCAATATTTGAGGTTCATGCCTCGTCAGGTGCTTTCCTACTTTAGGTAAGTATAGGCATCATGAATCCGAGGTAGCCTAGAGTTCTTTTTTTTTTTTCTTTTCCATGAGGTTTTCTGCCTTTGATAAACTCAGGTGACGTATCCGTCGAGATGCTAAAGCTATCCAGTGATCCTTTTTAATTTTTTTTTTATCTCTTGTCCATTTTATTCTAATTTATAGAACTGACCTGTCCAACCCGAAAGATTTTGAGGGGTACTTTGGGAACACATTTTATTCCGGCTGGCCGCATTATATATATATATATATATATATATATATATATCGCCTTTTAAATTTAGGTTCTCTTAACTCCAATTCAAATTCTCTTGCTAAAAACTACTATACCTTTCCCCTCTTGAGTAGTGGGAAGTGACTAATCTTTCCGAGTACCATTAGAGAAAGCAAGAATATTCTGCAATAAATTACGGAAACTATATTTTAGTGAATTAAATACATTTGTACAACATATAAGTTGAAAAATTCTCCTTCAGTTACAACACAACGGTGGTGCGATATTATTAGCGATCAAAGACACTTAACAGTCAATCTGTCAGGAATCATATGCTTCTTACCAACAGCAAGTTTGATTGGCTTTCAGGAGAAAGACTTTTGCTGCTATTTCTCATGATCCATGTATCATATTCCCTCCTTGGGATTAGAAATGTAAGCCCTCTCCACTCTTCAGTATATTTACTCGTTAGATGTATTTTGTGTATCGCCCACTAGCACAAGACGGCCAGCGCGCTTTTTAAAATGAGTTGAACTTTGTAATTGCATTGAAACAAGAATGCAGAAGAAAAAATTGTGACGACAGTTGAGCTAATGTACTGAGATATTCTCATAGTAACTGGATGTAATATGAACCACTCATGATGGAATGTTCTTTGGTACTTGAATGAGCAACAAAAATTAAAATTTTTTTTTCAAGTAACCCAGCTCGGCAGGCCTCAAGTTGATACCAGTCGGGCCACATGCGGCCTGTGGACTACGAGTTGGCTAGGCCTGTTCTAGAGCATAGTTACATATGGCTTGTCGCAGTATAGCCATATTTGGGTCTTGCACCAAAAACCTCTACTTTCACGCATGGCTTAGACTTTTACTTCGGCTAGGGACTTGACTAGAATAATGAAAGAAAATTTTTTGGAAGCTTTCGACTTTGATGAACATTTGATTTTGAATTTAAAATTTTTTTCAACGTATAAATAGATGTATGCAGTTTTAGTTAAAAATCATGAGTTTATAAGTTTTAGTTAATTTTTCTTCTTTTCCATTATTTTTTGGATAGTTAAATCTCCTAGGGATGGCTTAATTTGATAAAACTTCTTAAATCTGCAAAATTGTAGAATTTTTGACAATGTTAAAAATTACTTTTATAATGTTATGAAACATAAGGGAATGGAAAGATTTTTTAGGAGTTTAGACAAGTTTATAAAAAAATTCTTATTTTAGTGGCATTGTCTTAAATGTAGATTTTAGAAACATTTTAAAAATATAATTTTAAATTCAAAATAACTGACATTACAATTGGATAAACGGCAGAAAGTTATTAATAACATATTGTAAGTTTTAATTATTTTGCATTTTATTGTATTATTTAAAATAAATGTTATAGAATTTCTGACTTTTTCTATTTTATTCATTATCATAGTTTATATTTCTATAATCAATTTTAGATTTTTTTTTGTAATTGCCGATATACTTGTTTTTAGAATATTATAGTAGAGTTCGCATTAGACTTTTAATTAAAAAAATTGTAATCCCTAGAATTAGATTTAAAATAAATAATCATGATATTTAAAAAAAATAATTCCAGTTTTCTCAGGAATGGTATGGATAAAATTTGCTTTTTGTCTCTTGAATTTTTTTTTTTGTATAGTAGATACAAATATGCATATTCAGAATAGAATTCATTTGCAATTGTTCACAAAACTGAATGCTCATTGGATATCATAGCTGCAAAAAATGAAAATAAAACCGCACAGACGAAGTTTCTATGAGAGTGGTTAAAAAAGTTCTTTTTTTCCCTTTTTTCTTTTCTTTCTTTCTTTTTTTTTTTTGTCAACAGATGATGCAGCTAAGGTATATTGGCGTTATCAGTGAGTGTTGTCATCCATCATTAGACGCCAAAACAAATTTGACTCTGACTGCTTTGGTAGCCGAGTGGTCCTGATCGCGAACTCGTTGTTTTCGTCGAGTCGTGGGTTCGAGTCCTGATGCCATTAAACACCTGCGGTGTGGCTGGGATGATGCATGACGTCTAATCTGTCGAGGCTTCAAATCCCCCTTTTGGCATATTGTAGAAGTTGGGAGAGGGCGATGCCAGCTCATGTGTCATTCTTGTCACTTGACTGAGGTTCACAATTACATGATTCGAGGTGTATCATGAACCACTAGGCTACCGAGGCCACTATGTTAATGTAAAAATAATACTTCTTGTAAGAATAATTAAAAGTTGAGCATACAGGAAATAGCTGTGGGGTCGGCATTCCATTTTTCGGTTAATATACAAATAAGGACCACGCTCGGAAAATTCTCTCAGTATCGAAGCAAGTGTTAAATTCTAGTTTCAAATTGAAATGATTATCAAAATAAATAGAATGAGTGCTCAGTTATGAGAGACTTTTTGCGAATGAGTTCTTCGTATATCTTTTTTCGTAATAGATAATCCATTAAAATTATTTAAAATAATTATATTAAAATATAGGCATAAATACTCAAGCTAGAAAATTATTGCAAGTCTATATTCGACGTATTCCAAATTAATTCGACATCTGTTAAATTCTGATTGGTGATATTTTCTATGATGAAAGTAGAACAAAACACAGTATTAATCTTTTCAGTCGATTCTATCTAAGAATGTTATTATATACTAAACAAGAAAATATAGTTCCATTTTATTTTTAGAATATTTGCCTAAACGACTTTAGAAATTGAAGAAGTGAGATAAACAGAAACTAGAATAAGATAATACTAAATGATGCTGCCAAAATAAGAGTGAACATTACAAATTTTAAATTTTTATTTTCTTGGAGGATGTTTTAAATATCAAATTTAAACGTCCAAATAAATATTTATCAATGCATTTCATTTTCGATACATTTTTTTTGTAAAAAATGTTACTTTTTAAATTTAATTAAAAAAAAGAAAAAAAAAAAAAAAAAAAAACATTGATGTTTGCGTGGTTGATATGAATTTTTTTTCACTTAAAATTGGAAATACTTTATCAGTAACAAACGTAAAATAACTTAATTTTTTTTTTTTAAAATTATATTTGATTAAAGTCTTTGTCTTTCGTTATAATTTTCTTTTAGAGAATTAAATGGAATATTATTCTTCCTATTTTATTCGTTTTAAATTATTTATTTCTCATTTATTAATAATTAAATTATTTTTTATTAGTTTATTTTTATAGCAGAGAAAAAGTTCCGAGATTGAACTTTTTTTAATATTCAAAGGTTAATATCAAATTATAATTCGGAACATTAAAGGAAGCATTAATTTTTGTATTACTCTTTCCCTCTCTCTTTTGCAAAAATGTAACATTTTATTACTTAAATTATCCTATAACTTCTAATTTTAAGCACTTTTGCAACTGGCAACTCACACACACACACTAAAAAATTGAGCTCAATTAAATTTTTTTTTTTAGTTTATATGCTGAAAAGAGCACTGTAAATAAAAAAAAGTTATAGATAGTAATAAACTTAACTCATTCTAAAATGAATTATAAGTTTAAGTTGGTGTAAAGGCATTGACTATGAGTTTTGTAATATCTTAAAAGTAAATTTATTTCTTTGCCCTTCGCATAAAAAATGTGGTTGAAGCTATCATAAATAAATGTATATACACTCGAGACTTTTATAGATATATTTTATTGGAATAATTGTGCATTAACGGCTATAAAACTTTTATAAATGGCTGTAAACAACTCATGAACTTTCTCTTTAAAATACTGAATTGGATTTATTAAAAACTTCGTTATCATAAGCCGATCTAACTCAAGATGGTGCATCCTTCGTGATGTTTCGAAAAAGCTGAACTTAAAAATGGATCATTTTTTAACTCTCTTGCATATAAAAAAAAATACTAAAATAAAAAAGGATAGTTTCTTCGTTGATGCTTGGATATTAAATTTTTTCCACAACCTTTCAAAGAAAAATAAGAAGAAAGAAAAAAAGAAAAAAAAATTTACAAAGTTCAACTACTTTGCCAGAATAGATTGTATGTACCTACAAAGGCACGAGTATAAGATTTATAGCTTTTTTAGAGTGAGTGAGAGTAGGGTATTTCCAGTAAACGAATAAAGTACTTTATCTTAGAAATTAATATTTTTTTTTGCTATGCTTCTTACTGTTTTTTATCAGGACAGATCGATCAGGAAGTGTTTATCTGTGAGCTGTTTTTTCTTTATTTATTTTAAAGAATGTGCCTTGAAGGAAAACAAACAGACTGAAATTTAACATTTTTTTTTTCCTTCTTTCAAATAATGAATTTTTCTCCTTTCTCTTATCATTAGAATATTTTGTTAAAAATTGATTTCAGTTTAAATTTTTAGATACTTTTTACTTGATATTGCGTGGCGCATAGAAAATAGGTTCGGGAACTTATTCTTTCTGACAAAAAGCATATATTTATATGAATTGAATTTGGATGTCTGCCTAAGCGAAAGGTTGGTTCGCAATATTTCATGTAAGATAAAAATAAAATATTCTGTCGCCCTCAAAGCATACTAAATCAAATAAAAATGGATCCGTGATAAGAAAGCAGTGCGTCAGTCGGAGAATACATATGCGGATAAATGCAATTAATGCTGTAATAAAGGTATGCAATTAATTAATTTAACTTGATTGATTCATTGTGTATGCTTTTATTTTAGTCAACCGATTCCACTGCTTCAAACAAGCTCACGAATATTTCCTGAACATTTCTATTCATTTCTTTTCTTTTTTTTTCAACTGAAACTTTAACCTTATGGTGTATAGTTGAAAGAAGGATTACCAATTTATTTTTTCAAATACATGAAGCAAGAATCATATCTGATGGAATATCAAATAATGAGAAAAATGTTTCTCTTTCCCGTGATGATTGAAATTTAGAAGAAATAAATTTTTTAATTTTTTCTGAGATTCTAAAGATAGATAATTTTTTCCTCAACAATTCTTTAGCAAGGATGTAATCAGTGAAAAAAAAATTATCAACTGTAATATTTCAAGCGGTATCCTCATTCGAATTTACCAGGCGTAATACAAAATTTCTTCTTTGATATTTGTTTTGCTTTCCATCAAAATAATTTCCAATATAGGTTTCAGTAGCTGAAATATATAAGCTGTTTTGACATCAAACATCAACTACAAATCAGTAGACGTTTTTGGTTATATATATTACCGGTAAAGTTTGGAATCTGGAATTCTATAGAATGCCTAGACATTGTATGTAATGCCCAAACTTAGACGGCAATGTATGAAACGATTCATATTTCATTTGAATAGGTATTCTATAGAATGCCAAACTAGAAACCGGCAAAGTATGAAATACATCTCCGATTCGTTTCGAATATCGCTTGACAAGGCACATTACTTTTAATGTGCTCCCCAAGCTTAGAATTTATCAGTTACACTTTACGGTTTGTTCGGGAGTGTCAAAATACGCAATTTTACCAAAATTTGTTCAACAAAAAATTAAAATTAGTTTTATACTGTGCTCCATGAAAATGGAGGAGCAATCTGTAGTATTGGAGAAGGAGTAATGGTCTGTAGACATGAAACAACGATTCGACGATGAACTGTCCAAACATCGAGTTAATGCTGCAAAAAAAACAATATTTTCTTACCCGAAACTACTTACCAGAGTTGATAGATGATGTACAATAAGCTAAAATGACTACTGAGAAAGAACCCAGGGACTATTGGTAACTGAATCTCTATGATGTAGTGATTGTAGAAAACAAAATTAAACTCGCTTATTCTGTTAAAGAAGGCGTCAGTACTATATAGTATTATGCGTGTGTATGTCACGGACTCAGAGTTATTACACGTGCTTCATGAAGCTCATTTGGCTATTGGACACTGAGGATGTGATAGAATGTTAAAAGAACTAACGTTTTTTTTTTTCAAAACGTTACACGTCATGATATTGAACTGAGCCTTTGTGAATTTGTCAGAAACACAGAAAGGTTTTAGAAATTGCATTGATGGGAAACCTATGATTTTTTTTCCAAATTTAATTTCCGTTCTCAGGTAGATCTCATTGTTTTTCGCTCTCAGCCAGATAGAGAATACAAATTTATTATGGTGTACCAAGATCATTTCACAAATTTTGTGATTCTTAAAAGTCTCTAATGTCAAAAAGAGCTGAAGAAGTTGCCTAAAACCAGTGGACATATTCTTGTTGCTTGAAGAGCCATTTATATTACAGTTTGAGAATGGTAGGGAAATTACCAATAATGTGGCGACCAGCTTGAAGTAGTTTTGATCAGCACTGAAGATCGTCCATGGTAAGCCTCGTCATTCTCAAAGCCAAGGTAGTATCAAAAAAGCTAATCAAGATATCGAAAATATGCTTTGTACTTCGGTGAAGGACAACAAATCTGACTGCTGGGGTGAAGGAATGTGTTTCGTTCATTTTATGAAAAATAGAACTTATAATTGTGGGATCAAAAGAACACCATACGAAGCTCTTTTTAGCTGCAAACCTAAAAAAGGGCTTACAACGTCTTTTCTACCAGAAGATGTTTTAATAGACATAAATACAAAGGAGGTTCCAAAAAAAGTAATAGTAAGCATCCAAAAAACAACAGAAACAGGTGAAACTAATCAGAATATGCAAGAAAAAAAGCATATTTTAAAAGCATTAATGAGATTATAGTCGATAGTGGATTAAACCAACATGATGAAGACATACTAATCGAAGATATTTCGATTTCTGATTCATGTTGTACGCGTTTAAAGGAGACGAGTGATGCACTTCACTCGCATACAAAAAGTGTCGTCAAAATTGCATGCCAACTGTGGCCATGCTAGTGAAGATGATGAAATAGATATTTTGTGCACCCTTTGTTTCAAAACTGAAAATGCTATTCAAGATAAAATAAATTTTAAAAACAAACTGGAAATACAAGCCAAAAATTGAAAGTAAATTTGAAAAAAAATGTTCCCACTGCTTCTTTGAGAATTGCTGTGCAAATTCCAATTCCTGACGTCCACAAGGGGCGAGGTAATTCGCGCAATATATTGGCAGTTGTGATGAGTGTGACAGAGGATGATTTCTACTTTTGTAACTTTTGCAGGAATTTTAAAACAAGTATATGCAAGATTACAATTCACTTTATGCCCCAAGAACTTGCTTAGAATTGAAGATTTTCCTGACCATGAAATTCCTCTACGGTCAATGGCAATTGCGTAGTCCCATGGAATTGCTCAAGGAATGTGTGTGTAAAACGAAGTGCCAAAATATGAAATGTCTTTGTGCGAAAAATGTAATGAAATGTAATTCAAAAGGTTATTCAAGCTTACCATGTTGTAAAAAGTAGGTTAATTTTAGTTTCTTCTTATTTATATAAAATTTTTGTCCCTTAATAAGAAAGCCATAAATTTTGTTTCATACAACTTTTATTTTTTTTTACGTATTTTGAATAAAACTTTTAACGGCATTCTCATTATTTTTCAAAATAACATTTGTATTTTTGAGGAATGCACGTCATTTATATAATAACCTTATCAAGATTTTTTTTCATACTTTACCTAAATAGCATTTGTAATTCTATACAATGCCTAGGTATTATATACAATGCCTAGGGAAAGTATGTAATAATTCTCATATTTCGTACATTGCCTAAAAATGCCGGATTTCATACATTGCCGCTAACATATATATTTTTAAATAAGAATTTATAATGGAAAGATACAATCTGTTCTTCAATTTTTACATTTTCATAAGGAATGATGGCAGTTACGAAATGAACATCTCATTCTAATTGCAAATAGCTTATCTACACGACATAGATTGACTCCACTTTTTGAATCGTTAAATATGAGAAAATGCATGGTAGTTGCGAAATTTTGCAGACATAATTTCTTGAAAAAAGGGTGTCACGGCCATTTCCTTCGTTCCACAATTTTTTGAAAGGTTCTCGTGCTGATATAGACATCAATGAACATTAGCAAACTTTTCAAGAATGAATAAAAATTTCTTTAAAAAAAAAAAAAAAAAAAAACTTTATATCGTTCATTTATTTATTTCTATTTATTTATAAATCACTGCATAAAAAGTTTCAGATTACTTTACCGATATAAGCGTCAAAGTCTTCATCAGGAACCAGTGAGTATATTTTATTTTGATCTGAGCATACTCTCTTAATTTTCAAATTTGTTTCTTCTAAAATTAATTTCGTTACGCAATTCGTTAGGAAAAGCCTCATTGTTGACATAAAGTGTTTGGTTACTTATTGAATTGCAAAGCATACAAGAGCAGAAGTCAATTTCATAATGTTGCGTTGTTTGTAAAATAAGAGAATAGGAGTACATACTGTTCTCTTGATGTCAGTGGAGAGAATAATCATCTTTCAGTTTTGTTACGTCTAACAAAGGCGTTGATTGCATGGTTTCTTCCTTTGAATTGGAAATACCTGTCTCTATATTATTCTCTTCGATGGATAAGAGATCAGGTTAATCTGTTTTATTCAAATCATTATCACTTTCATCACCAGACTGGTCACTATGATCTTGCAAATATTTCTGGTCTCTTTTGAGGTAAGTCCACGTTTTACAGGAGCCATATTACCCAATATAGGGACAAAATATGTGTCATATGCGCATAATATGCGTCTTTCTGTACTCTGGTACCTTGCGCCTTATTCCAAATGTCGACCATTCAAAAGTGTATTAAATTTATGTTTAAATATTTCCATGCATGTAAGTGATATGGGTCGATTACATCATCTCGGGGGCTTTACCTTTTTTTGTTTAATAAGGCAAAAGTAGTTCTACCAGTATGAATTGTTATAAACTAAACAAATTTATTTATTTGAGGAACACTTAAATATGTTATAATTAAAAGCAACGGGAGCTATCATGAAATAAATTAAAGACATGAGTTTATTAGATCCATTCACGGTAGAGAAGACTAAATTTCAGAGAATCTTTTCACTTTATATATATAATGCACTCACTCACTCACACTCATACCCATCCACCCACACACACACAATAGCGAACTTATTTACGATACGTTACGCTAATTGTTGTAATTTTTGAAAGCAAAATGTTTTAACCTCTTTTTGGTTTCCGGATATTAGTGCTGTCTTTTTTTTAAAATTCTTTCTGTATAAAATAAGTAGAAGTAGGTGAAACACACACATACAGAATGATTGTCTCTTTTTTACATGAAAAAAAAAACAGTATTTGTAACAATAATATAAAATATATTAATGTATGAGGTATAAAGCTATGGAATTCTGTATTTGGAGAATAATTTTTGGATAAATTAAAAGACAAATAATTTTTTAGATACCTAAGTATAGGTACTATTAATCTTTTCATGCATTTAAGTCTTTTCTACAAAAACCTGCAGTAATATTTAAAAATTGATTTTTGACTAATTTACGGTATTCTTCTCTTTCAATAAACTTTTATGAATAATATATATATATATATATATATATTTAACCCAATATCTAATAACCATATTTTAAGATGCGGATTTATAAAATTTTAGATTAAAATTAGAATAAGCGTTTGTCACCTCCAGTAATTGTATTTTTTCTAATAACCATATTTTAAGATGCGGATTTATAAAATTTTAGATTAAAATTAGAATAAGCGTTTGTCACCTCCAGTAAATTGTATTTTTTCAAATAGAATAAGATTCAAATTACTTCTGAATCTTAAAAAATCTATAAATAATATATAATCTTGTATAATATCTCTCTGCCTTCCTTTATATTAACAGAAAATAATCAAATGAATGAGAAATATTCTAAGGGAAATATTTCACTTATGTCTGATATTTTCTGCCTATTGAATTATACAAACGCATTTACAAAGATTATTTTTCAATAATTTAGGTATATAGAAAGAAAAACATAAGCTAAAAATATAACGTAACAATAATTTTACAAAAATATAAATCAATAACTATTTTACAAAATTATAACTATTTCACAATTCCCTAATTTACAAAAAATGTTCTTATTACCTCCAAACATTTTTGTTTCCCTAATATCAAATAAATACTAAAGCAATATAAGTACTTATACTAGTTATATTATTTTCAATATTTCAGCCGTTACAATATTTTCATAGAAATAAATTTTATTAAATTGAACAAATGATAAAATTTAATTTCGACATGGCTCTCTAGTGATATATCAGCAATATTTTAAAACAGAGTCTTGCTTCAAAACATTTAAAAAAAACTGTAAAAAATTGACTTTGTTTATAGTTTTCAATTTCACCCGAATTATGTTTTAAAAAGAAAAAAAAAAGTATCTTGAGAGTAAACTAACTTAAAACTATTCGAATAAATATTCTCAAAATAAACAAGTAATCAATCTTCCGTTGAAATCATTGAACCATAAAAAAGTAAATACTCAATTAACCTCAAAATAGTAAATGCAAATAGTTTTCCCATTTCTCTCGAATTACCGTTTCGAAAAAAATAAATATCCGGAGTAAATTAATCAAAAACTACTCGAATAAATATTCTCAAAATAAATATAAACTTCAAATCAAACTCCTGATGGAATCATTGCGCGATAAAAAAGCAAACATTCAATGAACCTTAGAAATAGCCGGCCAATTGTGAGATGAAAGCAAATAGCTATGTTATAAACAGAGAACTCAAACAATTTCATTAAAAAAACTTTGGTTAATTTCCAAGTCCTAAGATATTTATTTGGGAAAAAAATTGTAATGCAATTCAATGAGATGTAAAAATAGAACGGCGAAAAATCATTTAACTTCAGAAAGAAGAATTATACAACCGTTTAATTTCTTTGTTCGATGAATAAATTTCAGCAAGTCTAATTGATTTGATGGAAAAGAGTAAGACAGCGTACAAATTGAATTCATTTATTGAAAAAAAAAAAAAAAAAAAAGAGACAGCATAATGATTTTTGTTTTTAAAAAGGTAACCCATTTTACTACTTTTAACACTCGAATACTTAATTAGTTGATATTATCTTTGAATCAAGCATTTGGAAACTATTTTCGTAGATAACACGATTATTTATGACCACAAAATACATAGCCAGCATATATTTAAGAGGATGTATTTTTGTGGGATACGGCGTTTTAATTTTTGTAAATAAAATATATTATTAATACATTATGGATCAAAGCTCAGAAGAACGTTCACAATCGAGAAGTTCGCCATTATTTTCATAAGTATTGCGTTTCACGTTATTCTTCATAAACTTCCTTTAATTTAAAACTATATAAATATGTATATGTGTATTAAAAGTCTGAGATCTATATTATTTGAAATAATTTATATTATATTAACATGCAATTTTTATTCATCATATTTCTAATAATGATTTTACAATATCATAATCGTGCATGCTTTTTTTTTTTTTTGAAATAAGAATATTTCCTTTACACTTATCTTTTTTGTTGAAAGAGTTTTATTGAGAAATTTATTTGCTGAGATGTGAAAGGTTATTTTAATTAAGGTTATTTATAATTAAGGTAAGACAGATTACAGGCATTATACCTATTAGTTTTGTTGGAGGCTTCATTCTTATGCTGCTGTGATCCATAAATTTTCATCAAAAATATCAAAAGAAAAACACTTAAGGACAAATTTAGATCGCATTTTTTAACAGGTTTTCATTCAATATCAAGAATGATAAGGCATAAAAGAATGATAACATGGGTTAAACAACAATTTTGACTAATGATATTTTTAATAATTATTTTTTAAGCAATTATTTCATTTATACCTTTGTCTCCATTCAAAACTTCAGTGAAATCGGATTTACACTGCAAAAAATTATACTTTATAATCCCGAAAATTAATAAATTTAACTTATTCTTTAACGTTTTAGATTAAATTATGAGAGAGAGAGAGAGAGAGAGAGAGGAGAGAACATATTTTTAAGAATCTTTTTTTAAAAAATTAATTAAAAATAATTCATTTTAATGTAAATAATTTAAATAATTTTCAAGTATTCCAAATCAACAAAACTACCCCGATTTGACAATTCAACAAAAATCAAGCAATTCGATTTGAAATTAAGCAATTATTTCATTTACACCTTTGTCTCCATTCAAAACTTCAATGAAATCGAATTTACACTGCAAAAAACTATACTTTATAATCCCGAAAATTAATAAATTTAACTTATTCTTTAACAGTTTAGAATAAATTATGAGAGAGAGAGAGAGAACAAATTTTTAAGAAGCCTTTTTAAAAAAATTAATTAAAAATAATTCATTTTAATGTAAATAATTTAAATAATTTCCAAGTATTCCAAATCAATAAAACTACCCCGATTTGACAATTCAACACATTGTTAAGGAAGAAAATTCTTGAATATCAAGAAATGGTATTTAAAAAATTCTTCTGATTTATTTTCTGTATTAACGCTGATTTTTAACAATATTCATTTCAAACTGTATAAGTTTTTATCCAGAATATTTTTATTATAATAAAACATCTTTAAATTTTTCGTATTTGTGTTCGTACGAAGAATCTTTCCACCATTTTTAATCGGACATATTCAGAATTTTTTTTATAAATTTTTAAAAGCATTTGTGAGGATTTTCTAAATACTACTTTTTCTGAACAATTCTTTAATTTTTTGAATACAACATACGAGAAGTTTACTTTTTTTTACTTTTTTCAAATAAATAAATCTGTTGTGAGCCGTACTTAGTTCTTTCCAATGCTGCACTTCACTATATGAAAAACGTTCAATGACTCTTAAAAGTACAATGATTTTAAATAATATAAATAACATAAAGATAAGGAATTATTTGAACAAAATGTGTGGTCAACCGAGTTTATTTTCCCATTGGGCAAAATTAGAAATCACATTGTTATGAAACGTGTTCTTCGACGATATTAAATCGCACACACACACACATCCATACCCTACTCCCTTTCTTTTTAAAACGCAAACTCTTCAATCAACTACAGACATCGAGAGATATTGAAAAGATAAAGAAAAAATACACTAAGTGAGAGAGAGAGAGAGAGAAAGAGAGCAAAAAAAAAGGGAGGGAAAATATGAGTAAGGATTCAATTTAAGTATTGAATTCTGTGTAGAGCCCAACTGCCAAAAACACACCGACTGTTTTCCATCAGAACCCAAATCCTTCTTTATGAGAAGAAAAAGATGAAGAACGTGATGTTTCAGATCCCATCAAAGATAATACAAGAAATGGACTTACATCTTCGCTTCAGGAGGGCGGGGGGGATGAGACATACTTCTTAAAAAAGAAAGATGCCACTTTTTTGCTATCAAGGCAATGACATTTGATTTCGGAAGCCTAAAGTGTACATCTATTCTCTCTGTGTGCGGAGCTATATATATTCCGGAACATTTTCTTCATTGTCTCCGATACCGGATTACATTTACTGTGTCGGCAGACGGTGGTAATAATAGGGACATCCTCCCTCCAACCATTTTCAAAACGTTTTTTCGGCAAGAGTTCGATTTTTTTAAAAGAATGTTTCTTGCTCATATTCTTTCCTGTTTCAGCGAGCACACCAATAGCTTGTCACTCAGCAAGATGAGAAATGGACAAGTAAAAAATGAGACTTGATGAAATGCATAAGTGTACTACGGAACAATCATAATAAAGGAAGAAAAGTATGACGATTTCTATCCTTTTTTTTCCGAAACGAACAAATGATTTTATTCTATTTTTGGAAGTTCTGTTTTTGGGAAGGAACGAAACAATGGCTAACACGTGCCAAGTGAAGTGTAAGAAAGAAGATAATCTATCGTCTTTTTCATTTTTTTCCAAGAACAAGTTGAAATGTTTTCCAGACTGCATTCATTTTCAAAGTCAAAGTAAAAGTCGGTTGTCAGTGCAGTATAGTTCATTCAGAGAATTCCAAAAACTTTTATTTATTTCAGAAAATGGTAAAACACTTTTATCATTTTCATTTTGAAAAAAGTACACGACTTCAACATATATATACAAAGAGAGAGAGAGAGAGAGAAAGCGAGAGAAATACATGTATTTCTCAAAATATAAGTAATATGAGGAAGGAATGAATGAAAGTCCAATATCTATCGTTCAGTTAAATAGACATATGAAAAAAACTCTTTTGATTTATTACTTTTGTTGACAGCGAAAGAGTATGGTTTACTGGACTAAAAAACTTTCTACTTTGACCAGCTCAAGTGTTCTAAAAATGACCGGAATTCAATATTTTAAGATCTAAGTTGGAAAGTCAGTGATTCATTTTTGGTAAAAAAACGTGATAGATGAAAGTCCAAAGACATTTTTTTTCAGAGTTAAACATTTTTAGATGTACTGTTTATGAAAATTATTTTAGTGATACAGAATAGTTTTGTACTCAATATGTGTAAAGAATATTACTAAAAATTTCACTTTGCATAGATTTTCTTTCCTGACTCTCGAATTATGTAATTTAATATCTAGTCAACAATTATATGTTTTATTGAAGCATATACACACGCTCATGCATTTCTTATTTAAGGTATCCGTACACCTTCGAAGAAAATTTTTTGAAATACATTGATATTTGTTATAAAAATACTTTTTTATGCTGAAATATAACCTAAAACTATGAAAAACACATTTAATAATTTGCTTTTAAATCAAAAAAATAATTTGGAGTGAAAAACATAGTGAAAATAGTACATAAATTGATTATTAGAATAACGCTCATAACTCATAAGTAAACAAAAATATCATTATTCTGTAACTTTTATCTTATTCATCATAACAATGTTTGGGGCTGGTACTACTTTTATGATGAAAATCTTATTACAATAATTTTTATTGTGTTTCGAGTCAAATAACAATGAAAAATCATAAAAAAGTTACAACAATACATGATTTACACCTTTGTTACTAAAAATATATCAATTTTATAATCATGAAAGTGGTAGGGGTCCTTAACAATTGTATAAGGAAGACACTTGCAAAATTTCAATTAATTTGGTTCATAACTTTTTCTGATATCTACGTTGCCATATGTAAATATGTCGAGAAAACTCATTTTGAGAAAAATCAAAAACAAACTTTCAATTGCAATTTATAATAATAAACATAATAAAATATATTTAAAATGCCCCTGATTTATATATAACACCTTCTTTGCTTTCTAATACATTAATTTTTTTTTTCCTAAGAGCTCTGAGTATTTTTCGACGCTGCTTTACATTTGGTGTTGAATGACGTGCAGCATCAAAAATTCGACAACTGTCAAGGTGTTTGTAAGATTTTAAGGTAAAATAACCAGGCGTTACATTTAATTTCCTTAAAATTTCAACACAGCCCTTGTACCCATCATTAAACTGTATAACAGCATCCAATGCACCAGGTTTTAAAATTTTAAGGCACACGAAAACCTCTTTCGGTACCCTCTGCCAAATTATGCCATTAAAACATTCATTGACATTCTGTGTCTTACCATGAAGGCACTTTGACAGAAGTTCTTTAGAACACAGTTCTAAATATGTAGGTTTAATTAAATTTAATATATCATTGGATAAGCCATTATATTTTTCTTTGGGCTTTTTGCCGCATGACAGTGCTCGCTGATAATAACACCAGCTATCTTTCCCGATAGGGCACTGTCCATGCATGGGTTTCTTGCCACTCGATGCACAGTGGTACAAGGCCGCAATGACGTTCTGTTGAAGTTTGAGTAGATTGCCTACATTACTTCGAATAGCAATTCCATAGTAATTTTGCAATCTGTCAATAAACGAATCGGTAAGTTTACCTTAACCAGATAAACTTTTATTTTTGGATTTCAGTTTGCGCAATCTCGCACCTACTCTTTTCTGAACATGCCCAATGCATTCCAGTTTAGTTACGCTATCTTTCCCATATGTGTCTTTCACGCTGATGAAGCCTTTAGAATCCCCGTCTCCATAATAGTGTGAATACTTCAAACCTCGTTTCACAATTAATCGTTTGAAGATCCTGTTTGCGCCAACAGCTTCCATCTTTAATGAGGAACCTTTAAAATTGCTTCGACACACATGATCTGCTTCAAGCGTCTCGGATACAATACCTTTAGGCATTTTCGAAAGCTTTCTGCAGGTCGGACAATATGATGACATTATTTCAATGTCCACTACTTTGCCAGTTTCGATTGACAAAGCAGCAACACACCCATTCATAGAAGTGTAACCTCTACGCTGCCATGTTCCATCGACAGAAACACCGCATTCAGCTAATTTATTTTTAGATGAATGAATATTCAAAACTTCCTTAGCTGCCTTTTGCATTGACAGTTCACTTACTTCTGAAATCACAGACATAAGTTTATTCTCATGATTGGTGTATGCAGTTTTACTGAGCCTAGGTAAATTTAATGTTGCACATAATTTATATGCAGCAGAAAAACCTTTCCCAATTTGTCTCATGGCATAAACAAATCTTGCATTTATCTCAGGATAGTTTAATGTTTTCTTCGAGCTGGAAAATCCTGTGCAAAAGTCACAATGCTTACATTTTATTGCAAAACTTGAGCACAATCCATACCTCGAGTTTTCATGTAACAGCAAACTATCGTGGAAGCATTTGGGGCAACAAAGTTGTAAAATTGAGCATAGAAGGAGTTCTATGTCAATAATTCTGTTGCCGGTTAGCGGTTTATTTTCGTATTCAGCAATTTCTTCATCTAGAATGGCAGAAAGGTTCAATTTTGAAGCACTGGCATTAGCAGTTACAGTACTATTTTTGCTATCATTTTTGGTAAAACCATTACCACGAAATTGTCTTTTTCTTTTAACACTAATTCTCCTTTTTGAATTTCCCATTTTAAACGAAAAAAATTGAGCTTTTCAACAATAAAAACAATCTTAAACAGAAACTTATAAGAATGAGAACAGAAACCAAAACAGATGTAAACAAACAATAACGATTCTCTTTTCTTGCCAGATTCAAAATAAAAATGTATTTAAAAACCTGTTGCCAAATGTATTTTCAAACATTCTGAAAATTCAGATTCATGTTTTAAAATTTATTTATTTTGTACCATTGTACATATAAAAGATATTTCGAAAAATAAAAATGTAAACAAACATTTCTTCCAACTTCCTGTCTGCAGAAATGCACTTCCGGTTTCAAAAATCAGCTAACGAGTAAAATTCAAATCCCTGTAACTTAAGTTCTAAATAAGGTATAAGCAAAATTCAAACACTATTAGAAAGAAAAAAGTTTAAAATTTAAACTGATGTTAAAATTAGAAAATCGAAAATTTTGACAAAAATGACGTTTTAAAGGTGTACGGATACCTTAATATATGAAATTAGTTCTTGCATTTTAAAATATTTATTTGAATTTAAAATAACGGAGATATATTTTTATTAGAAGTCGAAAAAGGGATTAATAAAATTTCTTTGATAATTTACTTGTTTAAACAAGTGATTGATTAATAAAGTTACTGTAGTATAACTTGATGCATGTCTACTTTTAATTTCCATTAAAAAAGTTTGAGAAATAGTGTAGAGAATAATCATTAAAAAAATAAGTATAGTGCTGTGATATCATACTAATAAAACCACATGATTTAGATTAAATTTCTTGAAAAGATTCTAAAAACATTACATATATTTTTCTCATGTAAGTTTTTTTTTAAAGTTATGAATTTTTTTTCAAAATCCTTATTTAAAAAGCTCTTTCTTTGCTAAGTGTTCAGGCCTTTTATTATGAAACGTATTGTTGAAACGACATTAATTGCAGGATAACTCAGAAAATATGAAAAATAATTGCTTATAATGGTGATTTTCTAACTTTAATTTAGTCCTAGAATTAAAGTCACCCAATTAATCATTTTTAACTCGATTTAAAAAAAAAAGAACTTTTGCTTGCTCACTGAATGTATTCATTTAATTTAACATTTGATATAAAGTGACAATAATTATTTTCATTATTCTGTCGCATTTCAAATTTAGTTAAATAAATAAATACGTGTATTAATAGCATGAATAAAAAATTAATAAGTAATGGAAATTTTTCATACCTTTTGCAGGGAGAGCGTGAGCCTCATTTTCTGAAATATCTTTGAAAATTCTATAAAATCTAGATTTATATTTCAGTAGTGTTATACTTAGGTAGTGTTTCTTTTGACTAAAGGGTGCTCCCCTGATTTGTTTTAAATGCAGTTTTAAGTACTATGTTATGTTTGTACAAAAAAATAATACCTATTTTCGACAACAGATGGCAATAGTTATGGTAAATTGCTATTGGTATTGTGTTATGCCATCTATTAACCGACACAAAAAATATTTTGATACTGATTTATAGGTTAGTTTTGATTGGATCTGTATCGAGCTATTGCGTCATTCCGCATCGAATTACCGCCAACCACAAGACTTGAGTATATTATTACATTTCGGAAATCAAGCAAGAAATCAAAACAAAGAGTTACTTCTTGTTAATTTGCACCAAAAATAAAAAGATGGTCTCATTGGCCAGTAAATCTATGACGACATTTTTTTGGCATGAGATGGACGTCATACTCAATGGACTTCTGAGGTAAAGTAAAAACAATCATTGACAAATACTATGGGAGTTATTCCATTTCCTTTTCTTGTTACTAACTTCTTGAACCACCCTAGTTCTGTAAATCAGTGAAAAGGAATTCTGGTATTAAAACCATTTACTGTTTTCAAAGTTTTAAATGTTGCGTAGAACAAAATGATTTCAATGATAATCCCCTAACACTAAAAGTTTAATGTAATATAACAATTCATTCTGATGATGTCAACATTAAAAGTTTACCTTGACACCATTTCCGTGTTGCGGAGCTGATTCCCTTTCAATCTGGTAGAAGTCCCAAGTCCTGCCTTTGGTGCGGTGTGGAAGTTTGGAAAGGAGGTACCAGCTCTGATGCCATCCTCGACTTTCAAAATTTTGAGGTCAGTCTCCAGTAGCCTTCGGGTTGCTTCTAAGTGTAGCGTTTATAAACAATCATATTAAATTGACATTATTATATGCTTTAAAGCTTATTAATTTTCGCACTGAAATGGAATAAGTACCCATTATAAGATTGATTAGACCTTAAAAATTCTGAGTTAAATTTCTTTTCATATTGGCTCATATTGGCTTAATAATTTGAATCTTTAAATGTATGAGTTTGAAATCTTTTGAATGTGATCTTATCATTCATTAGATAAATTAGAGTGACTTCAATTATAAACCACTTATTCAGCCATTGAAATATTCATAATCGTCAATACAGTGAGCGCAGAACTATGAGGTTTAGTCAGATTATATCACCATAAAATATTATTAAAATTTAAATGAAAATCATGCATATTTCAGTGAGTACTTTAACGCATTTTGGTAGAAATAGTTTTTTTTGATGATTTTAATAAATAAAATACTTATTAGGCAATTTTTCATAAATCTGAGTGACAGTAATCATATAGCAAATGTGCCGAAATTCATTTTATTAATTTCGAACAACGAATCGATTATATCATTTCTCTCTTTATTTATACAAATATCTAGAATTATCGCTATATTTCTCTTAAAAGAAATCGAAGAAAATTTACTAAAATTGAGATATTTTGTTTTTAGCCACTCCATGGACTATTGTTTTATGCGGGACATTTTGGCATACCAGATCACTTTTCAATTTTTAAAATTATATTTAGTTTAAAATATATTATATTTAGTTTAACAATTTATCTTTTGCCTTAATTTTAATTACTTGAAGCTTATATAATATTGAATTTAATAATTTATATATATCTTTCGTTTTTCAATTTTAATTACATTTAGCTTAAATATATACACTTAAATAATATATATATTTATATCTCGTTTGCTTTTATTTTAATTATATGTATCTTATATCATTGTCCATTTCAGTGTTTCATCGTTTACTACAATTGTAATATTTCATCAAGAAATTAATTTTTTATGAAAAGTGTTAGCACCTTGGGTGGCTAAATCTATTCTTTGCAAAACTTTGCATAGAACTTTTTCTTTTTTTTTATTATGCTACTTTGTTTTACAAGCAGATACGTAATTTTTTTTCAATAAATATATTTGTAATATTTTCAATTTTGCAAATTATATATACCTGAGCATTCTCATTAATTTAAAACGTGAGTGTGAGTTGTATTAATTTTTAAAACGCTCTACACACTTCGGCTAAAGGATAATAACGACTCACTTTATTTTTAAAATGGAGATGCATCGATTTTTTTTTGCATTTTTACGATTGAATTATTCATTATTTTGCTTAATGTGGCTTTAACTAAAATCCTCATTTTTTTAAGACCTCACAGGGTAAAGTCTTGCATAAAACTTTTTTCTTTATTGAGAGAATTTGCTGGCATTTTTGAAGTGGACATTTAAACATAAATAACCTCCGTAAAGTGCTAAAACCAGTTTTCATTCCTAAGGAGATTGTGTTATACTATGCTTAGGTACGGAGAAAATGGTTCGGAGAACGTGATCCTACAGCACTTATTTTGAGGAAAAAGATTAATATATAACGACACCACATGGGTATCTTTGTGCTTTTATATCCCCAAGTGATCAATAGCCTCCAGAGAAGACATACACACAGATGGTTTAGAACTCTTTCCAGAGATTTAAAGTCCTCTGAGGGCTACTCAGATGTCGCACTATAAACATTCATGTTTTAAAAGTTTTATAGTATCAAATTCGATGGTTTGTTTTGGGCCCCAATTTTTTTTTTGCTAAGTACCGAGAAATGAATGGAAATATACTTTACTTTTAAATAGTTTCAAATAAATAATACATTGATTTTCTGGAAAAAGATGAAAGTCTCAAAATAATTTTTAGTTCGATATAATAGTATTCGATATCATTTAAAAAATAAAAAAGAAGTATAGTTCGAATTATTAGTAATTACTCTTCCCGACATAGAAAATGCAACATCATGAGGATTGGAATGGATAAATATGCCAATTTCAGAAAAAAAGGAGCTAAACAAGTTATGCCAACAGTTTGAAATGCAAGTTGGTCGCGTGGTTGTAGCATGGGATAAACTGGAAGGAAATGGTGGAAGAACCATCTGCCGCTTAAGAAATCCAGAATTTTGAGAAGTTCTACATTCCATTCAACGACGAGTTTTGACTCTGTTTTTCGAATGATTTTCACCAAATGAGAGTCACCGAATCGGAAAAATTGAGTCAAACCGATCTTAAGTGTTGAATGCCATACCACTTTTAGAAATGGCATAATGGCCTGAGTATCTTCAAATACGATAGCAGGTCACTCGTGGTACGCATCAGAGTCACATTGATGGCTCTACAATAAGTTGATGAGGTGCTGAAGCCAGTTGCGCTACCAACATTCAGCAGCTGCATAATGGTATTTTCCAGCAAGCGACATTCATCAGAAGACAAGCCTTACTGTGTCCTTGCTCGGTCGGTGATCTTTCACGGATGTCGAGCAGAGAACATGAAATAAAATAAATGTTATATTTCAAAATTATCTAAAATTAGTAATAAATCTCGTTTTGATAAGATATTAACAGGATCTAAATATAAATTCATATAATTTAAACCTTTAATAATATTAATTTCCATTATTCATTTTACATTTGGATCTCTACTGACACACGTATTTCTAAGATATTGAAAACGGAGCGAATTTATCTATACTGTTTAGTACATATAAACTTTTGTGTATAAGATAAGAAGATATGTAAAACTACCAAAGAACTATAATGCTATTTTTTATATAACTATAACATAACTGGTTTGCTATTTTCCACAGAGTTGTTTGTATATATATATATATATATATATATATATATATGTCCGTTGTACAGAAAGTCAAAGTTAATTGAAATAAAAAGTATATTTAAAATGTAAAAATATTAGGAAAATTGTTTTATTTTTTTTATTTTTCAGTGTAAGGTATATTGATTTCTTATCATTTTTAACTCGTGTTTCCTTCATCGAAATGAAGAGAAATTTTAATTTAAATCTATGTATTTAAATTTTTTTTCAATTCGGTCTTCCAGCACAAGTTCCTGAGTTTTTTCGACATCTTGTTTTTTCGAGAGGATGACTGATGTCCAGAACAAAGTTTGTCATAAATCGACGTGTGACCATTTTGAAAAGAAAACCCCCTTCTTTCATTTGAGATATCTTTGTAATCTGTTTTCAAAATTGCAACAATTTCTGTGGTGTTCCTTCCATACAGGAAGCGATATTTCACAATCACACGTTGTTAACTTAAATTTATTTTTTTAAAAAAAATTAAAGAGGAAAGAATGATACAACTGCAGCATAAAAAACTCACTAAGGACAAATAAAACCTACCTGGGCGACGCCACAGATATATACAAGAGCAAATTAACTGAGACAAAGTTAAAAAAAAAATCGCTTTTTTAGGAAAACTATGCTTTTACTCATTATATACATTTGCAATATATTTTCTAGTATGACATATGACCTATCTTAGCAGAAATGACCTTTTGCAGACGTTTTGGTATTGATTTCACTAGATTAGTACGCATGCTCTTGAGTCCATCATCATGAAATTACCCTTGAATTGCATCGTTTATGAAGCGTTCTTAAGTTGTACAATCCATCTTATTTAAATGCCTCTTCACAATATTCCACAAGTTCTCAATGAGATTTAGTTCCGGTAAATTTCCAGGCCAATCAAGCACTTTGAGTTGATTTTCCATCATAAAAATCTTTACCAGCTTTGAATTGTGACAAGAAGCTAAGTAATCTTAAAATGTTCCGTTAAAGGTTTTTAAGAATGAAACAATCTTATGCCATAATATTTCGATGTATTTAGACGAATTCATTGTGCCTTGAACAGAAATAAACATACAGTGCCCTTTGTCGTATAAAATCTCCTAAACATCAGGTGTTTTACAGTCTGTTGGATATAGTCTTGTCTGAAATGTTCTCAATCACTTCGTCTCACCACATCTGACATGTATCCCTGCAGAAATAAATACTTTTCATCACTGAAAACTACTTTCTTCCAGTCTTCAGCAGCCCGTGAGTAATATTTTCTTGTCCATGCTAAAAGTTTTTTTCTTCGTGATAGGAGTTAAAAATTGTTCTTTAATTTGTCTCCTTGCCTTACGCCCAGCATATAGAAGCCTACGAGGTACAGTCAAGCTACTCACATCCTAACCTGATGCCAATAAATCCTCTTTGAATGAAATTAGGATTCTTGAAAAACTTGATTTGCCTACACCAACTGCAAAAGACGTTTCTCTAAATGTCATAGAAATGTAATTTATAAAAGCTATAATTTTAGCATGCTTCCTTGGAATTATATCCATTTTTGAACACTTGAAGGAAAGAGAGAGCAAAGACTAACTATACTAACTGCCTCACTTAACGGCTCACAACTAAAGAATAGGTTAGTACTTCTACACTAAAACCAGTTCGGTCGATCAATCACACTCACTTTAAGCAGATAAATATGGTTTGAGGTGGATTCAGATACATCTACCAAAAAAAGTTACTTGTCCTAATTAATTTGCACAGTATAGTAATATTAAACGTATAAGGAGTAGCAAACTCATACCCCTAATAGAAGAATTGTGTATAATGTAAGCTCCACTCATGGCAACTTTATTCCGCAAACTCTTAGGTATCCTCTTGTATACCGTCTGTGCAAGTGAAATGCAAAATACTCTGACAATTTCTTTAGAATTCTCTCTATATATTTCATTACAAATCATTGTTTACATGCAATATAGATATAAACCTAATTATTCCAAAGTAAATGTAAAATTTAATAATAATCGATAATGGTTAAACCATCTGCACAACTTGTGAAAATGGATATGAATGGACTCCGATGTTAAGATTCGATTTTATAGAGGTAATGACACTAAACAGCAAAGTCAAAATAAGCTATTCTGTTGAATGATTTTGAATAAATTCTTTTTTCCAGTATGGATTTTCAAGTCTTTTTCCCGCTTCATTTCCTGACAACCCAAATTTAAAATGTTTCATTATTAAAAAATGAATGTGAATAAATTTTTCTTGTCTGTCTCAGCGAACGCAAAATGCAGAGTTAAAAACCGTATGAAAAATTGCCTCATGCCCAGATAAAAATTTCACTTCTTTTATATATGTTTTAAGATAAATGTATATAACTTTTAATTTATTACCAAAAATCATATAGAAGTTTTATCTGATATCTTGTCAGTTTAAATACATACATTAATAATGAATGTTGTATGCTGAAATGTATGATTTATGTACATTCAACATTTCTTTTATGTTTCACAACATACGATTAGTGTACAATCTTTGAAGCATCTTTTATTTAAAAATTCCAGAATTTCAGAATTGAATTATTAATCTGATGTGATGATGCGATAAACGATGAATAAAATAAAATGTAAAAAAGTTAAATATCAACTGGATTATATGAAAAATTATGAACGGTAATGACATTTATAACCTTATGGAAAGTAGAACTATTACTATAAAAAAGCTGTTTCTTTAAGTTTGAGCAGACGACTATGAAAGAAAAATGTGTTTCAGAACTGATAACAGATCCATTAATTAAGTAGGATTCAGAAATTTAAAAAATATGATGAACCATTTTTTAAACTGAAGCAATTAAGTGATTATTTTTATCCTAAGAACTATTAATCACTTTTGCTTAATAACTATAAAAGAGTGACAGAAAAGGATGACCCAGAATTTGAATTAAAAATGAAAGCGTTGTGATTTAGAATAAAAACTTCATGCATGATTTTAATCGACATATTTCCTATGTATTTTTGTACTACTTTATTTTCAAAAGGTTATCAGATATTTTGATAACATAAAATAAATTTTATTATTATGTATTTAAATTTGATTTATTTACGAAGTTATGGAACTCAAATAAGTAGAAAAAATATAATCCCTTTTAAAATTAAAACCATCTATAATATGACTTTTCAAATGATTTGTTATACACATTTGTCCTTCACGTAAAATGCAAAAATCTAGCAATCAATCACTATATTTCATTAAAAATATTTGATCCTTACGTTTTAGGATAGATGAGTGGATCCTATATAAGCATGTCTTTTTTCACTATTAAAACAAATCTATTATACGTTTCCATTTGACTGTTAAATTGTAAATATTTTAATAGTAGTTTTTAGGTTTTTTCCAAACATTTTTTGGCAGCATTTATGATTTGTATTTTTCTACTTTTGTTTACTTATAGCGACTATTTGCGGGAAATAATATCTTAACATAGATGTAATTTCCCCTTTCTTTAATGAAATACACCAAAGCGGCAATATTTCTTTGGAATAAGTATATATTTACATAAAAAAGCATGGAAGCAAAACTTCAATATGGAGGGTGGTACCCTGAGCTAAGATTAGAAATGTTTTCACACATCTTTTCTCCGGAAGCTTTCAAATAACGAGCGTGGTAGATTGTGCTATAATCAAAATGATGTTTACTCACCACCTTTTCACCGGATGGCTTTCAAACAAAGCGCCGAGCGTTGCTCTATGATCAGAGGTTTTTCAGAGAATATTTCTCTCCGTAAGGAACATTTCTCTCCACACCTGTCTCCCTACAGACTGCATATCTTTCCCCTTCTTCACGCGATTCGCTCCAAACTCAGTAATTCATCTTCAATAGTAGCCAGAACTTCATAGTCTCAAGACATAAATTTTTATTGCAAAAGTCACGATTTATTCACATTATAATACCTCAATATCTTTTTCATCTGGTAAAGTAGGCCATTTCAAAGCAGTATTGAATCTTAATATCGGCGAATGTTATCCAGATAAATGTTGATCTCTGACGTCTTAATAGTTGTTTAAAATAACTAGATTCTTTCTACAAGGTGCGAACGGTAAGTAGGGTAAATGATCACAGATGTGTTACAGTATTACATATTTACAAATGAAAATCATTGTTTTTTGAAGTACTCCCTTTCCGTACTAAGCTCCCGGATAACAGCAGCTTGGATGCCTGAAATATCGGCAAATCGCTATCCTGTCAATGATGATTTAAGTTGGGAAACAGAAAAAAATCAGGATGTGAAAGATCAGGAATGTATGCCAGATAAAACAATTGAGCAATCCAGTACTGCGAGAGGAACCATTTTACATACATATCAATGTGAGGCCATTGCTTTATCGCGTAAAAGAAACAACTTGCAGCAAATTGCGGCCAGCGATTGGACAGCGCATGGAATCGTGTTTCAACTTTTTCAATATGGTGGATGATGATGCATTATTACACACTTATATACCTCCAGACATTTTTATATTTCTCTGACTGAAAAATAGGTATTAAAAAGGACACAGATTTGCCGATATCTTAGACATCCAAGCTGCTGCAAACTGGGAAATCGAACTAGTACGGACGGAACACATTTAAAGAAGTTTTAACACATGAATGAATGTCATCAGAAATGTATTGTATTTGGCTAGGAATGCTTCGAATGAAAAATGAGAATATTTTCGAAAAAATTTAAGAAAATGACATTTCTGTGATTGTTCGCACAACTTACCTGTTACACTTTGTATTACAGAGTAATTTTAACATATTTGAGTTTTGACAAGACTTCATATATTGAACTATTGATATTATTAACGAACACGATAAAAAAAAACTTTCTGCAGAAATAACTAGAGTATTCCTTCAACAAATATAAACAATCTTAACATAATAAAATTTCGCATTCTCTTTCTAAGATTTCTACTGTTGAAGATCATGAAGAACTAGCAACAGGTTCTACATTGGTAGAAGACTCACAATACAGATTTCCATAAAATGACACTTTTAGTACATGTAAACGATTCCGCAGTATCAGCCATCTTATACATATGGAATTCTTTACATAGATTTTGTGATCTTATATCTTCCTCAAGCCTTTGACACTACGTTTTTTTTCTTACTTTTAAAGATTTAATTAATATATTCACAAGTCTATGTAAAGATTCCTGTCCATGACGTGACGTGACACCGAAGTAAATTTTCTGCTTTCCCATATATTGTAAAACAATGCATTTTTATACATGCAACTTTATTTTCTGCATTCGATATTGGTGTTGTTTCACTAATTTTGGAATTTTTTCGTACCATATCGTTATTCTGTTAGCACGCACTATTCTGTTTGAGAGTATAATAAAATCAATAATCTCTATTGTTGAAAACATGAATTGTCACTGGTTAGTTATATAAATTATATGATGTCCCATCAAGAAAATACATTGAAAAAGTTGATTAAAGGAAGTTGAATATTTGATATTTGAATTTTAAAAATTAAATGTTTTTTTCCCACAGGATTTCTACTGCATTTAAGTTTTCAGGTACTGATTTTTTCATTGCCTTGTTATAATTACAATATAAGTTGCTTAACTACTTTTAAAAAGATTGCATTTGATATTGATTTTGGTACTTTTTCAAGATTTTACGAATCATATTAATGCCATTAAAAGTCTAAATGAAGCTCTCCAACCCCTTTTGGGATTGCAGCATGCATACTTAATCAAAAG
Organism: Nephila pilipes; assembly: GCA_019974015.1. Classification (NCBI taxonomy): domain Eukaryota; kingdom Metazoa; phylum Arthropoda; class Arachnida; order Araneae; family Nephilidae; genus Nephila; species Nephila pilipes. The sequence continues at coordinate 1,394,168 of BMAW01082584.1, forward strand.
AGTCTACAAATGAATAAAACAAAAACAGAAGTGTAATAAGTATCGTATTTAGACATTTATTAAGTTCATACTGGAAAACGAAGACACAAAAAATAACATTGAAAATATTTAAGTGAAAGAAACATTTTTACAGTATCGCGAACTAGATGTTAAAAGAGTTAATTAAAAAGATTTCAGAAAAGAAAAAATCATGTATATCCGGACACTAATATATTTTTTACAAAGATCGCTTAAAAAAGGGCTTTAAAAAATAATTGAATGTTGAAAAAGGCAGCAATTCGTCAAAAATAGAAAAAAAACCCGATTTTTTGAACGTATTTATTTATATTTTATGCTTTTAAAAATTTCATGAACTTTGAGACTTTAATGAAGTTCTTGAATTAGTGTTTTAAGTAAATTTGAAAAAATAAAAAAATACAGATTTTTACAGCCTTAGTTTTCTCATAAATATCGTTATCCAAGTATTTTACTAAAATAATATTGAAATACGAACAAAATATATTTTCAAGAATATTGCGTTAAATATAAGAAAGAACGTAAACATACATGTTAACCATTAACTTACAACTCGTATTTCACGACACAGAACAGTGATTCTCAGTGCCAGATTTTAAATGAGCAACAGACTGTAATGGAATCACAAACGAAATTCCATCTCTCTTTTAGAAATCAATCCAAATAACGTAAAAACTCGGGCTTTTTTTTATGAGAATAATAATATGAAGCAGAAAATAATTTCTGCCAGCAATCTTTCTTTTATTTTTAGGATGTGATACACATACAGAAAACCGTCGTAAATAAATGTCCAATCCATGGCGAAAATAAATCCTCATAATGTCCGAAGCAAGCTTTCCATGCTTTTGACGATTTGCGGCTACAGTCTTCATCCCTCCCCCCTTCTCGTCCGTTTTTCTTCCGACACCACAATCTAAGAAAAAGAAAAATCAACTCTGGTAATGGTTATAATTCATCTGTCCAATGTAAAAGAAAATATCTAGAAATAGAGGATCTTCGAGATTTCATCATTATCTTATTATTTGATGGCATACGCGTTCATGTTACACGCCAGATTGAAAATTAATCGAAGAAAACAATGAACCATAAAGACTTGTTGTGGAGGCGGTCGAATTCGGTCGAATAACAGGACTACCGTTAAACTAACTTTTACACAGAATTGTTATCCATTTGAGACGAGAAAAGGACATCAAGACGACGAGGCGCTTTTTGTTATATTTATATACATGTTGTTGTTCTCTTTGTTTTTTCTTTTCTCCCTTAATTCTTATTTTTTTT
>BMAW01082584.1:1397618-1426816 GCA_019974015.1 Nephila pilipes
AAAAAAAAATTCAGATTATGAAAGATCAGAACAGATAAAAAACAAATTGGAGCAAATCCATACTGCGGAGAGGATCCATTTTATTACATACTGGGCAAGAGCTATTGCTTTGACAAGTAAAAGAAACAACTGCAGCAAATTCAGGCCAGCGATCGACACAGCGCATGGAATCGTGTTTCAACTTTTTTCAATATGGTATGGATAATTTTCCATTTATTATTACACTTGTGCTCTAGACATTTGTATATTTTCCTCTCCGACTGAAAGCACAGGCATTAAATCTTAATATAATAGACTGCATTCTCTATGAAGAGTTCTACTATTGAATCATGAAAGTCATTAGCAACATAGTTCTATCTACATTGGTAGAAGAAGACTCCACCATATAGATTTCCATAGTAATGATTTGCTAGATTTTGTGATCTTATCTTCCTTCTCAAGCCTTTGACACTACGTTTCTCTTTACTTTGGGAATTCTTTTGCACGAACCATAAAGATTTGTTGTAGGGCGGTCGAATTCATCGAATAACAGGACTACCGTTAAAACTAACTTTTACAGAATTGTTATCCATTTGAGACGAGAAAAGGACATCAAGACACTATAGCGCTATTAGTATTTATACATAAGCAGTTCTCTTTGTTTTTCCTTTTCTCCTTAATTTTATTTTTTTTACACAGATTCGCTTATATACCATTTTGAGAACTAAAATAGAAAAAAAAGTAGCTATGAGGCTAAATTGACTGAAATGAAGGTTTGGAAATATATGTTTATCAACGGAGATGATATTTTTCATATAAAGATTCCAGAAAAATAATTTAGATACCATTTGGCATAACAACTCATAATGTTAAATGGAAATGATACCAGCTATTTCTGGAATATAATCCAGGAAACTTGGAATGACACATAAAGATTTTCCTTTTGAGTACACTCTTCTTAGATTTAACTCAATTAAAGGTAAATTCTTAATTAAAATGGTATTGTCCTGATATTTAACGGTGAAAAATGCTATTAATCTATTTTGTAACTTTCAAATACACTGCAACCAATTTAGTAGAAGCTAGAAATCAATGCAAATTTTAACTATTTTTTTCACCCAAATACATTTTAAATGACCTTTCTTTGTGCAATTAATTTGCATAGTATTATAAATATAAAACATATTTTTGTACGTGCAAAATGATTGATTTTAGATTTGATTACCAACTAATTTTATTGATAACACATTCCATTTATTTATCATAAAGCTCTTATTTTATTTTGTTAAATTTTAATGAATATACAAACTAAAAAAAAAAATCATTGTTTTATTTTAAATTTCCAACATTTAAACTGAAGAGTAAAATACTACTAGAGTTAATGAAGAACATTTGAAAACGTTTCTTTTAAAGAATAAATATACCTTTTATAAAGAAAGAAAAGAATATATTATAAAAGCTTGAGTTCTTCATAAATAAGAATAAAATATAATGCCTTCTAGGGTTTTCAAAGCATTTCTATGTCATCTGAATTCAGCTTGAAATTTTCCTTTCATAACAGGTTAGAAATTTTATTAACAGATCAAAAGATTTGAAATATTTACTTAAAAAATATTTTTTCACATTTGAAGCTAACCCCTTCATGATACATTTATATTCATTGCAGAAAGAATATTCATAAAGAAGATTATGTAAAATGTGTTTAAAAAGGAATTATATATCCTCGCATTTGAACAAAATCTCTAAAAACTATTACCGAAAAAATATATGTTTTGCAACTTTCTTAACTTTTTATGAGTTTTAAATACAATACACTGTATTATTGCTCTTTTTAAATGACCATTTCATTTGGTGTTAATGTATTATTAATTTTCATTTATTGTATTTTTTAAAAATAAAATAGTTATTTTTATTCATAACTGTGTCTTTAGAGGAAAAGTAATATTTTATTCACAAGTCTGAGAACGTAAACATTGAATCACACAGTTTAAATATCAAACGTACAAACCGTAATTAACTTTTGCATCTTACATCATATATTTTAGTGATAAAAAGGCAGTTTTTTGCTCTCTCGTAGAATCTGTCTCCTTTATAAGCTCTTTTTAAGTCTTCAAAACAGCTAAACTTTTACTATTAGTTCTTGTCTTTTATTTTTGAGTACAGGCAGAAATAAATGTAACATGAAAGCTGAAATAATTCTCCAGCAGTCTGCGTAAATAAATATTAGGTTCTATTTCAGAGAAACATGTTGCCCTAAAAATATTTTATATATCGTTAAAACTCTTAATTTATATCTCTGTAGAAACAGATTGATAGGACACTGAAAACCCATGGAAACAAATAGTTTGTAGCGGATAATATTTAAATTTACTTCCAAGCATTGCATACCTTTAAATATTAGATAGTTTCTTGAATTGCTATTTTGTATCTTGCAAAATGTCTGTTGAACAGACACATTGAGTAATGGTCTTTAGAAAAAATATGTCATAGATGATAATTCATCATTTAACCTATAATCTTGCAAAAACAGTCCTAAAATGATACAGTGAGATCATACCAACCCACAATAGAAAAACATAATACTCCCACATCAACCACACACACACACACAGCACACACACACACACACACACACACTAGACACACGATATAATTGGGAGAGTATTTATATAGTAGAGAGTATATATATATTGAACAACCACTATGTAAAATACAGATTATAAACTCTAAATGCTTTGAAACATTTATTTAGATATAATAAATCCATCCAAATTAAAAGATAAAAACTTAAAAATACCCAAAAATCAAACTAAAAATATTATCATTAGTTAAAAAATTGCAATAAAACTAAATAGAAATTTTACTTAAATACATCAAATAAAATATTAATTTAATACAGACAAAAACAATTAAATAAAAGTTGCAAACATTTTAAAATTCATATAATCTCAAAATCATTGCAAAGTAAGAGAAAAAAATCAAGAGCAAAAAGTGGAGATAATGTAATTAACATTGTTTTATGCTAAGGAATGGAATAATTTGTATTTATACCGAGTATTACAGATACAATCATCACACTTGAGTGATTTACAGTATAATAAGCTGGCATAAAACCAGAAATTATGCAGAAATACAAATTCAAATCAGAAATTCAACCAAAGAAAAAAAAGAGAGAAAGTAAACAAAGGAAACAAATGTTTATAGAAATAAATGTACTAACATAAATCTGCAAAAATGATCTACACATTTTGGTACACATATTTCATTAACTTTAACTGAAAAAGTGTTATAAAAATCATTACACCACTTTCAACAAACTCAAGGAGAATCATATTCTTATACTGCCGTCAAACACAGCCCCATAAAGTTTCCATCAAAAAAATTTTAACTACCAAAACAATATTATTGATTGATTGATTGATTTGAAGATTTTACAAAACAAAAATAATATTTAGCTAAACTTAACTATCATAAAATAAATATTGTAATGTCTGACTGTGGTTCGAATGTATAGTGAAATGAGTTACGACTTTTAAAGCTTAACAAAACCTTATTTAGAGATTAAAATAGGTTCACAGTACTCTTAGGGAGGCCTACTCAACTGCTCCCATGCTACAGAGACCTTCAACTGACTCCACAAAACGCACTTCTGCCAGCACCGCTTTTGGAGGCTCTGAACCATTGCTCGGAGGGTATGGGAACACTACAAATATTATATATAAATTGTTATTAAAGTTTTAAATCAAACAACATTTATATACAAAATATAAATATTTTTAAGAAAAAGAGAAGAAACCGTATATATATAATGAATGTGACTCTAGTTAATGTAAAATTATATAAATAAATAATTTTTTTTAAAAAAATATATTAAAAAGAAACTGTATAAAACAATCATTGAAAAACAAATATAAATAAAAATGCAAATAAAAAAAATAGAGTTTAGAAAGAAATATTAAAAAAAGAATAAATAAAGAAACAAAAAATATTAAATAAATTTTGTCCAAAAATTTATATTAAAATAAAGATTTAATCATATAAAATTATTATTAAAAATAAATAATTAAAAATTAAATAAAATAATTACAAAATAGTCGAATTTATAATTTTTAAGTTTTTAATTTCTTTTTAAAAATTAAGAGGATAATTACCGATTCTAAAATTTCTAGTGCGACGTTAAGAAATCCAACCAACCTACTATAAAAAATGGCACTTTATTAAGAAATTAATCTTTAGAAATTTTCCTGCTTTCCCTTTTTTCGGTTTATTAGGATACAATACTCACAATTAGCTATTATTCTTTCAATCTTTTGTTTTAATTTAGGAATAAAATAATATTCTTCTACGTGTTTCTCTGTATACTTAACTCCTATATGTCCCTTTTCACGAACATTTTTTAAAATTATTTCGGTTTGCTTACTTTCAGGTACAGCTATTACTTCTTTACCGTCAACAAACTTATAGAGAATTCCGTTACGTTCGTAATAATGTTCATAATTGGAAATTTTCAAGAGGTCTTTAATTGTTTTTATTTCACTATCATAGCTCTGAGCTAATTTAAGTTTCGGTAAAACATTTTCCATTGAAATACAAAACGTATTAACAAGGGATCTACTTAGAGCAGCAACATGAGTCATTTTTGAACCATATCGATGTTCTATTACATAATTAAATTCCTCCAGTAATAACGCCCATCGAGCAACTCGTGTAGACAAGTCTCGCTTATGCATAGTTTTCTAAAATGCTGAACAGTCTGTTATAATTTTAATGGGTATTCCCAATAAATAAATTCGAAATTTCTTAATAGCTTCTAAAACAACAAGAACCTCAAGTTCGTAACTGGAGTACTTCTTTTCAGCGTCTGTGCTCTTCCTACTTATAAAATGAGTTGGATGAAAACTATTATCATTTAGAGACCTTTGCAAAAAATTACACCATACCCTTCCTGGCTAGCATCCGTATGTAATTCCGTTTCATAATTTGGGTCATATATTCCCGAAACAGGTCTCTGAGATAGCAACATTTTCAGCTTATTAAAAGTATTTTTCTCTTTCTCCCTGAAATTAAATTTACAGTCTTTTTTCAAAAGATCACTCAGAGGTTTAGCAATAATAGAATAGTTAGGAATAAATTTCCTAAAATATCCGGCTAAGCCTAAAAATCTTTGGATTTGTTTCAAATCAGTAGGTTCAGGAAAATTAATAACAGCTTTGGTTTTTAAAGTGGATGGGTAAATACAACCCTTTTTCTTATCACATGTCCCAGGAGTTAAATTCTTTCCTTCAAAAACTGAGATTTCTTAAAATTGATTTCTAAACCATATTCACACGCATGATTGAGAACTAATTTTAGTCTTTCGATTCCTTCCTTTTCATTAGCAGATGATATTATTACATCATCCATATGGAGTAAAACGATGCTATCATTGATAAAATGTAGAAAAACAGTATTGATAAATCTTGTGAAAACTGATAGCGTATTGCGTAAGCAAAAAGGTACTTTCAAAAATTGATATTGTCCTTCATGAGTGACAAATGAGGTATATTTTCTACTCTGTTCATTTACATCAACATGAATAAAACTATTTTTTAAATCAATAGTACTAAATACTCTCAATTCAATTAATCGATCTAAGACGTCTTCAATCAATGGTAAGGGAAATTTGTCTTTGACTAATTTTATTTAGCTTTTATAATTTATTCATATTCGTGGAGTTCCATCTTTTCCACTAACAATAGCAACTGGACTGGAATATTCAGAAGAGCAAGGTTCTATAAAACTCTGTTTTTACAATTTAATTATTTGAGCATCTTCAATCTTATTTTCCAAAAAAGGTAAGCGTCAAGGTCATTGATATAGTGGTTCATTGTTTTTAGTTAAAATATTTCATTCTATATTAGTCGATTTATTTTTATTTAGTCTGTAATCTAGAAACATAAACATATAAATAACACCCCTCATCGTTAATGAATTTTGAAATATAATGCCCTATATTTTCTTCAATTTCATCAAAATTAATATATGTGGGCAAAGCTGATAAAAGCTGATTTCTTCATATGGAGACATATTTTTTTATTGTAAATCCATTTTCATTCATTATAACTTCACCTTGCAAAATTATATTAGATCCTATTATAGCATCATGCGGCATAGCACCGTTTTCAGCAACACATATATCAGTAGTGCAGTTAAATTATCAATTCGTATCTCTCCTTTAAATACGCCCAAAGGCGTTATCTTATAATCTCCTAGTCCGATAAAACTGAATTACTCTGATTCAATTCTCAAACATTTAACTTTTCAAATATATTTTAAGAAATTAACCTAGCTTGACTTCCAGATCTATCAATGAGTTAATATTTAAATTACCGAAATGAACCATTTTGAACACATTTGTTAAACAGTATTGAGATATCTTACATTATCATTGTGTTTCGTTTCTATATTTAATTTTGAACATTCAGACGCCTTATACTCAAAGTTTTGACATCTGAAACACTTTAAACCCCTATTATTATATGCACAAAATTTAGATAAATGTTCTGTACCACCGCAATTAAAACAAAATTTAGTATTCTGATCAAAATTACTTAATAATTTCTGATTCACAAAATTATTAGATCTTTGTTTTACTTTATTAAAATTATGGTTACTTTTCATAAAAATCTTTTTTAATAACTTCATAAACTTGAAGTTTTTCTCTAAGTTCGCGTAAGTCTTTGCAACCGAATAAAACTAATTTATTTTTATGTTTACCATTGATATCTCTCATAATATATTGCATAAATACTACATCTTCAGTTCTTCTTCGAATACTCAACTCTTTCACTATAAAATAATATACCTATATAGATTCATATTCTTTCATTTTACGCTTACTTAATATTTCATGCAATGGGCTGAAATTTTTAACTGCTAAAATCTAGAACACGAAAATTACTCAACAAAACAAGAAAGAGAACAAATATATATGGAAGAATACATGACAAAAATAGTAAGAAGATAAACTTCAAAATATAAAAGAGTAATATCCAATTCTGAAAATAAATAAACAATAATTGAAAAGAATATATATAACATTTTATAAATTCTTAATCTAGCTTATGACAGATTAAGAATTTTGATCATGTTTTAAAGGTCCAACTATCACCTGTAGAAAAATATGATACAAAAATATAGAAATTATTAAAAAAAACTCAAATGTTCACAAAAAACTAAAATACTAAATTACAAAATAAGAAACAAATTAAAAAATATACATAGATAAATATAAATACAAAAACGTTAACCAAAGAAAACAAAGAAAGAACTATCCAATGTTTAAGCTATCTGATTAAAAAACTTACATGAGATTAATCCTTACAACAAAAGACAAACAAACCGATTTTTCCCCCCGAATCGTGTAAACCGGAAGTGTAGCAATGGAATCTATTACAAAAAATAAAGTATAGAAATTTTAAGAACTAACTAACAAAAAAGAAAAAATAGGAGAGAGAAAAAAAAGTTAGAAATAAAATAAAACATTCAAAAAGAAAACAAAATTAAAAAATGTTTTTTAAACTAAAACAGAGAAAACTAAACATTATAACTATTCAATTTTAATTTTCTTTTGACATAACTGGAAGGAAATTGTGCATCCAAGCAAATTTTCTTAAATGTATCCAGGTTATTGTTAATATCTTGTGTTTTAAGTACAATTCTGACATTAAGTAAAATTTGGTTAAAAATTAAATTTCTAAAAATATTTAGTCTTAAAGAAATCCCAAATAAGGGAACTTTATAATTCCTGATGGTGAAAAGGTCTCTCTTATCATACATTTTACATGAAAATTTACAGTCTCCTAATTAAAAAGATATCTAAATATTCAACTTCATTTATATTAATATTTGTTTGGAGTATATTAAGTAAAAAAAAATTTGAAGGTTTTAACATCTTTATAATTATTAATTTTTCATGAAAATAATATCATCATTGCATTTAAGCATTCTAAATCTACTATAATCAAAAAAGTATCTTCTTAAAAATGTTAACAAATATTGGCTGAACAATTACTTGCAGGACCACCTTGTGGGAAACCTGTAACATGTTAAAAAACCTTATTATCTAATAAAAATGGAAAGAAAAATTATGTATATAATTTAAAAATTTACACACACACACACACACACACACACACACACACTCTAGTGTTATTACAAACATGGAAGAAATATATATTTCATACTGCGAATGAACAGAAATTCGTCCATTACGAGTGATAGATTAGTTATCAGAAAAGTTCCTAGTAATTATTGAATATCTTCAAACACCTTTTTTTATTATCTGATTCATTAATCTCTATTTCTTTCTTTATATATATATATAAAGTACTAAAAAATTATTTTTTCTTTTGTGAGTAAAACTATATTATATAAAAGTTATAAAGCTTTTCCCTCGTTATACTTTTCTTTTCCTTTGATTTATATTATTATGCCTTAATATAAACCAAAAGTCTGTCGGAAGCTTTGAAGGATTTTTTGAAATATTTTTAGTAACATCTTCGTTGTCTGCTAAACTGAAAAGAAATCTTGTAGAAGGAAAATGCAATTTTATCTCCGTGTAAATTGAAACGAAAATTGCTATTACCTTTAAGGTTTTGAAGTTCTAGTGTTTCATGCAACTTCTGATTCAATTTCGATTTTTTTAAAGCAAGCACCAGACATTAAACGCATTTCGGAGAAATGAATAAGTAAACGGTCGAGAGAATATTCAAATTATTTATATTGAAAGAATTCCTTACTTCTGAAACAAGGAATTTTTCAGAATAGAAGAATGAAAAAATATACATACGGAAAGTGTGCTTTTTTATGTACGAAATTCACAACACTTGAAAGCATAATATAAACTTGTAAATTTAAATTCATATTATTCTTGAATATTTCGTGTACATATTTCCGACTGTAATTTATTTTTTGTAAATGGTGATTATTCTATGATATATATCTCTGTAGTTGAAGCAGAAATTTTGTCTTTATATTTAAAGTTATCTAAAGAAATTAAAAAGTATTAATTTAATACTGAAAATATTTAAATTTACTAATAACTCTGCTTTGATGTGAATTACTTGATCCATCTAAGGTTTGAGGTTTAGTTTGTCTTCTGTATTAAAAAAAAACTTCAGAATATTATTCTACAGTTGTGACTATCTCAATATGGTTATGAGCATTTAACAATTAGCAAACTTTTTGTGTTAACATTACAATAAAGGTATAAAACGGCATATTGGGGACGGATCTAGTAATTTTCTATCACAGTTCAATGATACATGAGTTAGTACCCCATTGACTAAATTTTCACATTACACCATGCACAGATTTTAAGGCCTAGTTCTATTTAATGTGTACTAACTTTCATTATTTTACATAATGGGTTTGAGGGAATCTAGATTCGAGCATCGCCAGCCATGAACCTTGTGGTATAATCAGTAGGCTACCATGACCTTTAGGCCTATGACTGATACAACGTTCATGTGTTCTTTGTTTTACAAATATTAAATAAAGAAATGAATTGTATTTAAAAAATAATCTTTTTTAATTTTAAATAAATTGGTTGTAATAAACTAGTTTAGGTTTATTAATTGTCAGTTGAAAGAACTTGAAATTATAAATCGAAAAAGTCGCTGGGAAATCATACATGTTGGAATCAGTGCTTTATTGTTGGCGAATTCGGCTTCGCCAATCGCTCTAATTCATTAAAATAGATTTGCTCAAAGGAAAAAAACAATTTCTCTACTTTTGTACATGTATTTTTATTTTGTAGAAGTATAACTTTCATTTGTAACGGGCTCAGGCCCATGAAATGATTATAATAAACTTTGATCATGGATTTAAACAAATCATTGTTATAAGTTTTGGAATGAATTTACATTCCCATCCATTACGAGACCATTTTAAGCCAGATATATTCTGGTGGAATAAATAATAGAACCAAAACATGGATACATCTTCAATCAAAATGTTAAATCGAAAATGGAGCAGCATATAATCTGAATTGACTTAACAATTGTCGAAACCCTTGGAAAATCTTAATGAAATAGAAATTTTGGCTGTATTGGACACGTTGCTGGATATAAAAAACAAATTCGAAATCCCAAAGCAAGCCTACTTTGAAATCGAAAATATGATTTCAGAGAAGTGAAACCAATATTATCAAAAATTGATAAAGATATACTCGATAGAAAAAAAAAATAATGACTCTCAAAGAAGGAGTCGTCTGATGGAGACAAAAATTGGCGGATAGGAAAATTATGTACAGAATAGAAAAGGATTAAAACTTCAGAAAAATTGAATGATTTATTTCAGAATTACATAGTTACAAAGTAACCGAGCTGAATAAGGTGTTGACCCACATCTAGCCTGGATGCAAGCTGCCACACGACGCGGCATAGAGTGATAAATCTCCCTGATGGTCTCCTGCGGTATTTCTTGCCAAAATTGATCCAATTGTAGGTCATCAACATTCCCTGGTAGATGGTTTCGCCTTCCCATCTTATCCCTGACATGCTCGATGGGAGAGAGGTCTGTCTGGCCAAGGAAGTGTTTGACAAGTTGTAAGACAGTTCATAGCAACACGTGCCGCATATGGTCTGGCATCATCTTGCTGAAAAAAAAAAGGCGAGGGTACTGCAAAAGTAATGGTTGCAAAACAGGTCTCAGAATGTCGTCGATGTACCACTGTGCTGTAAGTGTGCCTCTAATGACGACTAAAGGGGTCCGGCTATCAAAAGAAATGGAACCCCAGACCATAAGGCTTGGTTGAGGGCCTGTGTGGCGTGCGATAGTGAAAGCAGGATCTGCATGCTGCCCTGGGCATCTCCAAACACGTCTTCAATGATCGTTAGAACACAGTTGGAAGCGAGATTCGTCGCTAAACACTATACGTTCCCAGTCAGCATCATTCCAACCGGATCGAGCCAAGCACCACTGTACTCTGGCTTTACATTGTGCAGGTGCCAGTGGCAGGAGGTTAACGGTCGGTACGAGTGTAGAATTCGGTCTATCAGCCGTCTGTGAATGGTCATGGTGGACGCTCGTGTGCGGGTCGCACGTCTGATGGTTGATAATGATGAATCAGACGATGTGACAGCTGATCTGACAATCACTCTGTCCTCCCGATCAGCTGTGGTCCTAGGTCGACCGCTACAATCATGACGCTGAAATCTGCCGTTGCTCACCCATTCTTGCCAACGTCTTCTAATCACCGCATCGCTTCGACCCATATGACGAGCGATTCTCCGATTTGACCAACCTGCTTCTTTCAATCCAATGATACGACCTCTTTCAAACTCTGACAGTTGCTGGTAATGAGCTCGAATCCTGCGGCCAGGCATTTTTTCAGTCGTTGAAAGGTATAGTAAATCACAATGCAACAGAAAGCGTGACCATCAGATAGAGAATCGCTTCTTATATACACCTGCTGAGTGCGCAGTTTCGAAAAGTATATCACATTAAAGTAAGTTAAAATTTCTAAGCCAATTTCCAGATGGAAAACGAATTTTATATTTTTAGAGGTAGATTAAATAATTCTGGATGAAGAGAAAATGCTAAGCAATCTATCATTTTACATAATAGTCAAACACTTACCGTATTAGAGTATTTTCATAAAAAGTTCTTACATATAAAATCCAATTCTCTACTTAACCTTGAAAGTCAACAAATTTAGCCGATTTGTGGTAGAAATAAGTGCAGGCAAGTTATACATAATTGTATTATTTGTTTAAAAAGCAAGCTAACTTTAGCTAGTCAAATCATGAACAACTTGCCTAAAGGGTGAGTGACAGACATATTTCTTTTTTACCTTACTGGTGTAGATTGTTATTCATCCTTTTTCATCAAATTTAAAAATCAGCGTAAGGGAATTTTATATAAAATTTATGTGACTGTTTTAGCGTGTCTCGCAACTCATGTGATTCTCTTGGAACTAAAGACAGAATTATCTTCAGTTTATTCAACATTACCTTAAAAAGTTTTTTTTCTTCTATCGTGGTAAATGTGCCAGCATAACTTCAGGAAACGCCACAAATTTCGTAAAGCATTAAAGTAATTGAGATAATTACATTATCATGTAATGCAACCAGATGGTAAATTGAATAGTTTTCTATCCTCTGAAGGGGTACACTGGAAATTTATACCATCAAAATCAGCCAACTTTGGAGGAATTTGGGAATTTGAAGTTAAGAATTTTAAATTTAATTTAAAAAGAATTGTTGGGGCAAATTAGCATTGACTCTGGAAGAGTTCCTCTCAGTAATTGTTTAAACTGAGGGAATTTGAATTCGAGACTTCTCATTCTCCTTTCTGCTGAAGTTGAAAACTTTGAAGTTCTAACACATGGTCATTTTCTCATCGGATGAGCTATTAGTGTAATTATCGAACTACAGTTATATTCGATAAATACTAATAAATTTGATAAATATAGAAAAATCACTAAAGTTGTGCAAAATATTTGGAAATCTTGGGAAAAAAGATTATCTAAACAATATTTACAAGCACATAGTAAATGGGAATTTGATGAGCCAAACCCAAGTATTGATTGTAATAGTCAGATGTTCAGTAAGAATTTCTTAATGATAATTTTATAAAAACACCAATTTCAAAAATTTCTGTTTTACCTATTGTGTAATAAGAATTTTGAAAAATTATTTTTCATTGCCATTGACTACTTATTGTGTATTAATCTTACGTTTGTTGTGAAAATAATTTGTAAAATATAATTTTCTTATTAACCCATTATTGTCTTGAAATGATACTTCAAGTCCTCCAAGGCCGTTAGCACCAGCGCTTCATTGTTGACGAATTCAGCTTCGCCAAGCGCTCCAGTACTCCTAAACAGGTTTTCTATAACAAAAAGGCACTTCTCGCTTTTTTCATTGTTGGAATATGTATAGCTTTCGTTTGTAGGGGGTTCAAACTCATGAAAATGCTGTAATAAACTTAGATCATGAATTAAAACTTATTATTGTTTTGTTTAAGTCATGAACTGAATTTACATCCTCATCATTGCAATTTATTAAAGTATTTTTATAGAGCTACAACTTTACCATATCTGAATTGTATAAAATTATATAATCTGTTTCATTATGAATCACATTATTCCAATGAGTTATAGTTTAACTTTATATTTTGTATTCCAAACATTAAAAAGTTTAAGAGGATTAATAATGAAAATGACAGTTTTCTTAAGATATTGAGCCTTTTATAAAAAATAATTAAGTATTTGACATTGGAAGTCTTATAATTATTTTTGACTTTCAGAATTTTCTTAATTTTAATGTAGTATCATGATCGTATAAACCTTAATATATCTATACTAATCGTATTTAAAAACACGAATACACCATACTTTAATTAAATCTGCTATATTTCTATCAGTGCCATGTCTATTTTTAAGCTCATGCTATGATAAATAGGAACGGATATAATGGATTTCATTAGATTTATTATCTTCTTATCTACCCCATTCCTTTACTTTTAGGCACATATGATGAATAGGAATGGAACGTGACAAATAGGAACGTATATGATGTGGAGGGTAATGCCATTGTTCTCAATTTATAAAATTTTCGTTCAGTTAAAGAATATCGTTGCTTTTCGCCGATGTTAAGTGAATATGATAAATTTGAGCGACAAGCCAAATGGCTATTTTTTATATTTTTGTTTGTTTAATTGTCAAAAATAATCACGCAAAATTTTATGCTCATTTAAATATGTACTAATTATTTGCACGATATTAGCAAAAATCAATCGAAAAGAAGGAAACTAAATCAGTAATATTTTCGCTAATAACACATTATTTGCCAGGTTTTTTTCCTGATTTTCAAGCATGTAGTTCTGCTCTCCAATATGAACTTAATTCTTCTTAATATGTTAATACTGATTAGGATTCCAAATAAAAAAAAATGAAATTAGCTTTGTTAATTCTATTTTAACATGTGCTAACCTTTATTTTCCTTTAAGTTTTCAAAAAAGTAGAATTCTTCAAAATGATTATTAATTAACGTAAAGTAAGCGTACTTCCGAGTTCCAGGCTCCACAGAAGCAATTACCACTAAGAAAAGAAAACATATTCTTCAAATTCCTTATGCATCATTATTTTTACATGCAAAACATTCTAAAGTACATAAACGTTACCAATGTTAACAACAAAGAGAAGGGGGGGAAAAAAACTTGACAATTTTGCCATAAAAATTAATTTCCGAATTAAATATTAAAAAACAAGAGCAAACGATAAATTACTAAAGTAGACAATAATATTAAAACAGAAGCAGACTATAAATTATTAAACTAAATATATTTTAGCAATGTAAATATACCTTAAGCAAACTAAATATAATTATTATAATCATATTGCATTATAATGTGAATCTTTTGAACTTAACACCATGTATCCTTTATTTTATGAACTCGCATTTTTGTTGATGTCATGTTCTCAAAACAACATGTCAGTACACGTTAATAAAATGATTAGATTATCAAATCAGAATTAAAAAAAATATTTATGTTATAGGATTTATTTATGTACTTATCATTTTATTAGATATTGTTAGATTAAATTCAAACTAATTTAAGTGCTCTTTTAAAAAATCGCGATAGTGTTCTGCAAATTGTGTTAGAAACTGAATTTTCTGTATTCAAGCAATGATTTATTATTTTAAGCGTTATTCAGAATTTTTTTATAAAAATTTAAAAGCTGTTTGCGTCATTACTTTATGAAATAAATTCTAAATTAATTTGAATTCAATTGATTTTGTTATGTTAGCTTAAAATATTTCAGGAAATTTTATGTGTAAATGATAACCTAGAAAAGAAAGACGAAGGAAAATCTATAAAAGTCCATTAAATTAAAAAATGAAGATCCTTAGTGTGCTTTTACAAAAATCCCACACACGCACGAGTGTATGTAAGAATTATCACCGAAGTATGATACTTATTTGGTTTTATTAACGTCTCAATAGGATCAACATGAGGGCTATTGGCGACGGACCTCGTAATTTCAATCAAGTGACGAGGACGACACCAGAGCTGGCATCTCCATCTCCTAACTTTTAAGGGCCAAGGGAGGACTTTGTGAGCCTCAATAGACTTAACGTGCATTAGCACCTGTTATAAGGCGGGTCTTTATTGGTATAAAGGCTCGAGGCTACAACTCGACAAAAACCTCCGGCCACGAGTCCACTGCCTTATCCATTAGGATACCGCTGCCACACACGAAACTTTTTTTTCGTGCATTTAAGATGATTTTTTGTTTATTATTTTTGTTAATATTAATGTGAAATGCAATGACACATGGAAGATAATTTATTACTTTATATGTGATCTATTTTTGAGAAATGGGAACAATAGACGAGATATAGTTTTTAGCATTTAATTTATTTATTAGTTTTTTTTTTATTTAGTTTAAAAAAAACATTAAGAAACTTGGATTTGTATAATTTTATGAATATCAATATTTTTTTAATTCAGAATCAGACATATCATTTATAAAAGGACTTTGATACATTACTTTTTACATTTGATACATTACATTTAAGAAAGAAAACTTTGCTTTTGAAACGAAAGATAAAAATGAAATGAAAACATTCAGAATTTTAATGTTCAATATACCTAAAAGTGAATGCAATGTGAAAAAATTATAAATTCTACCAATATAGATACATATTTGGAAATACATTTATAACTATTGTTAAAAGAGATAAGCTCCACATCGAAAACATAATTTTATTTTAAATCAAGTGCTAGTAAAAATGCAATAAAGTCTAGAAACAGTTTTATCTATTGTTAAAAATTATTTTTTAAACTTTTGTATTGTAATTTTCATTTACGCCCTTTCCTACCTCACCTTCGGTAATAATTTTTTTTTATCTTTTTTACACATTTTAGATGTTGCTATATACAATACAAGTTGATGTGTAATTAAAAGTTTAAGAAGAAACTAGAACTTACGTATACAACATTACTTACATTTTTTTAAAGTATAGTCATCAAAAAAGCAAAGAAAAATGGCATTTTTAATAACTTTTGTATTTTTCATCGTAACTAGGCAAATTTCATATAATTTTTAATGTCTCGAGGGAAACTGAATTTGGATGTTAATAAATTAATTAACTTAATTAAGACCCACATGCCAGTTAATTTTTTAAAGAGGTTTCTTATAATCGATGTCAGTTTTTTTCATGTACTTGATTTTTCTCATCGTAAGTTAGTCTAAAATTCAAATTTCATAAAATTCTTCTTCACAGTTTTTGAGATAAGGAGTCTTTAAAAATTTTCAGATTTCATTCAGCTTTCATTTTTTGTTAATTGATTGTCTCAAGTATTTAATGATAAAAAGTTTTCAACTGAACAATTTTAACAGATGATTACATAGTTTTCCTTTTTTAGTTCATTATACATAAAACAATTAGAACACAAATATTATTGAAAAAAAAAAAACAAAAACATGATTTGTTAAATCATTAATAAAAAAAATTGAATTGTAGTAATCGCTTAATGTTTTCCGATTTCTTATATAATAAAACTCATATAATCAAAATTTCACGCAATTACGATTAGAAAACAGTCGGTGTTAAGGACCGTGTATTACTTAATAATATATCAACATCAATCAAATTTATTATGAGGAGTTAAAAACGGGGAAGGCATTAATAGTTTGTTTACAGTTATACAATTGTCTCTGATATATTTGGAACTAATGATTGAAATCAAATGAAATTTGGAACATTGACTATTTAAACTATTCTTAACCTAATTCTAAAAAAAAGATGTTTTAATGAGAAAATTCTTTTTTTAGAAATTCATTAGTTATGTAAACCAAATTAATTAAGTAATTCATTAATATCACACTTTTATTCCCTTTAGCTGCTATGAGAAACTGCGAAAGTTATTAAGGATCTTATACATCATGTTTGTAAAAGTTCGTTTATATATGATGCTTGAAAATCATTCCGTTATATATCATGCTTATAAGAAAGTTCTGTTTACATACTTCACTAAATAACATGGCGAATAATTAAGGCATATCCGTGTAACTGTTATATATAAAAAATACAGGATAAGTTGCATAAATATTTTTCTTTCATTTATCCTTAAATTTTATAAATTTATTTACACTTTATTTTATATTTTATAAAAGATATGCCATGAACACATTTTATTGTGTTCAAATAATTTCTTAATAAAAGTTCCTTTTATTAAAATGTTTTTATGTATTTCACTTGGTGTGTGTGTGTGATCAAATTTTCGATCGTTAATTTAACCAACTTCCCATTAAGCTAGAGCTCTGAAACATTGGGAATCGTTCTTACTTGAAAACAATGCAATATTTAGATATTTGTTTTTTTAACTAATATTTCAATAATTTTTTTAATAAACTTTGCCACCTATAAAAACGTTGGTTTTTTTTTTATCTCGAATTATTTATGATATTTAATGTTTTATCACTGACGTGTTTGCTGAAATTCATGAACAATGATAAATGAGTATGGAAGAGCAGGTATCTTTTTAACAGCTGAGATAATATTTTTAAATACATGATACATTTACAAGACGTCTAACCAAGCATTAAAATGTTTCAAGAATAAAGGATTAATCAAACTCCTCAACTTATCTCGTTACATAGCGAAAATTTTCTGACAAATTTTAATTAATAAGAATAATGTTTGGTACATGTTTTGGTTTGGCTTAATTCTGTACTTAGCGATGCCTAGTGATTCTTGTTTCTTTCTCCCGATGCCAAAACCTTAGAGTTTTACTTCATAACTGAAAGTAACATGACTGTATGGTCGTATCCAAAAATAAAGACCCAGTATTTTATTACATCTGAACTATTCTACTGATAGGTAACTCAAATTCTGTTAAATGTCTTAATTAGAAATACAAATATAAGACTTCTAGTGTAAAGAACTAAGCTCATATATACTTTTATTTAAAAACGGTGAAATAATTGTGCCCAAATTCGAGTATTTTGCTTTATATTTTTATGTTCATATTTCTATTTAAAAATTAAATTCGATTTCATTCTTTTTCCATAAGAAATCCAGAAGTATATCAAATTCAAGTTTATTTCTAATTGCAGCAGACGAAAATCATTATAACTTTTAACAAAGACACTATAAAACATTACTACGAGTTTATGAAAATGGAGTTAAGCCTGAAGGATAAATTTTTAACGAAAATGAAATAACAATTTTACAGTAAATGAAAAACTGGAAAAAATACTTTAGAGACAAACAAGAGAAATATTCGCACGTATGGAAACATGTAAAATGCAAAATTTTATTTGTTTTAATCATTGTATTAAGTGCATAATTTGTGGTCTGGTTCAAAAACATCTGACATAACGAACGGTGAAAGGTAAAATAACAAAACGTCAAGAAATTCAAAATAAGAAAGAATATGTAAACTCCCACCCTATGTTTTAAAAATCAATCTCTTTTGAAAACTTATTTTTAATTCGGGTATTGAATTACTTTAACAAGGCTCTGACTTTTCCCTCCAGACTAGTCGGTAGCCTCGACAGGTGAAGTTACAAAAATTGAACTTACGGCAAATTAATATGATTAGTCAATTTATAAGAGGTAGGAACACAACTTAAAAGACGGGTATTATAGTGAAATTAATCATTCACGTAGTACATGTCAGGATTTGAAAAACAGTTCATCTTAATAAAATGGTCAATCTTGGAAAGACTCTTTAATGGAATATTTATATACACACTCTCCTTCGTAATGTGTGTGATTCTGACTTTCAAATGGATATAATTCTTTACCAATTTGAGAGGCAGTGGTAGTAAGACTATAGCTGTAATTTTCAATGCGATGATTCGTGACTTGTGAATTATATGCAACTTATGGATTAAACTTTTTTTTTTTTTTCTAAGGAGCTATTTTTAGAATTATTTCAGAAATTTTATGATTAAATATCAAAATATTGTTATTAAAAATTCAGCTTGAATACTCATAATTTAAAGTATTACAAGTGTTACCATTCAAGTATTGGACAACAAGTATTGGAAAGACTGTTAATCTGCAGATAAATAACAAATAACGTGTTTCATATAACATATTTGTTTGAATTGTAAAGATTATTTTTCAAATTACTTAAATATAGAGTCAAAAAATTTAAGCCTCCTCAACATAGGAATAATTAAGTAACATTAAGTTTATCTAAGTAAAATGTTTTGCTTTGAATAAATGATATTAAGATAATCGTATTTATAATCAATAACGCAGACAGATCGAACTTATTCAAAAAGTATTTCAATTTTTTTAAAATAAATGAGCTAGTTTTTCTCTTAGCCTTTCTTAAATTGAATAATTTTTTAAAATTAATCTGATAATCTTTCAGTTTTTAATTTTTTTTTTTGAGTTGTAAGAAACTACTTGTGGCGTTGGGATATTCGCGATTTTCTCTTCAATAACCTCGGGGACTATATAGTGATTTTCATAAAATTACGATTTCTTCACTCCCCTCTCTAAAAACGAAACATGATTAGGTAAATTAGACGAAGGTAAAAAGTGCAGTGAATTGAATGAGAGATGTAGTGATATATAAATGAAATATAATAGAAAGGAATATGAAAGACAGAAGGTAACAGCAGGTTGGTAGTTATAAATGAATTGGATTGATGACCTTTGAATGAATTGATCTTATAGACTAAATTGCTTCTTAACTATTGTTGGTGAGAAGAGTTTGAAACAGGCAAATGAATTGATAAACCAAGAAGTTGATCAAAATTTAAGATCAATTAGTTAAGTGGGATTCAAGACAGAGTGACAATTATTTTTTAAAGATTAATAAATTATTTTGTCTTGCTCTTACAATCTCCAATCGGAGTCTAGTAGTTATTGACCATTTAATTAGCCTGAAAGATATCAGTAGAATTAAATAATTATAGAAGGACGTCACAGACATATGTTGTCTGTTTGATTTTGAAAATCATTTATTCGGTTAAGATTATTTAGAAAGTCATGATTAAGTAACATCTAAATTGAATTACAAGCATTTAAGATATGAATTATAATGGATAATTTTAGATGTCTGTACAACTATATAACTTTTAGTTAAGTAAAATATAGAATCCAAAAATATAGACAAAAATTATTTTAAAAAATCGAGGAATATCTTAATTACAGGCATAAATTATGAATTTGAAATATTTTTCCCATTGTGAAATCTTTATGAGGTATTTTCCACTAGGAAGACCACCCTCTTCATCATAATAAAACTAAACAATAAAGAAAAGGAAAAAATATTTTTGGTGTTATTAAGTGTACGTTCATTGTCTTAATTACTAACTTCCCGCTGGATAATAATAATCAGTTTCAAAGAAAGTTTCCAACACGTGCAATGTTCTGATCTTCACCTGAATAATCAAAGAAGTTAAGTGAATTTCGCCTGCCAGAAATATTAAAAAGCAATTTACTTTGTAGGAAACAAATATGATGGCTGTTTATCCTGTGTGAAATTATTTTTAACTAATAACTAAACTAGAACATCTCGCTTAAGCTCATCCATGTGGGTGCCAATAAAATGTACCACGAGGAGCGTTTATTTTTGGAGAAGGAGGAAAGAGATTGAATAATAGAATTTGGTTTGATTTAATCGTGAAATTCGCTAAGTAATTGTTTTAGGAATCAAAAGAGAAAAATTGGAAAAATTTCAAGGGATTGAAGAGAATATCAAAAAGATATTTCAGATTTTTAAGTATGATATAAGACACGACATTTTTTCAATTTTTCGCTTTTGTTATTTTCTAGATATTCAAACGCTAAAATTCTCCAAAAAAAAAGTTATTGCGATAAAATGTATCATAGTTTTTATAATTAACTGAATAAAGGGCATGTTTCAGTATGAAATTAATTCATAGAGTCATTCTCTTACGTTAGATATTATTTAGGTAATTAAAATTTCAAAAGTTTTTTTTGCTAAATTCTCATTTTTATAGTATCTATTTCCCCCACCAGGTGTTTCATTCTTTTATTTATTCCAGCTGAGATTCATTTGATTATAGAGTTTCCTAATTCATACACAGTTGAAATATGTTAGGAAGAAAATAAAAAAAAATTAAATATTTTTATTTTGAACTTTTCAGTGCTCCTTTTCTGTAAATAAAGTTTTCTTGAAGAATTTGCATCATTGTTATGATTTGGTGCTGGATACTTAGTTTTCATATTTCTTTATAAGCCTAATTAGGATATCATATAAATGGGAAAATGAGCTTTTGCATAATACTGAGTCTTTTCACAAATGAGGAGTCTAAATACGTACTCAAACATATTGGGAATAAAATTTATCGATCTATAACTTTACGAGAATGGTTGGAAAAGTACCCATGTTAGAAAGGAGAAATGATGTAATTTACGGTAACATTGTCTGTTGATCTTCTTTCCAAAGAAATCTAAGAATATCATTCCCAACGCATCCAAAAATCATCGCCATGACTTTCAAGCCATTGAGATCGTCTTCGCCTACTGAGGAGCAGATTGACTGGAAGCAACATATTGTTTGATTGTCACTTGGTTTCTGGTTTTTCAAGAGAAATAAAAAAAAATCAATTTTGATTTGGAGGAAAATAGTTGCCAACTATCCTTGAATCAGTAGTATTAAATTTTTTCAAATTTATTTTGGCATCGCTTAACAAATGACAGCACATAATACTAACACCAGCTTTCCATAACAGTGCCATCTGTTTTCAATAACTACTTTTTCCCGAAGGATTACAGAAATTTAAGTTAAATGCTGACAGCATTTATGTGTTATACAATTTTTTTCTCCATTTAATATAGGCACCAATTTCTATATTCTTTTAAGGGTACTGGGTACGTGAAATTCAACTAAAAATTCAACTTTTGCTTTTTTTTGTATCATTAAGTCTTTTATCTTTCCAACGATGAATCACACTTATTCATGAAAAACGGGAGTGTTGTATTTTTTCATTCTTTCTTAGAGCATTTCTCAAATTGTTCATTTTTTAAAGAGTCTGACTAATGTAAGCAAGCCTTTCTTGTGGCATGGCACCTCATTTTATATATTATTATCTTTGTTTAACTTTTCTAATTTTTTACGATTGAAGAATTGACAACAATAAAGTAAGTTGCGGTTGTTTTCTTTACAGTTTTTAACTGTTTGTATTGTTCTTTGCGTCATTTTTAAGTATTGGGGATAACAGCCTTTGTTGTTACATATCCTACAAAACTATCAAACATTTTAAAATATTTTGTTTTCGTGCATCTTGTCTTGCACACTTAGATTGCTCTATATTTGCTTTATCAAACAGTATTTTACTGGTATAAAAGAGTTAGTTCTTATTTAGAATGTCACGAAGTAAGAGTATATTTAAAAACAGTAAAAGTGTTGGAAAGTCAACCGTCAGGGATATTGAGATTTATTGAATCGAATGATAATGTTGGAACTGTAAAAGTGCCATTTTAAGCTATTTCTTTCTTTCAGTATAATGAATATAATAAAAATACAGATTCTGGATACAAAATTATATGATTACATGTTTTGGATAAATTTTCTGCTTGCAAAACCTGTAATGGGAGCTTATAGGTGCAAGTTAAAAAGCGAATAGACCATGTATAAGAATTACAAATCTTTTGGAAATGTTGGATCCCTTAAAAAATGCGGCCAGCAAGCTGATTGGGCTGAATATTTTCATTTGTTGTCGAGTAATGAAATAATATTCAATAATGAACTCCGTTCTATTGGATCTGAAAGCTGATGTGGTTTTACTGTGTCCAAGCAAAAGATGAAAAGTATGACAACACCAAGCATACGCATATTTCTCTACCAATAATGGAAGTCACTAAGCTTGTATTCAGATATTTGGCAAATCCAGAGCCGCTAAAGAAATGCCTTTATGGGAAAACACAGAATTGTAATGAATCTGTGAATAGTGTCATCTGGAGTCGTGTACCAAAAACTGTATTTGTGATCACCGAAACTTTAAAATTTGATTTTTTGGCGCTGTTTCTTGCTTTAATGTATGGAGTATAACAAAGTACCATACTTTATGCAGAAATAAAATCTAACTATGTCACCACTGTACCAAAAGTATAGAGGAGTTAGACAAAAAAAAAAAAGCATCATCGACAGAGAACGGAAACTTTGTAAATAAAATACATAAAAAAATGCCAGAAAAAGAGATAAAATTACAAAAAGGAAAATTCTTTTGAGGCTAAAGATGGTGATAATCCTTCATACAAAGCAGGATTTTATTAAACTTAACTTCTTCAACAACAATAAAAATATCAATACAATTTTTAAAAGCGATTTCCTCGAAACATCAATTTTTCAGATTCATGTTTCTTTTTCTCAATATCTATGGAACTTAAGACTTCAGTTTCTTAATGACATGTATATTATGTCATATTACATTTCAATACGGGAAGTTGATGATTTTTCGAGAATTATTTATTTTATGCTATGATATTGGACTGAAAATGCTAATTTAAGAGTGATTATGAATAAATATATAAAAATAAATTTTCTATTTAACTCAGTAAGAAAAATGCTAATTTTGGAATGCAAAACATGTTATTTTAACTCCGATAAAAATTTCACAATCCTAACTTGCATCGTATCTAAGAAAAAGATACATAAAGTTGGTGACTTTAACATGGGGACATGGGAAGATGGGACTTTCCCAGCCTCCTTCAACTATTATTTTATGAAAATATAATTCATTTCTACGAATGGAACAATAATTAATTAACATAAAGATTCAAAAGTAGGTGTATGTAATTATAGGAAAGAAATATGGACTCAGTCTAATAGCATTGCTAATTGAATAAATTCAGGCAATAAATAGACAGAAGCATAGCAAAATAAGTGATCTTAAATAAATAAAATGAATCATAAAAATCTAATGAAATTTACCTCTGTAATTTTCACTAAGAAACACAAGTTCTTATATTATTATAAAAACTATTTTGAATTTACATGAATATTTGAAAGTCTTAAAATATGTGCATACCTAAAAATTACCATTTTCGTGAAAATTAACGAAAGTTTCCTTATTCCTTTTTATTAAAACCCACACATTTACGATTTCAAAAATGGTTTGCATTTGTTTCTGGAATATCTAGAAACAAAGTTATAGACCATATTTTAAACCGGAATTTTTCAACACAGAAATTAAGCTATAGAAATATAAACAATGCATTTTAAACAGCTGTTTCTTCATTTTAAAGCGACGTGAATGGTCAATATACTATTTAAATACAGAATTTAGATTTATTTATTATAGTTGTAGGTACATCTGGCAAGTATTTTTTCACTTAATTTTGATTAAATGATTTGCATTTTCTGGAAAACTGAGATTTTAATTTTTTTTCTTTGATTACGAAAAATCTCATTTCTTAAAAAGTATTTCATACATTCAAATGAAATTTCACCAAAATATTTTGTACATCTTTAGGTATGCTGTGAACTTCAAACATAGTTTCTAAGTATATAACTATTTATTTTGGAGTTATTTTTATTTAAAAGAGTGATTAATTTTTTTTGCAAAATTATGTTATGTTTATAATTTTTGGTATAACTTAGTAAGTTTAAGAGATAACTGCATTTTTATGCTTCACAACACAGATATATGTATATTAAATATATTGTTGAAACAAAAAAAGTGAAACATATTAATTAGAATTTGTTACATGAACTTTAGCGTAAATGTCAATTTTTACTATATTTTAACCAAATATGGTCAAATTTTGAAACATGAAAAAAATTCATGAAAATGAATTTTAAATTTACCATTTTATAGACAATTGTAACTAAAAACATTAGTGTTTCACAAAAATTTCTTTTTTTACACCTTTTTTTTTGAACAAAAATACTCCGAATGTAGGCACATACTTTAATAAATGTTACTTTTTTTCATCTGATAAAGTTTTGTTATGTCAGGAACAATTGTCATGCGTGAAAGATGCTTTAGAAGAAGTAAAATATCATTTTCTTAATTAAATTATATGAAAATAATAAAGTATTATTACGTATTAAATAGTTAACTGAGCTGTAAGATAAATTATGTTTATACAGTCTTAAATACTAATTAATTTCATTGTTTAGATTAACTAGTTTACTTTTTTCATCATATCATTAAGAATTTTTTTTTATTGTAGAACCGTCTGAAAGTTTCTAATTTGTTTCATTTGTTACGCTGAGCACAGGTTCCAAATAAAAATAATTAAATTTACTGAAAATCTTTAGTGACTAACACTTGACAAGAAATCAAACGAATTTATTTAATAACTATATTATTGTAGTATCAGAGTAAATAATTATACTTTTAATCAAAATAGAAAGCTATGATTGAATTAAACGAACACTTTCTTCAGTGCGCGCGCTGCAGGTTTTAATTTATTTTCTAAGCTTTTCCTTAACATTTTAAATAATTTATTAAAAGCCGTGATGCAAAGCATCTAATATTTTATTAATAATTAGTAGATACTACACATGATTTACTTTTGATTGAAACATTCATAACTTAAAAGAAAATTCACAATGCAAAGATTAGAAGTTTAAGCATATGAAGAATTGTTGGATATCATTTCGCTTTTTAAAATAAAGCTTTGGTTCACATCTGCCTTCGATTTAAAATTTTAATACTGATGGCAAACATGACATTGGCTGGCATGTCTTTTTCAGAAGGATGATAAATTACAAACTAACAACCATCATCTCGTCAAGCTTCACGAGTTTAAAATACATATTTTATACCCATAACTAACGTCATTCCTGACAAAAAAAGTTTAAAAGAATTCTTACAAATATTTACGAAAAATAAAAGAGCAATTTCCCCTTATATGTTGTAAAGGAAATGTGTGTGTTTCATACCGAATAAGATGCGAAAAGTGCTTTGATCTGGATGATTGACTAAAGAAAAAAGAGAACATTTCATTCCTTTCGATCAAATTTTATTCAAAACTTCAATCATATTTAATGCAGTTGTGATCTGAAGCAAAGAGCTAAAATATCGATTGTTTTCAAATTTTACTGTTCAGATGAGATCAATAAGTAATTTAGGGGAAACATTTTAGTTATGTTTCGATTTTTAGGTAATTAATAATTTTATAGAAAGTATTTGTGAAATTTTGGTTTTCACTAATAGCATTTTGATATTCGCATAATTTTTAAAATTAATTGCTATAGTACTATAAGAGAAGTTTCAAATGAGTTAGTTAGCACACTACGCACACACACACACACACACACATCCACACATGCTACACACACACACACACACACACACACACACACACACACACTGTTGAACTTTTCATTAAAATTCCATTTTTCGAACTGCTCAATACATTTTGAAAGAATTCAGTTTCAGAATTTTTTCATTCTTGCGTTGTTTTTGTGTATTGAAATCTATTCTTTTGCTTTAAATATCTCTTATTAAAATTCCTATTAATTTTAAATATATAAGCTTTTATTCCAATTTAAATGACATTTTTACTTTGCATCATTGGATTTATTACAGAACTGGTATTTATGTAATTTATTATTTTTTTAATTAGTTTAATACGCCATTGAACCATAAGTTTAAGGAATGGGTGTGCGATGGTAGAGTTTGTGACCCTGCTGAGCGAAACACGGTAAAACTGTGATCTACACTTTCGAAAAAATTGAAAAATGATAAAAACTGGTTGACAAGAAAGAGGGTCGGAAATAGATAAGGATCTCTAGGGAATAGAAAACTCCATGGGAAAGGAAAAGATCACTAGGGGCCTCGAGAATATGATTCCCCAATCTACCTAAAAGCAGCTGAGTCCTCTGATATAATTCCCAGGGCAGGTGCCTGGCTGTTCTCCAGATAATGGGTCCTATTTTAGTCATGTATGAGCTACATTGGTACTATTCTTCACACCTGACACCACAGGGGGAATGGACATGAAAAGGAATAAATTACAACTTATGCTTTTAAACTTCTACAAATATTAAATTACTTTTATGGAATTTTTGTCAAATGTTTTGGATATTACATTTGCATTTGATTTAATGACTAATTTACATACTGCAACGTCCTTCTTCATTATTCAAAATTTAATTCCGATGAATGCAATCACGGCAACTAGAATTTTATCAGACTCGTTTCCAAGTGCCTGTACAAGAAGTAATAAATTTTATTTATTCTATGAGTCGTGGAAATGATTAGAAAGTAAAAAGTGATTTTATATTATTATCTATATTCTCCTAATATCCGCAACATATAATATACAGAAATAAATAAATCATTTCAACTGGGTAAGAATAAATGGATTTCTATCAAAACTATTTTGATTATCCGCCCTATTCGCTATAACTCTCTCCAAGAACCTATAGACACAAGGCAATAATTTTAGGTCAATTTTCTAAACTAATCCGAAAAGAGAGGAAATGGAAAGAATAAGATAAATAATTTTTTTATTTGTATGTAGGAAAAAATGTCCTGTAGACCACACATTATTCTTGTTAATCAAATACAGAAATAGTCATTTTATTGATTTCAGTTTGGGCCACGAAACCATTAGAATGGAAGTAGTAATTATGTCGTTGATTCAGTTTATTTCTGGGAAATTTGTTTCCATCACTTAAGAATTATGTTCCACACCTAAATATAAGTAAGTGTTTTGAGTGTCTATTTAATGCCCCAAAACGGAGAGCCTTTATAATACAATATAATTTCAGTTAAGAATATTTTCAAATAATGTTCACTCACTATAAAATATATTTTAAAGAGATTATGAAAAGTTCTAAGTTTTAGCTTTTCATTAAAATTTGCGTGAATCAAATAATGGTGAGACACTATAAGCATCTACTTGTATTTATTTTCATTAACAATTTCTTATTTAAACTGATAGTACATTAAACAAGAGCAACAAGATCCCTGAAGAAAATAACAATTCATCGATGGATTTTAAATCGATCCTCTAACATTTTTATTAAATATGAGAAATTAATATAATTTTCATTTAAAGCAATTCTTGTCCACTTGTTTAATCTCTTTATGGTGTACTTGAACATATAAATTTAAAAATTTAGAGTTTAATATATAATTTGATTTTGGTTTCCCATTTAATAATAATTATACAGTTAATAAAGAATTTGATCTATTAGTAAATGAATCAGAAAACAAACGACTCTGTTAAAAGTTTTAGCTGTTAATTTTAAGTAATCGCAAACATTCAGATAATCTAGAAAGTAAATTTAACGATTATCTGAAACTTAAATCTGTAAATGTTTTATTTTAATAAAATCCACTTCATTTTAATACTAGTTATGGGGGGAAAAGGTATTCTTTCGTTCAACAATATTTTATACCAGATGTTACAAACGGACTAATTACCAAATTACAAATATAGAGAAAATAAAGGATCAGAAGAATATACTACTCTCCCAACCTTAGCCTTCAATAATGAAGTGTTTCTTTTGTTTCTAACTAGTCCTCAGGAGAATGCCTCCTAGGCTGAGATCAGTCAGTACAGTTAATAGGGTAT
Organism: Nephila pilipes; assembly: GCA_019974015.1. Classification (NCBI taxonomy): domain Eukaryota; kingdom Metazoa; phylum Arthropoda; class Arachnida; order Araneae; family Nephilidae; genus Nephila; species Nephila pilipes. The sequence continues at coordinate 1,426,121 of BMAW01082584.1, forward strand.
CAAGGCATTTATAACCTTAATTTAATTAAGAATGAAAAATAAATTTGATGATGTCAATAAAGAATCTAGTTTCTTATACTAGCAATTAGAGTTAAAATAATTATGAAAATTTTGAATATTAAAAATAAAGCAACTATATCAGCAGTTTCTTTGATTTGCAGTATTAAGACTACACACACACAACACCACACACACACTACCACACACACACACTACACACAATGATTTAACTTTAATTTCATAAATCTTCTAATAATAATTTAATTTCTGTTCTAGTCCCCATCTCTCTTTAATTAAAAGTAAGTTCATTCTTTCCTGACTCCTTCCAAATTATACTTTATTTATTAGATTCACGACCTGTAAAATTTGTTAACCTTTTCCACGAACATAAATTTCGTCAAATATCTCTTCGACCTTGTCAATTATAATATTCCCTAGAATCAATCCTGTACCACGTTTCTGGTTTTTATAATTTCCTATATGTAAGGATACCTTTGGAAATTAGAGCACTTTATCGTCTCAGTCCTTTGCCAATATTACCGATTAAATCACTCAAAATTGTGTTCCTTCTGGCCTGGCATGGACCATGCAGCGTCTTCAAAATGAATACACAAATAACTTACCCATGAACTTGGAATTGATCCGCCTTCTTTGAGTAAAAATTCTTAGCAATACGTAACTGAACGAAGTACACTA
>BMAW01082584.1:1428743-1480884 GCA_019974015.1 Nephila pilipes
TGAAAACTCATGTGTTTGCTATGTAATAAATTTATTTCCTTTTCTCCTAGATGTTACTAATGAACGGAGAACTGAAGAATATTGCGACCCACATGAAAGTGAATTTAAGACAGCAGGGCGTCATTTCCCCCAACCTCACACCTTGCGATTTTCACCTTTTCCTAAAGATAAAAGAGTTTGTTATGGAATATCACTTTCGTTTTGACGAACATTTAATTAAATCTTGGTGTCGATAACCACCACCAGAATTTTTATCCAACGGGTTTGCTCGACTAGTCTCGCGTTTGTGCAAGTTCGGGGGGGGGGGCGGATGGGAACTATGTTAAAAAGTAAATAAATCATTACATAAAGGATACATGTTGCTTAGAACAATTAGAATTAATGTAAATCGGAATAAATAATAAAAAAATATGGCCTTAAAGGTATTACCTTTTAATCAAGAACCTCGTATTTTTTTTGAAATAGAATACTTCCTTCAGTGTTACCATCTCATTTAAATCTCGTATTATAATCGTTGTTTCATAATGAATTACTGGAGATATGTTACTTAATTTTTAATTTAAAATTTAGTTAATTTAAGGGCCAATGAATAGTTTGATTCCACAATTAAAAATTTGATCCCTGCTGATATTCTATGTCATTCAATAATACATTTATTAGATGATTCAATTTATAATTTTGAATTATTTAAAAAATTATTTGAAAAATATAGTAAATGAAATAAATTATGATTTTTATCTATAAAATGATGAATGAAATCTACTCAATGTTATGTAAATTCTTCATTTATCGATTTCAGATTGTGTTTTAATTTCCATTAAGGATTAAAAAATGTTTCACCTGGAATTTAAATGTTACGAAATGTGTATGAAATGTGATATCAACATTAAAATAAGTTTTATATAGTCTTTTTCTTAATACACATAGTGGCTTTCCAATAAAACAGTAAGTATTATTTCATGGGAAATATTCAATATAAAAATTTCTAAGCACCTGAATCATATTATTATCAGATACATGAAAAAGTAACTATAATGAAACTTATTTAAAATAATCTATTTAATAAAATATTTTGAACTTGGATTATAAGGATAAAAGTTCAATACATTAACAGTAAAATAACAAACAATTGGGATCCTAATTCTGTTCGAAAAGCTTTTGTAATGATGTAAATAATGTTTAAATCGTAAAAAGAACTGTAAAAATAATAATTTTTTTAAAATACCACTTATATATAAAATACTACCTGAGTGAAGATCATGCATGTTTGCTGCAGAAAAAAAATGCCCGCTTGATTATCAAAGTAAAATTGCCTATATTATTGATGCTTGAAAAGGGGGAATAGTAAGAGGTTATAATTCGTTCGATAGGTTTTAATTAAGAGTAGAGTATACTGCTTCTTTTATACCAATACAGCGTGGTCAGTTGTATATCAAACACGTCAAGTTTTGGTTTCATAATTTTGGAAACCGAGACAAAAATGAACATAAGAGGGAGGTATACTATTTTACTAATCCCAAAATTAAACTTTTATTCTGATTTTATTCCCAATTACAAAATTTAGTCATCTTGGAACATGTTTTTAGAATGTTTTTGTAGAAATAATGATTGAGGAAACTTTGAAAATGTTCTGATGAAGATTACAAACTATTCTCTGAAATTTTATGCTTAAATAGCCACACCACAAATTATCTCTACCACAAATTATCTCTCCCTGAAAAATAACAATAATACTCAAAATAAACTAAGCAAGAACATTATTATCATTCATAGTAAAATAAAATTATTCTCATCTCCTTCGTTTTACTCGAATATCTCCGAAAATATTTGTCAGAAATTGCATTTTTTTACTAAATATTTGGAACAAAATGAATTATTAAGCAACACGAAATTTAACTTTATTCAAATAGAAAATTTAAAAATATCATTACAAACATGTAGACTGATACATAATTCAAACGAGAAATAGAGGGACAGCAGTTCGAAAACTTTTGTCTAGCTGATCATAAATAAGTAAAAAGGTTTACCATGTTTTCTTTTCGAATTTTGTTAACCGTAACAGACGGTAAATACGTGTTTACCGTCTGCAAAACATATTCTTTCGAAATTAGAAATTACAAGTACATTCATAAAGAAATAGATATAAGTATCTCAAAAATGTAAGATCATAGATTGATGCCAGTCAATGTGTACTTAAATTGTAAATATGTCATGTGACAATGAAAATGCAACACTACGAATATGTTCGTAGTAAGTGATAAAAATCGAATGAGAGAGATATAATTAAACAACAAAATGTTTTTTTTCATTTTAACACGATATAACAATATAGTTAGGGACAACACTGGGTGATCAGTAGAATATCGGTCCACCTCGGGGGGCGATACAGATAGCAACAAGGCAGGGATATATGAATTATATCGCGAGGGATAGACGACCATTCACTCTCGATCAATTTGTTACAGTTCTTCCTCCTAATTTGGAGGCACGCTAATGCTCCAGATGTGCTCGATGGGTGAAATATTATGGCCAGAAAAGCTCCCGAGTACTTTGCATGGTTTGTTGATTGTTGTGCGTCATTTACAGACTACCATTATCTTATGGTTAATGACATTCGGTACACCCTGAAGGAACCTCCTAGTGCTTTCGACCAGAGCATGTCATCTACATATTATTGGGACATCAAAGTGTCACCAATACGGACCAGCGATGACCAGCTATCGTAGGAGATCACGTTTTAAGTCATGATGCTACATTATCACGTGGTGTGACTTTTCACATTTGCGGTCAGATTGGACCTGTTGCAATTTCGTTACAGCAGATCTGTGCGCAGAGGCTGTCATTTCCTAAAACAGGAGCGTGATTGGTCAGAGAACATATATCTCTGTTATTCTTTCGAACTTGTACGTTTGTCATCATTCCGAGCCATTCCGAATACCATTGATCAACTGTTTGATCAATGGTATTCTTCTTAGAGGATACGATAAGTACAAAACGCCGGCTCTCAATGGGTGGATAATAGTCATGGTCGATATGGAAGCATACAGGATGTTCTGAGCATGCTATATCAAGTAGACGGGAGAGGATCGTGAGGCCTTCAACGCTTGCCGGTGTGTGCATTGTCCAAGGCGTGTTGACGTCCATCTGACATCACGCGAGTTGGTCGCATTAACTTTTTCATCCATCTTCACCACAAATGACACACCATAGATACTTGCAGGTAGCTATCCGGTGTGATATGACGTGATATGATCAACCTGCCTTTCTGAGTAGAATGACGTAATACCTGGTCAACTGCTTGAACTGGCTCCGTTGGTGACGACCTGGCATCTCTCATACGACATACTTCCAGTGAGATGATAAATTACTTTGCTACGTGATTTTCCTCGGCTACAGGTGACATGAATGTTGAAGAATATTCAGGTATCTTTTCTTACATAAAACTCACCGAATACGGGACAGGCATTCCGGATCATTTTTATAAATGAATGAAATGCGTCTATCTTGTGATTTGCATCTTTCCAGGTCTTTCCTTCTTGATGCTGTATTTTTACTATTATTCAGCGCGCGCACGCACGCACGCACACACACACACACACACACACACACTGTAAGGGGTTTAATTATTTTAAGGCATTCCGGAATTAGTTAATTAATGTTTTAGAAGAATGCTCTTCTCTAAAATTAGCTGTCATTCAGAAGGAAAATAAAATTCATTATGAGGAGGTATTTTCGTTCTTAGGATTTTGAAATTCTTAAATTTTTGTATTTTTATGATTGTATTTCTTTTGCATTCATTTATTTTTGTATCTTTTTTCTTATGTTGAAGAGATTCTGCAATTGAAAGAAAGATCAGGAGCTTTTTGGCTAATTTTTTTCTCAACAAATACATTTCTAACGAAGCTCTTTACCAAAAATATCTCTTTAAAGGAAGAAAGAAAAAGAAAATATGACTTATTAATTTAAAATGTGTAATGGAGGCAGAAGCTAAGGCTTGAAATTACTTTTGAGATAGACTTTGTTGTTGTTTAAAACTAACATTTTGTACTTACGAAAGAAAATAAACGAAGCATATTATCTGTAGATGAATATTCATTTTTATTTCATTTTATAACATACTAGAAGAATGAAGTTTTTGGAAAACTTAAGAAGAATTTGATGAAATTTCTGTGGGTCTATATTGAGACATCAAGGCGTATCTCTATTTTACTTTTATGTTAGAAAACTGGAATAGATAACCGTGAGAAAATAAAAATAAAAATAATTCGAATAATAATATAACAATTAGCATAAATAATTAAAATAAATAAATTAGAATGTAATAATTGTAGTAAACAATCATAAAAATAATAAGAATATTATAATAATAATTAAAATAACTTTATATGACAATAATTGAAATATTAAGATAATAATTAGAATATTAATATGATAATTAGAATAAATAATTTCAACTTTAATATAATATTTAAATATTAATATAAGAATTAAAGTTAATACTTAGAATAAATAATTAGAGCATTAATTTAACAATAGGAATTAAAATTAAAATGTTGATATAATTAAAGTAAATTTTAAAATACTGTAATCTGAATATTAATATAGTAATTGACATAAATAAGTAAAGTTAATTAATATGATAATTTAATAAACAATTAAAATAAATAACTTGAATATTCATAATAAAATATAATTTGAATAAATTATTAAAATGTGTAGTAAGATTAAAATAAAATAATTAGAATAAAAATAATGGACACTTCCTTAATTTTGGAGAGTCATTTTTTCATGATAAACAGGGATCATTGAATATATGAGTAAGCAAAGTATGTTTATTGATTTGATCTATTTTGGACATGCGTATAATCTTTTATTTATTTTATTTCTAATTCAGGTATCTCAATCTGCTCAGATTACCAGTAAATTCTAAATATCAATATCAACGCTGCACGAAAAGTTTGAGATAGAATCGCAATTCAAGAAAGATTATTTTGATATTATTAGCTAATAAGAAAGTGAAGTCTTAAATTAAAATTTTAATGAGAAAGGAAGAATGAAAGATTAGAATACAATTTTCTTTATTAATTATGTATTTTCTTCTTATTAAATTAACAAATAAAGATTTTTTAAGAAACCTTTTAAAGTTGTTTTTGTCTAATGTTAAAAAATAGAGCTCAAACTCTATGAACAATATTTTAGACGGAAGAACTCTGTGTTATCAGAAGCAAGTACTGACGTTCTTTATCATATATAGGACATCATATTTTAATATAGTTCTCCTTTTTGATTTCAGCTAATAATTTTTTAAGTTAGAATAAGAATCACGTATTCTTATTGAATGTTTCTAAATTTGAAAGATGTAGTAGAAAATATGTAAAATGGATTTCAACCATCAAATCTTATCTTATTATTGGAGTATTTTTAAATATCTCTTTAGATGTTTTGAATTACATATAGGTCTCTGTTCTTTAAAACTGTAAAAATTAGCTTGAAGTGCTTTTGTAATTAATTAGAGAATTATTAAAAATTATTATGTAGTCTCATATCTTGGAAGATTTATATCATATCTTGAAAGATAGAATGTATTTTATTAAAATATTTCATATTCATATCTGTGAAATTATTTATATTTTATACCAAAAGGTTTTTATTTAATAAAAATAATTTTGTAAGACTCGCATTTCAAGAAAGCTGAATTTCTAATAGTTTAGAGCTTAAAATATATGTGTTCCAGTAAGAAAATATTTTACTCTCATTGTTGAATGTACTTATTTTTATTTCTATGAAATAAATTGGAATTATTTTTTTTTATTCTGCTTCCAAACAAATGAAAATGAAATAAAAATAAATTTATTTCTTTGAAATCAAAAATGAAGTTTGATTAGATCCAAATATTTTAAATTATTTCAAAGAAATTCAAATTGGAATGAATTTGTTCAAATTGAGAGTACTTGATATATCATTTAAAATTATTTGAAATAACATTTTCTTGGGAATTTTCTTTCATATACAAGCTTTGAAATAAAATGAGACGAGAAAAATGAGGTATAATGAATTATTTATTCTCCGACTACTTCACAAAAATAACGGATTATACTTACATGTGCTGTTCTTTATGATATTCATTACCGAGAATTTCCATTCTTCCTGTATAGGAAACGATGTTTCTTCAAAATCCTTTTTATATAAGCTGATTTTAACAATTCTAGTAATATAATGATGATGCTAATGATGTAAGTTTACTATCTCAAATTTATCTTACATATTGATACCGTTTAGTCATTTTTCTACGAGGAAACTAATACTTTATATGAGTAAAATAAAAATTATTTGCATAATTCTGTTGCATGTTACTTTATTGCATGTAACTTAATGTCACTTTTGATTGTATATGTTACTTAAAGTCAATTCTGATTGTATATGGTACCTGAACATTTTATTTGAGAATATAATCAGTTGTCAAAAGGACTATTTGAGATTGTTATTTACAATTGTTGCAAAATTTCGAAATTTTAATTGAGGCAACAAAAATCCATACAATTTTCGACACGTCAGAATTCTCACAGTGTAAGATACGTGAAATATTTGAGAATTCATGAGATAGGGATGCACATAAATAACTTGATACTAAAGAAATATTTTTAAACCTTCAATTTTATTAACAAAATTAAAAGAACTAAATTTGTGGTTTGGTTTTATTAATGTTGCACTAGAAGAAAAACGAGAGCTATTGGCGACGGACTACGCAATTTTGAACCTCGGTCAAGTGACGAAGAGACACCTTTCACTTGACTCCTTCTCCTAACTTCCACACCACGCCAACAGGTGGAATTTAAGCCTTGACAGATTTAAAGTGCATCAGCTACATGGTAGGTATTCAGTATCAACATGGCTCGAACCTATGACTCGACGAAAAGCGCCGGCCGTGAATCAGCTACCATGCCCCCTAGGCTGACGCGGCCACTAAATTTGTGATATACAATCAAATTAATTTGATTGTATATCACAAATTTAGAACAAGAGCAATATGAATATCGCGCTACTAGTGACTAATATCTAGTGGGACTTCTTCTGGCTTTGATGATAGCATATATTCTTATAGATATGGACTCTATAATTTCTTGAAACCATTGAAAAGGAACATTAGTCCATACTAACGAAACAGAAGTTTCTAATTTCTTCAGATTAGAAGATGATGTTTCGGAGCTTTTAGCAGATCTTTTGAAAACGCCTCAGAAATGCTTAACTAGGTTATGATCGGGTAACTGATTGGATGGTGGCTTGTGTGGAATTCATCGCACTGAGTCCGCTTGGGACATATTGTATCAGCACAAGTTGAAGGGTAACTAATGGGGCCATTGAAGCTGTCGAAATCGTGTTCTTGAAATCAATATGAGACTATTCTAGACCAGTTGTAGAATGCACCGTTTTACTGGAAATCAACAACACAATCAGGAAATATTATGGAAACAAACAGGGATATTTAATCAGAAACGATATGGAGGTAGGAGTTGATTTTGAAGATAACGAGGGGATTGAAACGTGGAAACACTGATATTGAAGAATGGAACAAAGGAACCAAAGTTATATATGGAAAAGGTGCCTCCAGGCCCTGATTTTGATCCATCTTTTTGAACAATTGTCATGAGGCATGCTGGATCCATGGCTACTTGCTGCTTGCGCCACAGATAGATCCTGCTATAAACGTATTAGAGAAGAAATATTTACTCGTCAGAATAAATAACCTACTTCTATTAATCTAGAGTCAAATTTAGGTATTCTGTAGTCCTCAAATGCCTATTTCTTCTGATTTGCAGTGAAATTAAAGTTACAAAGTAAGTAAGTCGCCTAGCTGTAAAAACTATTTCATCTTAAAATCCTGCTTGTAAAGTGTACAGATATATGTCGAGATGATTTTGAATTATATTGTACAGCAATTCGTTTCGTTGTAATTCTTCTGTTGCTACATACAATGCGTGTCAGTCGTCTGGCATCTCTTTCGTTCACAAGCGATTTCTGCTCACAATTTCATCTTTCCACTCGAAAGGGTTTTGGCTTAGTTGTATTCTTTAAGACTCATGATATTGCTGCACGAGGAAAGCCTATAAGGTAAGTGGCTTAGGAGATGCTGAATCCTCCCCATCTGGCGTCTACAATCATATCTCATTCAAATATCTTATTTACCCCCCTTGAACAGGTTAGTATCAGAATTAATTGGTGCTTCTGAGCAGGATAAATATTTTATCAATAATATGGTTTATTATGCTATTGCACAGGCTTCACGGACGAGTCAAAATTTGAATGATTGTTGTTTCTAATATTTTGACCATTAAGTGTGTAATCACTATGGAGTTTTAAGTTATTGCTGAAAATAGTTTGAAGACTTTGCGCTTAAGTAGTGTTATTAAAGTGGCCCTCTTCGAAGTGCTTGAAAAATTCTCACCATACCATGAGGTGGCACGTTAGAACAACTTATTTCTGTATGTCTATAGATATGCAAATCACAAGAGCGTGTGCACCTGAAGTGTTAGTATTTATACAGATGCAGCCATCAGATGAACACAGAAGAAGAAGATAAGAATTAATTTGCTTTAATGATCCCACTACTGTCTTCTACTAATTATTCAACTTAAATTCCGTCCTAGACCTGTCCGTATTTCTTTCTCTCTGTTGACGACCGAGACCTTACGGGCTCATTCTGGAGGTATAGAAGACATCTTGAACTAGAGTAGATTCATTGTTCTCCTAACAGAACTAACCAGTTATCTTTTGTCGCTTTTTATGGCTGATCGAATCTTGGTTGCACTGATGTCTACAAGGTTACTCGACAGAGTCGTTCTTTGTCATTACATTCCGTACTAGCTTGATCATTTTCTGATATGAGTTGAGTCCCGTCAGTTATCCATTAGCTATTGTTTTTGTTAATATTTAAACTAACTTCATTTCTGATTTTAGTTCTGTTTGAACGAGTGATATTTTGATACACAATACTATAAATGTCGAAGTTTTTAAAATATCAAAATGTCATGGATTACTCGCAACTACTGATCCGAGTCATTTGAAGTGTGGTACACGCTTGCGCACCTTGTTAATCCTTTATTAATAACATAAATGTTTCCAATTCATTCAAACAAAATTCCATTTTTAGTAATACTGAGATACTATGTGAAATATATTTTTTGTTGAGATCTAGAGAAAACTTTTTCTGCCAGTAAATGTAAAATATACTTCCTTCGCTATTTTTGAAGTTTTTCCGATTTCCTTAAAACAGTATAAAACAACATTAATATATAATGTTTACATTAAAGTTATGTAAAATTCATATTTTATTGTAAGAAAAGTAATTTCACTTTTGAAACTATGTGTAAACTATGTATTTATGTTAGCATAGAAACAAAATGTTACAAAACCATACTATTTCAAATCCTATGCTACTTTTCTTTGAGGAACATGTTACTGAAAAAAAAAAAAGATTTCTTTATATCAAAAATGTTTTTCCGTATCTGAAGTTTACCTACTTTGCTTAAGCAAATTTATTAGTTATGAAACAACATTATTTTGAAGGACAATAATAAAATGTTTTGATTGTTATTTTTTTCTTCGAATGAAAAAGTTTTCATTTTAGAATCCTTTGGCAACTGCGGATTTCTCTCATTGTCTTGTATGTTTAGTATAAAGTTGATAAGAATAATTTTTTCCTTTTAGAATTCACAAAAAAGTGTTCCAGTCATATATTTTGTTTATATATTATTCTTGTTTACTTTAACAACAGCTTTTGGAAATGTGACATTTTCTCCTTTCTACTGTTTGTGCAATTTTTCTAGAAAAATGTGAATTGCTATTTTTTTCTATTTTTTTAAAAGGATCTAATTTAAACTTCCTTATTGATGTTTTCGATTGAGAAGATCTTCTAACTCTTTATTAGAGTTTAAAATATTGTTTTTCAGACTCTAACTCGCATTTATGTCTTTTATGCTTTTCATTTAGTTCGGAGGTAAATTTCACCTAGTGAATATGAGAAGAAAACATAAATACGTGTTCGGTATCTTTTTGCATAACTGTGCCGATTATCTTTTTTACGAATTCAAGAACATGGATAAATTGAATTTTTTTTTATGATTTTGAAGAATGTCTTCCGCATTTTAATAAAAAGTTTGTGTAGATTCTGAAAGAAAGGTCAAACCATCCTTTTTGTAGTAAAAAAAATATAGTGCCATTCAGTACAAGCTAACGAAAGGAATTTTAATTAAAGTTTTAAATTAAACAGTTAACAATCTTAAGAAACATTTCGAAAGGAAATACATAAATGTTTGTAAATAAACAATAAAAAATTATATTAATATTTGAAATAATTATTACAACACTATTTGAAAGATTAGAAACGAAGCTTTCTCTGACAAGAAGATAAATTCTATCCAGTTATTATAAATATATCGTTTGGTTTCTTTTTGCATAACTGTGCTGATTATCTTTTTAACGAATTTAAGACAATGATTTCAATTTTGATTAATAATTTATTTGAATCAATATCTCATGTGACGTTAATATTTTCGACTATTATTCATGATACCTAGTTAATAAGTTACTTTAAATAGTTTTACAAGCCTAATTCTTTAACTGATACATTGGATATACTCTTGCTCATGTCTTTTAAGATTTTAACAGCATCAACAGATAAAATTTAAATGTCTACGTGTGATTCTTCCACAATATATTTCCAAAGAAAATATAATCTACGTTATGGATTCCTTACCTTTTTTCTTCGTCTGCCACTCTCTTCTGAGGGGAGGGGGTGAGAAATACTGATTCCATTATTTATTATCTTGAAATAAATAATGTAACCCATATTTTTCAATCTTTTTAAGTCCTAGCCCATTTTCTCAAACAATGATTTGATGGCGATTCCTTACTAGCAGTTTAATATATCATATACTGTAAAAAAAACGACGACATATTTTTATAATTACTTTATTAAAAGATATTAACATATTAGCGTATTTCTCAAAACTAACCCAACAAATAAAGAAAGGGGAGAAACTCCATAGTATTGAAATAATGTTTGGAAATTCGTGGTGACGTATCGAAGTGAGCCATAATCTTGTCATACCCTGTACAAATTTACAAATATAAGCCTTATTTATCCAGCCGGGAAATATGCATACTCACTGCAGTTGCTTTAAGTGGTGCACTGCACATGTTGCGATTCTTTCATGTACTGGCCAAAAAAATATTGGGAACAAAATCTGTAATTTACTAATGTCTACTTTTATAACTTGATTAAAAGATATTTAGAGCTATTTTAATATTAATTTAATATTAATCAAGAATTTATGCTCGTTCTTTCGAATATTGCCCAGGGAAGCAACAGTTGGTCCCCAATGGCTCCTAAATTACATTTAACTTAAAACACCTCCTTAGATCTGTTCAATGCCTATTGGAGAAAGGTAATGATCGCGTAAGGAGCCATTGAGTTTCATAAATGATTCGTATCACATTTGATATAATAGAGGATGAGTATTTTTTATGCTTTAACGTTGGTTTTAATAATTGTAATCAAAGCGTATAAAGAACATGTAACATCAAAATAAAGTATATAAAAATGATTATCAAATGATTAATATTTTTGTTAAAAAAGAATAGGTCTAGTCCTGAGACTTGGCAGAAAGAAAAGACAATGCAGGAAATCTCGAGCTGTAGAACTCAATTTTGTGTTCTCAAATTTTAAAATAACAGTCTATTAGATTAGGATTCCAATCCTTTCCAGAATAAAAACATCTATTGGAAAATACTGTAATTTTCAAAATCGCTGCTACAATTATAACTACTTTGGTTTTAGTTGTAAAACAAATTTTTCTGAAAAATGTTCTCCGTGAGAAAGTTGTATATTCGGTAAAACATCTACCAGTACATTATTCCTGCGTCATTGCTGCATATTACTTTTTAAACAATGATTCATCAGTAATCAACCTTTTTTAACCCAACAAATCTTTTGGCTATTTTTAGATTATCAGATAAATTTTCTCGGGTAATTTTTTCATTAACAAAGCTTCTTAACTTCTGTTTTTAAGCAGTAGTTGTTTTTCAAAAACATACATTCATCTAATTTGCTCAAGGTAAAAAAAAATATTCCAAAATAAGTCTAAATCGGTTTTAACTGAAGAGAGAAGTATTTTAAACCAAAGAGCTTTTGTTCCTTAGTTTATTTATTTGAGTTTGACCTTCTAACGTATTTTTAAATGCTATTGGTTGTATACAAAAATTTTCGCATTTTAAAAAAACTTCCTCCTCTCAGAATAGAGAAATAGAAGTCGGTGTTTAAGAGTATTGTATAGATACACCATCATCAAGTAAGTCAGCTGTTTGAGCAACTTCTCGAATAATGTTTTGGATTAATTGGGAATATATTTGTGAGTAAATCGGAGATTCACTTTTTCAGTAGATACCAAGGCTTGAATGTTTATGAACGGATTTCATCTTGAAAATCTACTTCGTAAAGAGATAATTTCAAGTTTTCATTCAAAAGTTTCAGATTTATGCTTAGAAAAATAAAAAATAAGAAGAATTTTTTTATAAGGACTTTAAACTTAATAGTTGATTATGCCTCATATTGGACTCATAAATAGTGGAACTGGTGATATTTGATAATTCATGACCAAGGAAGGAAGTAAGGAAGGAACCTCTCTCACACTATTATACCTGGTTCAAATATTTTTCCTACTTTCCTTGAAACTTATTTAAAAATAAAAATTTCAAACTAGCAATTATGAAGACCACTTCTCCTCACTTATGGTATAATAGACAAACTTCGGGGGGTCCTAACCATTAAGGGAGATAGAGGCATTCATATCACCATTTATAAGCAATAAGTGTTACTTTTGACAAGAGGCAGAAAGTTTTTTTCCGGCCTGTAACAGTTGTAATTTTTCCAATGTTCTTAAAAACATCTTTAAAATTATGTGGGGATTGACATAGAAGATGCAATTATTTCAAATCCTCTCATTTATAAATTCTTGAAAGTTTTTGATCTCGTGGACTTGGTTTAGCATTCGATAAGACATTATGGAAAAAGTCACAGCAACAAATTTAAAAATTTTCTCCAAATTCTATCTGAAGTGAGATCTTTGGGATCCCGAGTCGAATACCAAATAAAAAACAAATTTCTCGAAGAACAAAAGAGAAATTCCCGTTCCCTCCACACCCTCTCTCCTAAATTATTAGTATTTATTTAATCAATATTAATTAGAATATGTAAATCAAAACTGATTTTGATCAATATCAAAAGAAATTTTAAGAATTATATTCTGTTTGATAGTCCATTGTGTAAATGCATTTCCACGTAAAGATCAAAGAATAACATACGAATTTAATTAAATTCGAAATGTGTAAATTCAAAATGTGTAAATTATAAATTACAAATAAAATTTCCATTTTTGATATTTATCTCATTCAGAAGCTAAACGTATTTTCAAAAAAATCATTCAGTTTTATTTAACAAACGAAATAATTTTTGTGATATTGTAACTTGTGCATACAAACTTTGCTTTCAAAATATGCCTCTCCGTAACGCAATGTTATTGTCTTCTGAGAAAAATGTAATTGAGAATTCATTGTTAGTGGATCACATTCATGAATCAATTGATGAAAAAGATATGATTTTAAGTTATCGTGAGTATTGTTCACATTAGAAAGCGTAAGAATAAAAATTGAAATCAAAACTGGCAGAATAATATTTATTTTATCTCCTAACTCCTTCGCTTTTGGGAAGAAAAACTCCAATAAACCCTACACTTTTCAATTTTATTCCAGAAATATCACTTTATTTTCGAATCAAAATAAAGCGAAAATGTCATTTGATTCATGAATACGCATCCGAATAAATCAACTGAAAGAAGCAAGATGCGACATTTTAAAGGGAAAAAAAAAATCTATCTGATTTAGAAATGGTATTTGGCTGAATCTATTTATTGACAAAAGTTTTCATATTACAAGTGAATTTGAGGGGAAAACGAGTTAGAAATGTGGGAAGATAAGATGTGTATTATTCAGCGAATTCTTTTTAAGGAAAAAAAAAATAATTTGGCAAAACTTGATATTCATCTTCAAGGAATATAGTCAAACGCGGTAACACATAAAAGTATTTTAGATTACGTTCCCCCCTCCCCGAAAACAGTTGACAGAACTGTTTAATGCCATGTTATATTTGCGAAGATGCATCTAAGAAGCAGCGTTGGAGTAACTGAACGGAGAAATCTCTATTTGAGGAATGGAATTTGTTATGGTTGCAAAACTATAGTGACAATGAAATATATTAGGTGCTTTAGGAAATAGACGTTACAATTCATGATTCTATGTTATTAAATTAATGTAATGTACAAGTGTAGTTCAAATGGTTCCCATGTTAAGAATGGGAAACGGGAATGGGGTAACTCACTGTAGCATTGTCTAGTTATCGTTTTTACCTTTTTCTAAGAAAATCATGAGTATAACGTCCTTTTCAGCTAAAAAAAAAAAAAAAAATCATCGCAGTAACTTTTCCTGCCAATGAATTAGTTTCATCTTCTTTGGAGTTTCATCTAAATTGGTGTTTGTTAATGCCCCACTTAGAAGCAATACGAGGGTTATTGGTGACTGACTTCGTAATTTAGAGACTCGGTCAAGAAATGAAGATGACATCTGAGCTGACATTTCCTATCTAATCTTCTATACCACGCTAGCAGGAGCACATTGAGTCTCTATAGGTTTAGGGTGCATTAGCTGCACAAGGTGAGTACTTAGGAGAATCGCGATTCGAACCCAAGACACGAACAAAACAATGCCGTCTGTGACACACGCACACACATGCACAGTAGAAATAATAACTTAAGAAGATTTAGTTTAGTTTTATTAACGTCACACTAGAAGTAACACGAGGGCTATTGGCAACTGACCTCATAATTTTGGATCTCGGTCAAATGACGAAGACGACACCTGAGCTGCCCTTCTCTCCTAACTTCCCCACCACCCTAGCAGGAGGACTTTGAGCCAAGGCAAATTTAACATGTATCAGCCCAGTTACACTGCGGGTCTTTAGTGGCACAAGACTCGAAACCTAAGACTTGATGAAAACCGCCGGCCGCCACCACTAGCCTACCGTGGTCAAATGACTTAAAACAAAAGAATTTGTGAAAAAAAAAAAAAAAAAAAAAGGGAATAGCGGGGCCAAAAGAGGAAAACGTGGCGATATACAATTTGAAAAGAAGTAACATAGAATGAACAATATAAAAAGGGAAAAAAGTAATACGATTGTTCAGTACTTTTGTTTTGCATCGATTATCTTCAATATGACCACCGTTGTCTTGAATTACATTTTTCCTGCTGTACATAGAATTCCTCATTATTATACATCATTGATCTCTATATTTTCGATGGTGTCGTTTGCTTGATTTTTGAAAACTTGCAGTTTTTCAAAAATTAGCTACATGAGAGTTATTGATGAGGATTCGTAACTTTAAATCGTAGTGAAGAGAACGAGGACGACGCCTGATATGACACACTTCTTTCCAAACTTCTATACGGCATCAACACGAGGGCACTAGCTTTGAGCTTCGAGCAACAGACCGCTACACGGTGGAGTTTTAAAATAGTCCCACTACACGGTGGGTTCTTCTTGATGGAGTGAAAACTCGAACCTAAAACTTGAAATGAAACAATCGATTTTGTTGCAATAACAGATGAAACAGAAAATCCATCGTCCTCTGATCTAAGGCAGATGTTCTATTTTTAAATGATTAGTTCAAAATTTGAATTTGGGTATAAAGATAAGATTCTCCCAATAACGACGAAGCACTTGGGTAAAAATAAATATATATTTGTTATTTAATCAAAAAAGAATTTTCATTTCATTCCTTGATCAGTTAAACGAGCTAATTGGTGCTTTTCACTTATTTTCTTACACCGCAGATCTTATATTTACGGGTTATGTTCTTTTTCATAAAATAAGCTAAAATTAACATTTAATGCAACAAGAAAAAAACATCTTAAAGATGGCGTCATTTTAGAATAGTGAAGTAGATTTTAAGAGTATTTAATTAACTGCAAAGTCACATTTCAAAAACTTAATTTCTTGAGGGCATTAAGAATTTGAAAGGTTGTGAGAGTGATTATCTATTAGCATAGAGCGGTAATAAACAACCCGAGAGCGCGTTTTGCGACTGACCTCGTAATTTTGCACCTCGGTTAGAGGAAGAGGATGACACCTCCATTTTCAAACTTCCATACCATGTCACGGGAGGAAGGTCCTCAACTAGATTCAGGGTATATCAGCCCACTACGACGGGCAGGACCATGACTACTGAATTACCGCGTCCACTGAAAGGTTGTGAAAATGAGTGCATTGATTAGGATGGGATATTGTTTGAAGAATGTGAATGAACTTTATTCTCTCAAAAGGATACACAAATTTTAAAGTAATTGTCTCAACTATTTTGTCCCAACCTGTATTCCTATCTTGGCAAGTTTCAGGTATTGAAATACTTTTAATAAGGATGAACCTGTAAATAAGCGAGGAAATATTCTAATAAATAACACTGGGGGACTATTTAACCCCTGGTGCTAAATCGTAAAAGGAAAGTGTAAAGAACGAAAATTCCTCCTCGCTTTAAATTATATGAAATTTGAATTTTATGGAAAAAAATATTTTTGATTTGGATGTTTGGTTTATATTTTTTTCAGAGCAAATCATTTCTTAAATCGAAATTATTCCTGTAAAATACTCCTGGGAACAGCAGAAGTTTTGTAGAGAATTCTAAATTCGTATAAATGAAGTAAACGAGAAAAAAATATTTTAATATGTTGATGGGATCATTTTAGAGTGGATTACTTCAACTACTTAGAGATAAGTAAATAGTTTGCAGTTTCAAATGAGAGCAGCTCTCTTTTGACAAAGCGGAAATACATATACATAGTTATATGCGGAAATATCCATTGAGTACTCTACCCATATATGACTCTCAATAGATGTAAATGAACATTTTAAAGGCTGTCTCTAATTTTGAATACATCAATTGCTACTTCAAAATATAATTTTAATGAAGGTAATTTGAGACTGTTTACATTTTTAGATGAAGAGATTCAGAGGAAAACTGTGATATATTTTTAAACCGTATAAGGCAGAATTCTATATCAAACATGAAAACATGTTTTTTTAAAAAATGTATTCATTTCTTGGTCCTGTATCATATTAATTATATCTATTATATACTTCGAGAATTTATAAGGTGAGTGATAAGGGAGCTTAATATCGCAAGAGCCGGATGTGGCTATACTGAGCCACACAAGGTGTAACTGGGTTCTAGAAGTTAAAAGAAATGGAAAGAAAGTAAAATTTGGTCGATTTGAAGGAAGATAGAAAATAGAGAAGGATAATTAGGTTATATCGGTGGCACTACACACATTTTTTTTTGTCAAAGACATTTGAAAGAAAAAGATTACTAAGTTACTTCGTGGTCCCATATTTACCCAACGAAAGCAAGTCCCTTAGGGAAAGAAATTTTATAAAAATAAGATGATTAATAGTAAACTGATTCAGTGTATATACATACACTTATAAGCTGATATTTAATTTTGACATAAAAAAAAAAAAAAAAAAAAAAAAAAAAAAAACGTGAAAAATGTAGAACAAGAGTTGAACGATGCACTTTTTTGCCTATCAGTTCCAACTAATTATTTGTAATTCTAAGATATTGGTGGACTAGATTAAAACCATTGTAACTGTGAAAGCTTTTAATTACATAAAAGCTATTAAATAATAAACTAAATTAATAATGTTAATAATAAAAAATTAAAAAATAAAAAATTTAAAATAAACTAAAATGCAAATTGTATACTTATCAATTTTTGATAAATTCTCCGTATGCCTTCATTTCTCAAAAAATGCTCATGTTTCGCAAGAATTTTCTTATATTTTGTGAGAATTTCTCAAGTCATGGGAATTTCGAATTTCCAAAATTTTTAGCAATACTTATTTTAATTAGAGTTTGAAAAATAGGTTATTAAGTTCAATTACAATAATACACTAATAAACGATGACAAATTCCTTCGAAATCATACATGAAGGTTACATTTAAATCATTAATATTTGAGCAAATAGAATAAAACAATCTTAATAACTTAAAAAGAATAGAATTATAAATTATTTAAAATTTCTTAACAATTTTTAAAAGTATCCCCAAAACTAGTATAAGTATTAAAGATATTAATAATAATGTTATAGATAAAGTTTGATTTATAATTTAAATTAAAACTTTGGCACAACAAATTTAATAGCTTTTATGTAATGTAAGTTAAAGAAAAAAAAAATTATGATTCATAATTTTGCAAGTTAAGCATTAATAATGCTGATTAATTAATATTATTGATTTGAGTATGAAACACATTCTATGATTTTTTACTAAATACAAGAATATATTATTCTTATTCCAAGAAACCGAATAAAATTGCTCGATCACATACTTAGCCTTTATTTACTTTTAAAGAGCCTAGTTAAAGCTTTTTTTACAAGGGTAGATCAAGAATTGGTGCTATCAATGTGTGTTGCCATTTGTTAAATAGCACGCAAACAAAGCTGCCGTTGATTTACTGGTTAGTTTGGATTTCGAAACCATTTAACTACCAAATAAAAAATTAATTGCAGCTGCATCGAGTTTTCCTCGTCATTTTACTTCTAGTTGCCACCGTCGATAAGACCTGAATTTATCATTATACACCAGAAAAATAAGTACAATTTAGGCAATAGGGTTATTTCTAATGAATCTTCTTAAAAAAAGGTGAAAAAAATTTCATTTAACTGAAAAAGCTATGGCGAGGTTTTTCTGAGAAGCGAATTGCGTCATACGCATTGACTACTTGGAAAAAGGAAAAGCGATCAAAATACAATACTACCGTACTCATTTCCCATTCAAACATGGCTACTTTTTGAACCTCCCTCTTACATTTTAATAAAAATGGTGCATGAAAATATAAATTGGATAATTTACTTTTTAACTGTATGAGAAAAGAATAGATTTCAAACTTTAATTTACAAAATTTAATGTTACGTGAATGTTTTTGTATAGTTAAGTATGATAAATCTATAGTAAATGTTAGATTTTCATTGTAACTTCTATTACGAAAAATTCTTTGTTTTTTGAGCGAAACACAGACATAAAAACTATATTGAGATGTTTAATGTGCAATTAATTTATCAAACTTGAAAATCGAGGGAGTATATATAAAGATGAGTTTTCTTTCAAAATATTCATCAAGGAATGTTGTTAAAATACTTAAGAAATGATAGCTAATTATGTGTTGATTATGTAACAAAAGTTTGAACATAATTAAAAAATATTTAAATTTACCTTCAAAGTTATTTTGATTCTTGATTCTTTTTTTTTCTAATAATATTATTATGGATGATTCCGTAGTAATTTATAGGTGTGTTGGATGATACTTGGCTTATCATTGGGAGATGTGGAATAAGATGCAAACGAAACAAGCTTAAATTTTTAGCATGCAAGTCTACGCTCCACTTATTTACTTAATTACTCAATTGTGTGGGATGTTTTATACTTTACTAAAGGGAGTACTAGTTTTTCGAATGGATGATTAACAATTCGGTATTGAACATAACTCAGGTGACCCGTTCATATTTTTCATCATCAACAGTCATAAGGAGGAGCTGAATCCACAAATCATGTTGTGGAAACCAAAATTTAAAAGAAAAATGCTTTTTAATAGAGATTTATTTGAAAAGAAAAATTGTAATTCTAGATCAAAGAACAAACAATTGAATAAATGTAACGAACACATTATGAAGAATAAACTGTTAGAAGCAAAGATAGATCGTGAAGTCATGTTGTGACGCCCGCCCGACTCGGGCGTTCTCTTGTGCCATCACTAGATTCAATTATTAAACACTACGACACAAATAATTACAGAATCATCAAAACAATCCTTCAACAATTTATTAGCATATATTTACTATGACACAAATGGCAATGCTCTCCCGGATAAGCTTTCTAATACCTTAGTTCAACCCACCAATAGTAATCTAACAGACTCTTACCACTAATCTTTCCTCGACTGCAACTCAGACTCTGGAGCAACTGTTGAAAACACTAGAAAATATCCTTCCAACAGCAATCTTTACTCAAACGCTCTATTTCTTCCTTCCTCTTGCCTATCTCTTCAGCTTCACCTCACCTACAGCCTCTCTTTCAGATACTCTTGCTACTTCCAGTCGGAGTTTATATATTTCTCGACTCAACCGCTTCACTTCATTCCTAACTGCTTTACATAATAACTTTACGTATCACGTTTCATTTTTGGTTGGGCAAAGGTTGCTTAGCGAAAACAACCAATCTCAATAAAAAATCCCCAAGGTTAGTGAAGAGAAACCGCGAATAGCCCAATGTCACAATGTGACATAATATATGCAGCGAAACGAGATTCTTCTTTAACAAAGAAAAAAAAAAAAAAAAAAAAGCGAAAAACCGATATACATATATACGATTAAAGATTGCGTATAATAGAAATTACGCAGCTGGCCATTAAAATTTCACCATGAAGGAAAGCAAATACAAAAATAGATACTTATTGTTAGTAAACAGTATGGTATGAAGACAAAATGATTAAATTTGCAAGGAGTTTGTTGGTTTATAAGGTGCGAAATTAGTAGAACCAGCTGCCAATCCCTGGCAACTAAAACGGGCCTTAACCTTAAACGATTAGGCAAGGAATCGAACTGGGCTTGGAAGACAGAAAAGGACAGCTTATTCCATGCTGTTTTAAGTCGATGTTTTACTTCATCAACCGTATTAGCTGGAAAGAGGTGTCGGGCCAGTTTCTCAGCAACCCATGACCGATGTTTTCAATGGTGATAGATCAGGATATCATGCAGGCCAGGACAACAATCTAATACCCTGCGTATCGAGGAAGATCAGAACACGACGTGCAACATATGGTCTTGCTTTATCTTTTTGGAAGATGGTGTTTGGCAAGCCTCGAAGGTAGGGCACCACCACTGGATAATGATAAGATGTCAGATATGCACCGATCTGCGTGCAAATTAACATCGATCCGAACTAGAGATGTGCGTGTCGTGTACCCAATGGTTTCCCAAACTATCACACCAGGTGCAGGGTCTCTATGCTGATATCGAATGCAAACAGGCGACGAGGGGTCTCCTCCGAGACTTCAAACATGTATATGGCCGTCAGAATACTGCTCGCAAAACCGGGACTCGTCTGACTCGAAGACGACATTGTGCCCTTCCTGTACCCAGCTTTATCGTTCGGCTCACCAGAGTCCCCGACTTTCTCTATGCTGCATTTTCAAAGTAAGCCGAAGTATTGGTCACTTGCTGACAATCCACGCTACTGCAATCGTCGTCGCACCCTGCGAGCGGATACTGGGCGTACTGCAAACATGCCCATTTCTTGATTAATAGTCCTTGATGCTGTTGTGCGGTTTTGCAGAACTGATCTTGCAATATATCTGTCCCTTTGGGTTTAGTCATGGGAGGGCATGCAGATCCTACATGCCGTTCAGTATGACTTTTAGCAACCCATTGATTCCATATTCGCATGACAGTGGTCGGAATTTGATCAAAGTGATGGGCAATACCACGGAACGATAATCCACACATTCGTTAGACAACGATCCTGCCTCTATAGATTTCAGACATTTTCTGGTAAGCATTTATTCTAATTTGAGGCATAACACGATATTCTGAGCTAACGCTGACTTTACAAAACGCTTTCCGAATGAGAAATCTAATACACAAGCTTTCTTTTTATGCAGTGCTTCAGATGCCGTTTCTCCATCCTGCTTCATCTAAATGTGTTGAAATACTAATTATTTGCCAATCGTAACCTCTTCTTTCTTTCATGTGATTTTGACTTTCGTCAGATTATTCCTTACCGGTACTGCAATTTTAATTACCAGCAGTGTAGTTCAAAATCTATTGATTGATGTTTATTCTTCGTTTCTTTTTAGAAATTCCCATTCTGCCTTTCGTAAAACAAGGGTGGCCAACCTTTCTGGGAAGAGTGCCACTACTTGAACAAAAAGAAATCATGAATGTCATTTGCATCTTTGCAAAAAATAAAGTAACAAATAAAACAAACGTTCAAATTTAGGTTTTAATGTCATTAAGTATTATAAAGGCTCAGTCAGTTAAGCTAGGGTATAAAATAAAAATGAATAACTTGAAACATTTTATGTTAAGTAACTATTTAAAAAACAGCCAATACTTTATTAATGTGATTTTCGAATTCATGTCTTTTTTTACCGACATGAATTCAAAATTACTTCTTAAAAATGCTAACGTAATTAGGTGTTTTAAGTGCATATAAGTTAATCTGGAATGAAATTTTGATTTTAATATGTTCATAATAGAAAACATTTGTTCACAATCAGATGTTGATCCAAATCTACAACAATATCTAACAACCAAATCGTGTAAACTTGGAATATTGATTGTTAGTACAAATTTCTGAAATTCAATATGGTTTGGATCACTTGCAGTTGAAATAAGTTTCTTATATTTACTTTTTAAAGTAGTATGGAGCTGTAGGTCAATAATTTCAATTTGGAGTTCAGAGGGGGGAGGGGAGGTCGGAACTAATGTCTTGTAAGGAAATTGAAATAAAGATTTGTGAAAAGATCAATATTTTTTAATCTCTTTGAAATCATCCAACTTAGTTCTGAATGAATCCTTCAATAGGGATATTAAATTTTTAAATCTATCATAGTTCAGAGTTTTTAGATTTTTCAATTTTTCAGGAAGTCTTCGCGGGCCATTGTTTGAATTCCCTCGTGCCACACTGTGGTATGCGTGTGAGCCGTGGGTTGACCATCCCTGCAATAGAATGATGTGTCATTTCGATTGATAAATTTCTGAATGGAATGAAAAAGATAAAAAATTAGAACTAAGAAAAGAAGGATATCAACTATTTTCAGCGTTATTTTCAAATACTCAGCAATTAGCTTAAAAGTCCGAAACAAAGTTAGTCTTAAAAATAGTCGAATCTTCTAGTTGGCTCAAAAATTGCAATCTTGCACCATTCTGTTCGGGAGCTAGACCGCAAGGTGCAGTAAAAATACTCAAAAATAACTTCAGCATTAAAAATAAAGAAAAAGAAGAAAAATAGCTTAAACATTAAGAAAAGATAAAGAAGAGCAACCGGAACTTTCGAAAAAAAATGTTTCGAGGTACATACCATCATCAGCCATTGTTTTAGCATACCAAATTTCATATATAAAGGTCTTTTCGTCTTTGTACAAATAACTCCTCACGACCTCTTCCTATAAAAAATGCATATTTAAAAAAATTTTTTTTGCCTCTGAGAGAAAATAAATGCCACAACAATTTTAAATGTATATCTTTAATTCTCAAATTCTCTAAGGAATCAGCCAAAAAGTAGCTTAATTATTAATAATGAAATATACTTATGGCGAGTGAAAACAATTCTTTGATGCTATAAAAGAAAATAAATAACAATGTAATGGAATTTTGTGCTTTACTTTTGGAAAAAATATTTTTAATAAGAATCGACTTCAATACTTTTATTTTTCAAAATTTTTTTAAAGAATGTCGTGTTGTTTGAAATGTGTTTTTTTCACAACTTTGTAGCTTTAAGGGATTAATATTTGTAAAAATGCTATAAAATATTATTTTGCAGTTTTTATAAGTGATTAAGTATTTTAAAATAATTTACATAGTACCAAAATACTCAATAATTTTTTCGAATTTAAATCAGTCTCAAAAAATCTCTCTGAGGAGCAATTCAACAAGCAAATGTATTTAAAAAAAAAAAACACAAGGAAATAGAAATTATTTTGCTTTAAAATGAATCTTGTTTTTCTACCTATAGGAAAGTTTTCTGTTATAGTAATATAATGGGGTAATGAGTGAGTGAGTGAGAGAGAGTGATTAAGTGAAGAATACTAGAATTTTGAAGGTACTAAATATTGATGAAAACATATTATACAGAATCATGTTATGTTTTTGTGTTATCATGTTGTGTTTTATCATGTTATGTTTTTGTAAAGGATCTCTTCAGATCTTAAGTCAATGCAAGTCTAAGTATAAAGTTATTTATTTATTTTTAATAATACGCGTACAATTTTATTTTTGATCCCGATGTTAGCAAGTAACCTTTAAAAACAATAATGTAGTTTTTTTAGATATAATAGTATATAATTTTTTTGGTATAATATGTAGTAGAATAAGTTAACGAATTAAATGTATATTAGATTTTATATAAAAAAAAGCATAGTTGGTGTTAATAAAATCATGTATGTTTTTACATTTCCCACAATTAACACCATTGTCATTAAATAATTGTTCAAATCACTTGAAAGTAACGTTATTTTTTAAACTGCTATTCAAGAAAATATTTTTCAAATGATAAGTAGGCAAAACTTTATTTTTCTGATTAATATAAATAAACTTTAACCAAGGTATAAGTAGTTAAAATTTATCCTAAATAAAAATTCAAATTTTGTTTTGATACATTTAAGATGATTACATCGGAGAAGATTGTTCCATGCTTAATATTTCTACACGCGTACTCACGAACGCTCGCGCACGCACACTTATACACACAGCTTTCAATAAAAAAAAACAGAACATTATCAATGTAGTCTTTGAAATGGTAATTTAAATTCATAAATATAAGTGAGTATACGATTTATAAGACTTTTGCTTGCAATATTTTGAAATTTCCATATTTTATTACTTTTTTTAACCACTTTTTCATTAATGATGTGTATACGGAACTGAAAAAATATTTTTTTATTTTGTATAACTGATAAATTAACTGGTGGATTTTTCGGGTTTGGATTTTCATGTAAAAATAATACTTCGGCCTCATACTTTAAGAATTGACTCTATATCTTCATTGTAATAAAAGTAATATATCTTTAAATCAATTCTCGTAATAGAGTTAAGATTAAGGATAATAAAATTAAATGCCAATAAGCATTTTAATTCCGTTCACAATCCGAGGATTAGACTTGGCATATTACAGAAAGGTAGTGTCAAATATAATTTTCTTCGAGAAATGCGGAATTGACTTAACTATAAGGCACTCTTATACTTAAAGAAATGTCTTCCATTTTATAACCTCTCGAGGAAGAATTTTCTCATTACAACGAAGCGAGATGAAATAACTTTAGTTAATTTGGTAACTCATTGTCTTATTCACGAGCTTCATTTAGTAATAATTAGTCTTAAAAAGTTACTAAGATTTATGTTAAGGTCTTGTCTGCGTTTTCAGAGGAGTTATGTGATTTCTTGGGAAGAAAGTTGGCAGACATATTAAAAAGCAATTTACCCTTTTGAAAACAAACCAGAATCATATTTAGTTACAGAATATTTCCTTTAACTTTTAACTGTATTAGCAGACGCAAATGCCGTTTGAAAGTTAGATCCCGAGAGAGATTCTGTAATTTAGCTTAGAAACTGAGAAATTAAGTACAGAAAGGCTAAATTTTGAGAAAGGAGGTCTTGAATAGTGAAATAAGGTTTGATTTACGTACAAAATTTGAAAGTTTTGCATTATTCATAATTATTTTAAGGTTCGCGAGAGAAAGTTGAAAAGCTCTTCAAATGGATCGATATAATAATTTAAAAAAGATTTATAGATTAAAAATAAGGGGCACTTTTTGTTTTCAAAATGATTCCAGTGTTTAATCATGGAATGTATTTTAAAAGGAATAATCAAATGAGAATATTTTAATTAGTGATATTAAGAAATTTTTTGTCTTGCAACAGAAATTTTCCAATGATCTAAATTCTACTTTTTTTAGTATTTAATTTTTCGATATGTTACTTACATATAGTTATTTATGATAAATATTCGTTTCTTAAAATCATATGAATACTATTTGTATTAAAAAAGTTTGAAAGATATTTATTTTCTCAGTGTTACATTTTAAAATTTCGTCTTTTTAGTTGTTTGGAAGCAACGTATTCTTTGAATATTACCTTATCTACATTTCTAACATAATACTTAAGAATTAGAAAAAGAAAAACTATACGCATTTAAATCCGACCATCGATTTTAACGTTTGAATATGTAAATATAATTTTATGAAAACCTGTATTATGTTAATTTGCATACAACAGAAAATTCAAATTTTATTAGTTACTTATCATTTACTAATATTTTAATGAAATTAAATGCCTGTAATTATTAATCTCAACAAATTCTTAATGATACTTTATTATTTTTACATCTAAAAGTAGAATACTGATTTCTAAAATTCTACTGAAACACAAAGTACATATTTCTATGGAGTTTATGATTGATAAAGTTAAAAAGATATGCTTTCATATATTTATGTATTTATAGACTATAATTATTTATTTTATGAATACACCTTTTACAGCGAATACACTTTTTACTCGGTTTTAAAATAGTACTGTTCAAGAGAAAACTGCTTTTTTATTTTTGCATGGCAGTTTTACTATCAAATTATTTAGGATCTCTGATCAGTTTGTCACAGACCTTTTCTTGAGGGTGAGTTGAGGCTTACATTACAACTTGCTTAAAAATGACTCATAGAGTGAACTATTGAATTCCTATCGTTTTAGAAGGGTAATATACGCATTTAAGCATTTCTTCCCCCCTTAAGAACATGCCCAAACTGCAATCATCACTTTCAGCAGATAGAAATTTATAGCTTCTAACTACCTGAAATATTAGAGATTAAAAATGTTTTAAAATTTTATTTAAAATTTTGCAAAATTTTTACTTTTTTATCAAAATTTTGGCGACACATATTATTTGCAAAAATATCCAACATTACAAAGAATCGAGAAATAAAAATAATTTCTTTGGAAATAAAAATAAAAATGTTAGACAGTCTTGCAAGGGGTGAAGGCAAAAACTCTGGCTGGAGCGAAGCAACTATCAGAACTATAATAAGCGCTCTTTATCCCGGCATTCGATGGTCCTGCACACTCTATAATCAGGCACCAGTCCAGCCAACCCCTTTTTTTTGTTTGTTTTTGTGAGGAACGGGCGTTTGTTGACCTTGACTGCCAGGTGGCGACTTGGTGCTTCCTCGTATTGTTACCCAATGCTTATGGTAACTGCGAGTTTCGTTGTAGTATCATTTCTTCTCTTTTCTAGCAGATTTCGAATCACGTTTGTACAATATTATAATTTTAAGTATATAGTGTTTGTTCTGTAGAGTAAAATATTCTCGAAATCCATCGATTGTTCGTCAAGTGCTAACGAAACTAACAAATGTAAACACGTGATTCTTAGTATATAACAAAAATTAGACAAATGTGTAATTAATCATCCAAAAAAAAAAAAAAAAAAAAAAACTAAAACTTCATAATGAACGACTTCAATATTTATTCATCTACAATCTTTATATATAAAAATTCAGCATACACATGTTTATGTCCTCAAGAGAAGTAGCGGATGGATTGACTAAAAAGTTTTCCACAACAATGCCTTTCTATGTAAGAATGTTTTTATACATTTTTTTTTATCTCAAAGTTACCACGGGAATGGGAAATTCCAAGCATTTTGCGAAGTTTAAATTAAAACAATTATATACGACGAAAGACTATATGTGTGTCACATTTTTTTCACTTACAATACATTAATATTTTCCCTAATTTGTTATAAAATATAAATTTAACAACAAATATATACATATATTGATAAGACATTTTTTTTATAGTCGCTGGTCCGGCTCACGTCCGTCAAGGGTGGCTAGCTTCTGTAAACTTTTTTTTTGTTGTCAGACATTTTCTCTCTAATTTTTCTTATTATGATGTAAATAGTAAAAATAAAAGTCAGTGCGGACAAAAGGTTTTACTATGAACAGTTGATTGATTTGCATATTATATCTAACATTGAATCCAAAATATTTAATCACGTGTAAAATTGATTTTATATTTAATATTGTATTTAATTAATTCGTTTTGCTTTAAATTAATTTAACTGTCAGTTTTCTATAAATAAAATGTTAGTTACTTTTATTTAGATTGTTGCATTTGACTTATTTCATGCGTTTTTTCACAGTTGATCGTCGTCCGTTTCTCCACCAGCCATATAATAAGTCACACTCATTAATCAATCTTTGCAAGTGATCGATTTGAATTTATAAAACGATTGCTTCTCTCATCGGCAATTATATGTTACATGCTCTAGATTAGGTAAGCTATCTGATCTTTATATTCGCGCAGAAAACGGACAAAAAAACATGTTGTCCATTAGCAAGCTTTAACATAAAAAAAAATGATTTTCAGTAAAAAGCCTTTTTTTTAATCTTTCATTCCACAGCAACGCGAAGTACGGTATTAAATTTAATGATGTGTTTTTTCGGTGAATCTATATTAACTAGAATGAGCTTTTACTTCCCTAATAATTAATATCAGACTAAGCCACAGCGAAGCATGGTTGGGTTAGCTAGTTTGATATAAAAAGCTAAATGAAAAAAACTTAGAAATGTACTGTTCAAGCTGCAGCAACAAACAATACGGAATCAAGACGAACGACATATTAATGTTCAATGTTCGAATTTAATTTTATAGTTATTAGAAGGGCGAAATACGTTGTCGTATATTTTTATCATCTATAACATATAAGCTCACAGTATGCATAAACGTATAAACTATGCGTTTTAATCGTTTAAACTTACACGTAGAGTGTTTTAATATTGATAACTATAACTATATTGATTCTTGATTATCCGGCAAAACAGATAATTAGGCTCAACCTTGATCCGAACTAGACGATTAAAGAACACAAGAGGAGAATCTATCATTTGTGACTCACTTCTTAATTCCAAGACTTTATATACTGTAAAGACACTGTCTTACAAAATATGTAAAATATTTAGCACTTCGGATGGAAGATTTGTTGCCAAAAAGTACACGTGGACAAAAATACTATAAAGACAAAAGGCTTACGATTTTTTAAAAATCTTCAAGAATCAGAGTTATTGACAAGCCGAAGCGCCTCGAGGTATATAAAAAGTTTTTTGCAAGAAAAGGATCGGTAACAAGATTTCTGGATAGAAATCTTTTCACTGAGTATAAGTCAGAAGAGAATTTGGGTTGCAGATGAAAATGTTGCAAATGCTTTGCTGCGAAACTAGACAAAATAATGAGGGATGATGGCTATGTTGCTGACTAAGGCTTTAATGACGAAGAAACGTTTCTACAAAGGAAAAAATTCCCACCAACGAGCATTTATTGTAAAATTTGAAAAAAACAGCAGTGTGGGGTTTTAAAGATTTAAGAGACAGGTAATTTTTTTTCACTTTGTGGCAACACTTCTGGTTGTCGAATTCGATCCTCAGGTAATAAATTGTACTGCACAAGTAATGCCGGGTGCTAAAAACGGCTGGAATGTTAAACAGTTTTAACAGTACACACACATTATATATCTGATAAAAAGCACAGATTCATTCTTACAAAATAAAGAATTATATAAGTAACTCGCAAAGCCACAAAAAATTCCCATAAAAAAGACATTACTACAAAAAAAAAAATTACACAAAACAGTTGTTCTATTCAAAACGTAAAAGTCAGTTTAAAATCTTCATTTTATTCAAGCCTAGCATACGTGGCAGGTTTTCTAGTGGGACTGTTATTTAGATTCAGTTGATGTAAACAAATATATTTTTGTTATTAGCAAGTATCGATGAATAACTAACTAGTATGATTTCTATTATTTTTTGCTATGTATTTTTATTCTTTAATAAGGTAATATGCATGCGTTCCTAATGTTAATTTAGATAAAAATTGAGAACACGTATTAATTTGATATTAGTGTTAAAATATGAATGTATTAGGTTAAACGCATATAATAATAATAATAATAATGATAGTAATAATAATAATGTTAAATGTAAATATATAAGTATACATTTTAAACTATATATAGTTTTTTCATTAATTGTTTTACAAAGTTTTTTGAATTGAATTAAGAATTTTATCTTATATGGTTATTAGATATGATTGGTTTTATTTACGACGCACTAGAAGCAACACTGATTTAGGGTTACTGACGAAAGAACTCGTAATTTTGAATCTCCCTCAAGTGACAAGGATGACATATGAGTTGACCTCTCCTTTGTTAACTTCCACATCACGCCAATGGGAGGACTTTGAGCCTGGACATGTTTAACGTGCATCAGCTTCGGGCACATGGCGGATTTTAAGTGGCATCAAGGCTCGAGTCCACGACGAAAACCGCCGGTGGCGAGTCCGCGACCATTACGCTACTGCGGCCATTGGATAATAGCTCTTTTTTACTATGCGAAAATCATCTTTTTTTTGCTTCGTTTTCGACTAATGTATGTACCGTGCAAAAAGATTTAATTATATTATTTTATGAATATATATTTTTAACTGTATGATAACTTAATTATTCTCATGTCAGAAGAGCAAATCAAATCATTATATATTGTGATCGAGAAGCTTTTTAGATTTTGCATTTTGGGGTTATTTGGATTCCTTCCCTGTAGGATAGATATCTCTAAAATTGTGGAAAAGACATACATACGGAAATAAGTAATGATTATGAAAAACGATTTATCGCTACCCTTGAAAATATAACTACATTATGATGAGTTGAGGAATGCCGTACATCGAGGTGCAGGTGGACACCGCGCTACCATAGTGAAGTTTCTACCCGTCCAGAGATCTCAGAACTCACAACAGGTATCTGAGGCAATGGAAATCGCGGGAAGATACCCCCTCCCTGATACATGGCGTGGGAGAAAAGACAACAAAAAGTAGACACATTAGAAAAACTGAGAGAGACATTTTTTGTCGGAAGAACAACGTAACCCGTAGAGGGAAACATATGCATTTCCCTGATGATTTCTGCAAGAATTTAGCTCTGGAAAATATAACTATATTATGATATCTCCTATTGTAAGCAACTTTAAGACTTCTGTGACATTCGCTAATAAGATTAATTAAATCAAAGTAATTTAATTAATTCACAAATGTGGTGTACAGGCCTACTATTATATATAAATTTAATTTGCGAGAGAGAATATCTACTTCAAACATAAAAAAATATTCTCCTCTCATATTTTTTGATTGCATTTCCCTGCTCGAATACTCATATTTAACACTTATTTTTCTCTCAGAATGTCTGAATTTCTTGGCAGGCTTACATTTCTAATTTCCTCTTTATTTATTGGAAATGGGGTTTCAAAAATAAATTTAATTAAAATATTATTTCAAGTATTGCCTTAATTTGAAATATTTCAATCGTCAGAAATGAAACGCATTTTAGAAGTTTTAAGATCACGGTTTCAATAAATAAATTTATCTTATATTTCTATCACAAGTTCCCTTTTAAAAGAAACTTTTCGAATAGAAGAGTTGTGTATTTTGAGGATTTAACAGAATATTGTCTTACTAAAGATTTTTTTTTATTAGAAAATGTAGAATACGATAGAGTATTTTATATTTTTTTGTTGTTGTGATATATAATAAATAACAGTCAAAATATATGATTTATTATCTATGAATCTGAAGTGAATATTATGCGGAAGGTAAAGGATGGCATGCTTTTATAAAGAAATGATGAAATAGAAATTCATTAAATAAAAACCTTCTTAGAACGAAACGTTTTTTTAAAAAAAACATGCATAAATTTACTAGCACTGTGTTTGTAATTTCTAGTTTATTCTAACTTAAGATTATAGTGAGAGTTGCGTGAGGTATTCGAACAGTTTAAAAAATAAGTCGAAACCAGCAAGTGGAATGCAATATTTGTCAATATTAAAGTGATAAAAAAAGGGCAATGCATCTGGTAACTGGATTTTAATCCACAAAAAAGAAATATATAAATATTTATACTTTTATCAATAAACAATAAAAACTAGCGAGTTCAATTTAATTGAGCCTTCTGTAATTTAACCAATCACTTGATTATACAGCAAAATTATTCATTCTGATCGAAATATTTTAAAACAGAAAAAAAAAAAAAAAAAAAAAAAATTGTCAGCCAAAGATAAAAAGTTTTATGATCATGAGTAGATGATGAGTATATTATGATGATTTAACTTGGTTTTTTTCCCTGAATTTTTCAGGTTTTTAAAATTTTACTATTAGGGGCGAAAATGAGAATTTCTTTTTGACTGCCGTATCTTTTCGGAAGATGATAAATTACAAAATCAAATGGGTTCTAGTGGAAAAAGTTTCTGGAAAGCTTAGAGCTAAGGATATATCCTCCCCAACTTTTATAATGAACAATGTTTTCACAAAAAAAAAAAAAAAAAAAAAAAAAAACTGAAGAAATGTGCTTAGAAGAATGAATGGTAGACTCATTTTTCTGTTTGTAGAAAATAAAATTATTCATAGGAATGAAGGAGGAAGAAATTGTTCCAAGAATGATTGATTAAAGGAAAAGTGTTGCGCAGTTTGATTGGACTCATAAGGAAATCTTGTTTTAAATTCTTCACAAGTATTTGAAGATATTTCTCTCTAAAATAAAAAACAACAACTTGTGTCTCTTAACATTTTGAAACCCTGTGCATCAATAAGTATTTCAATTGATAACAATGATATATTTCCAGATTTTATTTATAATTTTTTTTAAATTATGAAATCTTTTGAGTATAAAATTTAATGTACAATATTTTATGATTTCATAAACATTTAAAGAAAAATTTAAAATACAAATTTCTTTTTCTTAAAAAAATATATATAATTAAGTACTTTTTACAGTTAATTTGTAGTTTTTTCTAATAGCTTTTAGTTATTTCTATGTTTTTTAATATAAATGCAAATGAGGATATATTAAAATGTGTACATAATTTTATTTTTCACGATGTTCGTAATACAATAATTTCATTCTGACTTTTGATAATTTACATAATTTCATTTTTAAATAAAACAAAATATTTACTAGAAGCTCAGTAAGATTTTAATTTAATTATTTCCCATATGCTTCTTTACATGGTAATTAAATGATAAATTTGAATAAACTTTGAATAAAATGAAAATTTTTCGAAACGTTTCTTAATGTGTTTTATATCGGTAGTTGAAAGATTCCATTTTTCAAGAAGACAAGAAGTTAGTAAATGAAAAATTCCTTTAACAAACAGAAGAAATCCAGTTCCATTTAGCCGATAGCTGACATCTCAGATTTCCGTTGTTAATGTTGAAAGGATATTTGACACTTTTGCTGGATTTTTTGGCATAATCTTTGGCGTACATTGACGAAAGTGCAATGTTTGACATTTTTCGCACCATCCATTTACAGATTTATGACAGCTCACGTTTTCATTTGTGACATCTGACACACTTTGGTCACAGCATTAAGATGATAGATTTTTTTTTGAAATGCTGCAAAATGAAACGTTAATTGAATTGAATACGTACAAAAACAAAAGGGAAACTGCGATCATAACTTATGTTAAAAATAAAATTTTGTCTATCGTCTGAGTTACTGTAATACAGGAAAATAAATTTCCAACTTAAATTTATTAGTATACAAAAAAGACTATAAAAGTTTATAGAAATACTTTAATTGTTCTGTTAACAATTTATTTCGAGAGAGAGGTTCAGTGGAAAAATATTACATAAATATCGAATAAAAAAAGGCAATTTTTAATATTTGACTCGTCTATAATGATGCAACTTAAACCATAATTCTTTACCGAAAATTTATGATGAAAATAAGTTATGTATGCTTTTTTGCAGCCTCTGCACTCAGCAATGTATTTAAATTAAATTTAACGTACCAGGAAAAAATTGTTATTTTGAAAAAAGTAAAAGGCGAAAATACTATAAATATGATAATCGTTTGATAATAGATAAAATATTTATAGTTATGCAAAAATTGAGATGTTTAAGAGTAATTTAAACACATCTTCAAAAACTTCTAAACTATGAATAACTATTAATTCTTTTTGGCAATATACTTTTCGCTTTTTGTTATTAAAGTTTATTTATATTATTATTTATACATGTTTAGTTATACTTTTCAAATAAAGTATCTGAAAATTCTTTTTGTTTCTAAATCTGAATCGTTTTATAATTTTACGAAATAACTTGTTTTCTTTTATATGAAAAAAAAAAACTTTAGAAGTAATGTGAAGTTACCCTTTTTATACCTTTTTCATAAGCCATTCTTTATATTTTATATAAAAATGTGTATCAACCATAATTAATTATTCATTCACGAAAATAACTGCGAGTTCGAACTTTAAGCAAAAAAGGGTTTTCTAAATGAAATTTAATTCACTCCTTTCTTTTATTAACTTCTTTTTTTTGAAAATTACAAGTTAAATCTATTGTTAAAGGATTATTGATTTTTTAAAACATTAAGGAGATAATAGAAGTGAAAACACGCTTATAAATAGCAAAACAATTGTTGAAACTATAATCAAATAACTTTTCCAATAACATTTTTAATAATATATTGTTCTATTATTACTGCTACTATTTTTTTATGTGTACTACAGTTTTTTCGGAAAAATCGAGTTTCGTAGCACATATTTGCATTTTATACTAGATTGAATATAAAAATATTTATGCTAATTTATGCAAGAATTCTTATTCAACTTTTTTACAAAATAAATAAAAAAAAAAAAATGAGTGGTGTTTACATAAATTCTGAGTCAATTTATTATTACTTTGAAAAATTAAATAAAATAAAACTTTTAACGCTACCTTTTTTAAAATTATTTGGAGAAGCTTTGAAAATTTAATTTTTCATGTAATATAAAAAATAGATTTTTATAGCTGTTGCTAATAGTTTCAAAAATGATAGTGTCAGAAAATTTATTTTATATAATTTTTCAAAGAGAGTAATAATAAACTGAGCGAGAATTTAAAAAGTAAAATTTTTCATTTATTACTGGTATAGAATTTAAGTAATAGAATGTGCTATTAAAATTCATTAAATTAAATTTATTCATTATTCAAATTTGAAATTTTGGAGAAAATAAATTTTGATTCAGATACTTTACAGTAAATATATAATTTTTATGGTGCTGCTTATGATATATGTTGTTAGCGTAAAAGTATAATGATTTCTGATAGAGAAAAGATATAAGAATATACTTAATATAAATAATTTAAAAAATGTTTAATTCGTTATTTATTTTAGAATTAAAATTGATTCTCCAATGTAATATATTCGTGTTTTTAAAAAAGTGAATGTATAAAACACTTTTAAACCTAAAATGTTTCAAAAAAAATTCTACTCTAATACTTAGGAGTCGTAGAATGATTGTATTAATCTTCTTATTTTGTTTAAATAAAGTTATATTTGCCTGTTTGGGTAGAGAGAGAGAGAGAGAGAGAGATTAGAATCAGTTTGGCTTATATTTATTCTAGGTCCTAAAATATATATTTTTACGCAAGCTTATTTTTAATGCATTTTAATGTTTATTAAAATAGACAGTAAATTTTATATCTTTTTTGCAACTTCTCCCCTATATCTTTTCCTTTAATCGCTATCCCTCTAACCGTCGAATCTCCTATTTCTGTAAGTTGTTTGAATACCATTTAAAAGCTCAGGAAATAATTAAAGCTTGTCCGGGTATTTTCTGGTTATTCACATGCTATAGTTGCCAGTTTTTTTCTTAATTGTTATTGAGAAAATTTTTTCATCCTAAAATTACTGTGGATTTCAATCAGATGTTTTTCAAGTTTCTTTTGAATCAAGTACACACACACACACACACACACACACACACACACACACACACACACACACACACACACACACACACACACACACACACACACACACACACACACACACACACACACACACACACACACACACACACACACACACACACACACACACACACACACACACACACACACACACACACACACACACACACACACAATATCATTGTGATAAATCCTGGATAGAGTCTGCCGAGCATTACATGATTTTATGTTAGCTTGTGTTTCTAAACACTTCCTCTTTTGGTCTTCCGATTCTTAGACCTTTTCCTTAATAGGGCACGTTTAGGCTGTAATGAGCAGGCGTCTCCGTCCAAACCTGGATTGCTCTTAGTTATTTAACTCTCCAAGCGAAACTTATATGGAAAGCAGTCTCGTTGGTGGATATCCACCTATTTCACATGTCAGTCAGTGTCCAGTGTCAGTGATAACAGCTTACATAAGGGCCAGATATGGTCAACGCATTATTGATTCTTTTTGCTTTTGCAGCTTTTATTTCACGAATAAAACATTCAACTCCAATGATGCTGTTAAGAGTTTCAGATTCAATGTAGGTGCATCACATCTACCAATTTTTGTCTCATTCAGATAACTCCTTCTAGGAGAGTCAATTTTTGTGACGTAGATCGTATTTTACTTGTTCGTTACGTTAATTTTTAATTCAAGTCTTATTATTTGATCTCACTGTCTATCAGTTTTTGTGTTCTATTTGAAAAACATCAAATTGGAAAAAATCAAGTTTTCATGAAAAGCTCAAGATTTCGTTTGCAAATCTTATTTCATATCAGAGAAGCATAAAAATATCAAAATTCTATTTTAATTTCCAAAAGATAGATTGGAGAAGGAAGTGGCATATATTTTTAAATATTCAAAGAAAAGCAAATTTAAAAGAAAAAAAATTAGAAGTTCCTTTAAAAACAGACAAAAATACCCAAAGCTAAAAATATGAATATTCTTGAAAATATAAGAGAAAAATTTATTCATAGAAAATCTAAGCCATTCAAACATCTTTGAGAACTATTTAATAGAACATATCTTTTATTCAAATGATACTTTGAGGAAATGACTCAAATCAAACGATCGAATGATGTTTTTTTATTTAAATTTAACTCTATTCAGATGACTGTACAAAATCTGGAGGCTGAATTCAGTCGAGAAATATTTATTACGATGTATTTATACGTCAAGCACAGCAGTTCGAAAAACCTGTGTCAAGCTGATAATACAAAATAAAAAAAAAGTAATAGCGTTTATGATATTTTGCTGCCATTTTTTCACACTAGAGGCTGTGAGATCAAGTTAACTCCCTAAGAAAAGTATATTTTAGGGACAAGTTTATTCGTATAGAAGATGATAGGACAGATGCGCTTATACGGCAAAAAATGCTCATAGGAAGTTATGATTCCCTAGCATATGGCAAAAGGAAAAAAAAAGCAGAGATATGTAAAACTAAGAAGACGTATATTTACGTCTCTCCAAGCGTGCTTATACAGTAAAATATAAATTCATATTAATATGGAATTTGGGAATATATATTCAGAAGAGTATATATGGATGCTGCAT
The DNA here is from genome assembly GCA_019974015.1 of Nephila pilipes. NCBI lineage: Eukaryota > Metazoa > Arthropoda > Arachnida > Araneae > Nephilidae > Nephila > Nephila pilipes. The sequence continues at coordinate 1,466,029 of BMAW01082584.1, forward strand.
ATATTTATATAGTCAGTGCAGGGATATTTAGAATGGCTTATTTTTGAAAACAGATAGCAGTATCATAAAAAAGGTAAAAATGTATAATGAGAAAAGGTTTTCGAATGTAGAATTTTGGAGTATTTGTTTATTTCTTATACTGTTTTCACTATCCTGAAGATGGGCTTTTTGTCAAAGAAATGTTAGAAGAAGTTTTTAGGCCATGTTTGTGCCTATGAATATGTTCGAAATGGGGATACCTTTATCGAGAAAATTCTTTGAAAACGAAAAATAAATTTCTTTTTTTTTTCCCTTTGAAATTGTTTCTAGAAAACTGAACATTTTAGATTTCGTGCTAAACTTTTTTGATTTCATTTCTTAGATAAATAACTTCCATAAAAGGGATGTTTGAATTCACAAGGGAAAATAAATGAGGTTTTGTTAAGAATTTATTTAATACACGTAAGAAAAATACACGTTTCAACGAAGCGATATTTAAAGTATTTTTCCTGATTGTAGCAGATTCATAATTATTTTCCTAATTTATTTTGGAGAGAATAGAAGAATAAAATGTATTATTGTAAATGTAGAAAATAAATATTCTCAAGTGTGCAGTGAAGACAAATGTATAATTACATACTAACAATAAACAGTTTATTTAATAGCATGTATATGACATACTCTACCATAGAATGTTACGTTAATATACATCTCATGTTTAAATGCATGACTTATTCCAAAACACAAATTTCATATAATTATAACAATAATTAACATTTCACATGTTTGTGGCGAGTTCTAACAAAATAGAATTTATGTTCATTTTTTTTTAGTTTTTTCATACTTTCTTCTTGGATAACACATTTTAACTTATTTGCATTTCAAAATTAGATGAACTTTATGCATGACGTACAAAAAAAATAATTCTCACGAGAAACTATTGAGACACATTAAGGTTCAAAATTTGTGAGTTTCACTTTAGATCAGTCTTCTGAAAAGGAATTGTGTAATTACTGAATAGAAATGAATAGAATTAAGTAATTTTAATATTTTGCATACTATCCTCACATTGCAATTTGTAATTCGATTCAAAATCTAATGTGATGAATTATTTATAAGAAAATTAATTCACTAATATTTTTAAGAATAATATTGTTTCTTATAATTATGTGCATTTCGGGAAATGAATGAAATATTAAATTAATTCCTTGTATTATGTTTACCGTTACTTTTATTACAGTTTTGAATTTTATGAGAACTTAACGTTCCAGGTGTGGTAATTAAATTACAAGACTGACGTTGTAAAACCTTTTATTTCGAATTCATTCATATTTACTTGTTAATCACCTTCAATAGACATCCCTCCTCTTTCCCTACAACCATCCCTACATCTCTATGAATCAACCATTGTTCAAAACAGTGCTGGAAGTCTTCCAGGTCGCATGCTGCTTTCTCTTTCACAACCTCAACGAACTCAAATCTTGCTCTTTTTAATTCAGATTTAACATTAGAAAACAGATGGATGTCACATGGCGCAAGATCCGGTGAATAAGGTGGATGATCTAGGATGCTATACTTAATTAGAAACCTCTTGATAGATAATACGAAATTAATTGTACTTCCACAATTCAGGTCGTTATTTCCATATTTTTTTCAAGGATTTTTATAAGAAAGTGAAGATAGTAATGTTGATTAAAAGTGCGACCTTCAGGAACCCAGGGAAGGTACACAATTCCATGAATAAGAAAACAACCACAAAAAAACAAAATCAGAAAACACCCAATCATCATTGCTTTGAATTTTGATTTGCTCATTCGAACCTTTTTTGGGGGGGGGGACTCTCGGTGAAAATGGGTTCTTCCAGAGCAAAGATCAGCACTTCGCTTTAGGATCATGTGTAAAAAACCACGATTTCGTCACACGTTATTAACTTCCAAATAAGTTTTGGTCATTTCCAATGTTTTTCAAAGTGTCAGTACATACATTTTTGCAAGCTTCTTGCTGTTCAAAGGGGAGAATTTTAGCATTATTTTGGTACACACTTTTTGCATGCTAAAATTGTTACTTAAGGTTTGCCATACAGATTCTTTGTCAATTCCTATAGTTTCAGAAATCGCTCGAATATTTAACCGACGGTCAGATCGAACTAGATTACCGATTTTTTTGATATTGTCATCCGCTTTAGACGTGGAAGAGTGACCTGGGTGGAAAACATCCTCAACTTCTTTTCAGCCAGCTAGAAAACGCTTAAGTCACTAAAAAACACGATCACGCGATAAACATTCATTACCATACTCTTCTTTCAATAAAGTAGAAGTTTCAGTAGTGGTTTATCAAGTTTTATGTGAAATTTCACAACAATTGTTGCTCACTTGTCATTTTTAAATTTTTTTTAAAAAAATTACTTTAGCGCGAACTAAGGTTACGACTATACGGATTTGTTTACAGAAGCGAGAGGCATTGCATTCAAAAAACAGGCTTCAGGCAGAACAGCTGTATGTCGCTGGCGTATAGCGCATGCGTGCTTCTTCTACAGGAGCGTCAGTCTTGTAATTTAATACCCACACCTCGAATAATAATGATACTTTTAAAGCAAAAAATACTATGTGTCTTGCAACGAGAATTTTTCACTCAAATATTTTGTGTTGTGTTTTGACAAATATTTGGAGGCATCCATTTCATTTTTAAAAACATTTTATTAAAGAAGCTTTATACAGTACGCACACAATCACATCTCTAATCATCTTACAGACCAACCTTCTGATCATCCGTTACCTAACCTCTGACAGACTGACTGTGTGAGAAAATCAAAGTAAAAATATATGCTTTAGCATGAAGTAGTGACGTCATGGTATTCAGATTAATATACATTCCAAAAATAAAGTAATAAAAAATAAAGAAAAAGAAGAATATGAAGAATTGGAACTATGACGTAACAATTTCTATAATCCTATAATTGAATGTGCTGTTTTTAAAATCTTATAATGATGTCATTAATATGTCCTGTACGTTCAGTTTGTGGAAATATATATATATATATATATATGTAATGATTTCACTTAAAAATAATTATTTTTCTAATTTTTCCTGTTCTTTAACTCATTATAAAAGCGTTCATTTTTATATCCTGATAGCATTCTTATTTAACTTTTAATTTATGCTATCACGCGCTCGTAAAATCTGCCCACGATCGCATACCCTGTAGGGATAATTCCCTATTCGGCTTTTTGTCTCCAGCAATAGTCTCTCAAAATCCCTTCATCACCATGATTTAAATCACATCCACATTATTCATCCCACATGATTTAAAGAAATCCCTCCATATAAATTCTAAGCAAAGTAAAAAGTTCACTCTTTTGCTTCTGTCTTTGAGGCATACATCGTGCGGTTGATCTTTTGAAAGCGTTTGTACTGTAACTCGCTGAATTTAATGTTTTCATCACCTGTATTCGAAATAGATTTCATGTGGAAATGGTATTCTTATTCTAGCCTTGAATTCTAATATATGTATATACATACATACATACATACACCCAACTCTTTTTTTACACGGTAGATACGTTTCTTAGAAAACCATGCAAAAAATCGTGTTAAAAATACATGCAACATATGGTAAAGTTGGGGATATGTACCACAATTTTAAGAAATAGTGTGAGATGAAAAAACTGTAAATATTTTCCCAAAAAATCGTGCAAAAAGAGTAATAACGAAATCTATTTTGCATATTATAAAACAAAAACAATTCATTTTTATTACAACAAAAAAAATTAAAATTAGAAAACAGTAAAAAACTCAATCTGTAGATACATGCATGCCGTGGTTAAGGCAACGGCTTGCGGCCGGTGGTTTTCGTTGAGTCGTAGGATCGAGCCTTGACGCCACTGAAGACCTACTGAGTAGCCAGGGATGATGCACGTTCTCATCTGTCGGGGTTCAGAGTCCTCTTATTGGCATAGTGTGGAAGTTAGGAGAGAGGGTGCCTATTCAGGTGTCGTCTTCATCACTTGACAGAGGTTCAACAGAATGAAGGATGTCGCTAATAGCCCTCGCGTTGTTTCTAGTGCTACGTTAATAAAACCTAACCCAACCTTCTGAAATAAGAGTGACTTTCTGGAAGAAAGATAACTTAAAGAATAAATAAAGTCATACCAAATTAAGTACTCGAAGTGTGTTTTTTAAATAGTACCATTTTTAAATACGCCATTCCACGCAAGTGTACTGAGTACCCATATCTGTCAACTATCCCCACACGCCAACACTGATGCAATCGTCCATGTTACATTTGTCTGAGCGCATTTGAAATGTCTCAAACAAATTAAAACATCGCCTGTTGTAAAATACACTCTGGGATTCGTTTTATGCATGCAAAAGAGACGAAAGCTCTGAAACTCATGAGCAGATCAACGAAGAGTGTGGACATGTGACTCATATGACATCGAAAAAAAAACACAGATCCATAGAAAGGAGGCATTCAACATCCTCCCAAAGGTGAAGCTAAAGCAAAAAATTTCAGCACGCAAAATCATGTGCATTGTGTTTTGGGATAGGCAGGGGGGATGTTACTTTCTTTTCCTCAGTTGGCAATCTATTAATTCCGAGACATATTGTGACAACTTAATTAATATACGTAGTACAATCCAAAACAAAAGGTGTAGCATACACAGGGATTCGTTTACTACATGACAATGCATATCCACACATGGCTCGTTCAACAAGATATCTCATTGTAACATATGTCTGGAAATAACATGATCTCCCTCAGTATATCCCTGATCTGGCCCCCAGTGACTATCACTTGTTCCTTCACTTGAAAAAGCTTTTAGGCGGTCAGTGCCAATGATGATGTCAAAACAACCATTCTACAATGGTTAACCCGTCATGCAGCAGACTTCTATGAGAATGGAATCCAGAAACTGGTTGTACGTTACGATACTTGCCTTAATAGTAGAAGTCCTTATATTGAATAGTAGATTAAAATAAAGGTGTTTCATAAAAATAAAATGGTAGAAAAAACTGCACTTGTTTTTTTTAGTATCAAAATGGCACTTACATAAAAAACATGCTGATAATAAAGATAAGGGCAATTATTTGTTCAAGGAATACAAGAAAACTCCATATTTTTATAACATGGTAATAACAAGTCATAAGGAATAGTTTGGGTAAAATTTATATAGAGCATAGATATTATTTGTTGTTACTGTTCCACTAGTGCTTAACTTAAAGACAAGTACTTCATTATTACTATTTATTAAAAAGGAGAAAAAAAAATTCTGTTTATCTGTCTGCCTTATAAAATAAAATGATAGATTATATCTATCATTAGTTTATTCATTGCTTATTGCATAGCATTCGTTTGCGTAGTATTATTTCATACCATTTTATTTATAGGATAATATTTGCATTTTAGTATACGCACAGTTAAACGAACCTGAATGATGATAACAAAATAATGCATTATATCACTATTTAAATTATTTTCCAATAATAATTCTATCAGATAACATTAAAGCAACGTGTTTAAAAATATGGAAGAAAAAAATTATGCTGCTAAACAAAATTGTATTTTTGAATTTAGTGTTTTATAAATTTTGAACATTTCAAAAAAAAAATAATTAGACTGAGCTCGAATTTGAAAGAACCATTCTTTATTTTTTGATACTGAATTTAAACATAGAACTAAAAAAATCAGTATAAGGATAGAAATTTTTAAATTGTTATTTCATATCAACAACATAAATGTAGTATTCAGTCTACTGCTAAACAATAATGAATATAAAAAAGACAATCATTTCCATTTTGGTTATTACTATTCAGGATTTTAGATTTTTTTGAAATAAGAATTTGCTTTTTTCCTCTGTTATGTATTATTACATCTTTAGTGAAAAGATTAAAAATTGTTGACAATATTGAAGAAATGTAGAATACACGAACCTCTTAGCAATGCAATTCATAAGGTAAATTCAGAAATCATCAGCTCTATCATCACATTACTAACCTTACAAAAATATACCAGTATTTACAGATAATTTTTTTGATATATCTATTTCATTAAATTCTTAAACTTTTGGCGTATTACTTGCAAGATTTCGTGTGGTCGTGGTAGCCTAGCGGTCAAGGTCACCGACTCGCAGCTGATGGTTTTCGTTGCGGGTTCGAGTCCTGGTGCTACTAAAGACCCACCATGTATTGGACTGACTCATGTTAAATCTGTCCTAACGCAAGCGTGGAGGCTCAAAGTCCTCCCGTAAGCGTGGTGTGAAAGTTTGGAGAGATAGGTGTCGTCCTCGTCACTTGATTGATGTTCAAAATTACGAGGTCCGTCGCCAATAGTCCTCTAGTTGCTTCTTAATGAGAATTTAATAAGCAATCACATCACCGCATAGTTTCGTCTCTATAGTTTTAGATGTATAATACGTTTATGTTCTGTTAATTTATTAGATATGTAACACATGCAATACGAAATTTTACTCTTAAGTTAAACATATAAGCAACAATGGGACATGATATTTGAAATATTTCCAAATATAATACAACGAATGAAAAGATGATAGATATTTCAAAAATAACCATTTATACTATTATTTTATATACCGTTAGTTTCAAATATCTACTCTTAAAAGATTTTTAGAAATAAAAGAGAAACTGTTTCATAAATTCAGATGTAAAACAAATTCAAAATATCCTTTTCACTAGATGAAAATTGTAATTTTTAATATAAACGACAAAATTGGTTTCTTTTACGGTACCAATGGTCTTTCTTTCTTTCTTTTTTTTTTTTATTTCAATACCTATGGATGCAATTGAATACATCCAAACTATTTTGTTTTTTGATGCATCCCAATCCCTTCCTGGAAAAAGGAACAGTTCTAATTTTCAAAGAAATCTTTTACCTATTTTAATACATTTTGATAATGACTAAAAAAAACAAAAAAACACGTAGATTACTACAAACTTTCTATACTAGAAATTATTATTTTTTTTTTTAGTAAAAAATTATTAAGAATCTAACAATTTCTAATTTCATAGCATAACAGGAAATCACATGTGAGTCAAAATATTATCATGTGATATACAATGAGAATCCAAAGAAATCAAAGCGAGATTACAAAAATGTTTCTTTCCTTAGAGAAACCAATCTGATTTGTAAATGGATTTTGACAGAAAATACCGAACGTCTAAATTTTTCTTTATGCAACTCGAAACCCTAAGGTGAAAATCGAGCAAAAATGAGACATGATACCTTTCTATACTTAATATGAAGAAAGTAAACAGTTGAAACTTGATATGTAGGTAGATACATCTGAATGTGATAACGCATGAGAGCGTCTTCAGTTACATGTTTCGGAAACAGTTGACAGAATCCATTTTGAACCACACAAGTGAGAATCCGTCCCTAGAGATTAATGCAAGCGAACAAATGCATTTTTTGAAGGAATATAGTTTATTGTGAAGGCAAAATAACCGCATTAATAAAAATGAAACCAAACAAAATAATCTCTTATTCTTGAAAAGTGTATAATTCACAATAGAATATGTTTTCTCTTTTTGAAATTTGTGTACATCTTATTTAGAGAAAAATTATATGTTATAGAGAAACGTATGAAGAGTTATAGTTTTTCTATGAATTATTTATAAGCAACAATGAGTTCTAAGTTGCCGTTTAAATATTATCTCAAAATGAACAATATTTCATAACTTTTCTGACTGTCGTAATGAGATTTTTTTTTTATTCGACAGAAAGGAAGAAAATTGAGGTGTAGAAAATTGGTGCGAGGCGTAACCTGCCTTTTATTTGACGTTTTAAACGATATATTTATTAATGTAGAAACTGAATGAATGTATTTTTATTGGAGGAATACTGTTTATTAATTACATAGGTGAACTAATTGCTAAATAATCACAACCAGATGTATCTACTTACATTATGTAATATTCTAGTATTTTCAACAAAAAATTTAGAAGTTTATAAAATCAGAATGGTTTGACTTTTGAAGTGTGAATAACCCATAAATGAAATTCTTTCCTCTTAAAATTATAAATATGTTGTTAAGATAAATTTTTTTTCTGTAGGGAAAGGAACTAGAAATGCAAAATTTCTGATCAATTCTTTCTTGCAAGAAATGAATTAAAAGGAACCTTTTTAATATTACTGTAAAAAATATTTAATTTTTTTTATTTTTTAATTTATTACAATAAGAAAGTTTTTGTGTTTGAAAGAAACGAAGAAAATTCAAATGTGTACGTCTTTATTGTGCATTTTAGAATGATATGAACATCGCAGTTGTTGGTCCCAAATAGTAGAGATTAATTTAATGTATGATGCTTCACCATTCATCAATAGCTTATCTCAATAAATATTTTTATAAAATTACTATTCTACAGTTCTTATTTTAGAAACTTCTTTGTCCTTCCAATTCTCTAAGAAATTCAATATGGTGTATTCGTAGAGTTTGTAAGTAAACTTTCTTTGTTTTGATTCTCCGCATTATTCTATGAAGTCTGAATAGCTTAAGAACTTTCACAAGCGTTAAAATCATTGGTTTATTTAAACAATTAATGGCTTAAATAATTCATTTATATCCTTTAATACTGCTGTAACAGGTAAAAGCACTGACTTCAGGTTTCATAATATAAACAATTTATTATCTCAGATAGTGAATTTTTTAAATATTAACTCAGACTTTTTTTTTCATTTTTTATACATTAACTTAATGACACAGTTTATTTTCGGATTGGAAATACACGAGATTGTTAAAGTGCACAAAAGTTTACAAATATCTCAATGTAACCATTTCTACTCAATAACACATTAAGAAGTATTAAAAGATACGCATCGTATTAAACACGTATCACAAACCTTAACTATAAGAAAATTGTTTATGCATATTATCTTTGAGAAATCGTGAAAAAACGGGACATTTAGAGTTTTGATATTAGTAAGATCGATAAAGGAATTTAGACTAAATTGAATTTTAAGAATTAATTAGATAAATCTTTAATTATTTATTTTGTGAGAGTATTAAGTATCCTAAAAATAGCACATGAAGGAAGAACAAAACAACGACGAAGGATTGGTTCGAAACTGTTGATAGCAAAAATTCATAAAAAAACATAAAAATAATGTGGTTTTTAAATTTTAGCACATATTCGATAAATAAGAAAAACAGTATATTGTTGCAAATCTGCTGTGATGTTTTCCTGCAAAGTTACTCTTACGAAGAGAAAGAGTCATTTACAGAGATTGTGTTGAATACCAAGTAATACTGAAGCAATGAGTGCCTGATTTTGGAGACTGGTGAAAATGCCAGAATATTGTCAAATTCTTGATTAGGGCGAAAGTTTTGGACTTTTCCTGAATTTTTCCTGTGATTTTATACCTGTCCAAAATAGCAAAACATATGCAAAATCCAAGGAAATAGGTCGCAATTGGCTGAGTGGATCTGCAGAGGAATCTGCCGGTAGCGTGGCCGAGTGAATTTGCTAGGAAGTGGCCTTTATCTGCCGGGATTGCCGGAAGCTGTCACAGTCTGTACAAAGTACTACTTTGGAGAGTTGCCTACTGTGAAATAAGGAAGCTGGTGAGCTGAACGTTATTGAAAGTGTTGCGTGACTGTTATTATAAGTGCTGCTTTGCAGATCCGTGCATAGGTTGTCTTTGTTCCTGCTGTATCGTTAAACTGTACAAAGGCTGTGTTTCTAGATTGTAATCTGATCAAGATTTGCTATATGTGTTCGTCTTGTCCTAAATATCTGTGAATAAAGTGTCATTTGCCATTATCCTCCATCATTCATTTCTCCGTTCACTCTCTCGAACAAAACTTTTTGTAACAATATAATATTAGTGTGAATTCACCTTTCATAAAAGTAGTGAATTAAGTAAGAATTAAGCACAAGTGAATTAAGTATTAGTAACTTATCTCTAATTTAAGAGAGATAAGTTACTAATTCATGAATCAGTTACTAATTAATAACAAAAGAGCTTTCGAAAAATAAAATATTTCATAAATGTTTCAGAATAATGCGGATAAAAAACTATTGAAATACAATATTGTGAATTATTTCTCGTTTACTTTTATTTTTGTATATTATTAAGTGTAAAATAAATTCTCTCAAGAGATATATTTGTGTCTAAGTTTATAGTTAATAATCCAGAAAAATACAATGGCGAATAATGTTATATTAGTTTCTAGTTATATTTAATTCCAGAAAAATACATTATGTAGGACAATAATGGTTTTATTGTCCTACATATCTATCTACAAATCTTCAATCCTTAAAAAATATGGAAAATGACTTCCCCTATTCATTTTTCATTCTTGTTTTCTATTTGACACGTTAAAACAAGAAAAATATCTGAAGGTGGATTCTATAGTTTCATTTTGCATTTATTTTTCCTCATTTATGTAATACAGAAGAACGAAAACTATTTCAATGACATTATTTCATAAAGCAAATTTACACATAACATATGAAATGAGATCAAGAATGACAGCCCTTTCTTATTTCAAAGTTCTAAAGCATCTGGATAGCCTCTTGAATTTCAATTTGATTTTCTTCCTGCAAATAGGCATCAAATATTTAAATGTGAATGAAAGAAATGAATCAATGCCAAAAGCAGTCTGGAGATATTCAAATATTAATAATATAAAGAAGGAAGTTCTAACAGTGGAATGTGTATCATGAAACGTGATAAATTAAAACCAATAGCACTTAACACAATATGCATTCATCTGCATGACTTGAAATTATTCAAAATTCTTAAATAGAAGTCACAGTGCATTCAATTTATATAAAAAGTCTTGTTACCTTTCACCAAACAATTTTTCCTCAAATGTCAGGGACCTTATTGCCACAAATGTATCTAGAGGAGGAATATAGCAAAAATTTCTCTTTTACCAATGTTTCACATAAAGAAAATGTAGATAAAATTTTAATTTGTTGCAGCTACTTCTAGGCTATGAGAGGAAATACGGTGGAAGTTACTGGTATTCTAAACCTTGGTGTGGTGTAACTAGGCAGAAATTTACATATGAGATAGCCAGTAGAATTAAATATCTCTCTTAATTAAAGAGTATTTGTTTAAAACTCTGATATTTTGGGATTTATACATTTCTTGATTATTTCACAATCGAAAATAAGTTATCGTTTAGTGAGTCGAGGGCTCTCTGATAATGGAGTAAGGATTTGAAATTGGGTGGCGGCTCGTGGAGTTGTTCAAATTTGATACACTCATTAAATAACAATATCTGACAAACAATTTAATTTAATATGTGTTCATACTTACATACAAACTATGGAAGAGGATACAGGTGGTGTCATAATAATGATTGATATGTTATTGTTTTAAATTGGACTTTGAGAGTTTAATTCACAATAGCTCTGAATATATATGAAGAATTTTGACTGGTGTAGGAGATTTAAAGGCAACAATTATAATTAGCATGGCCATCAGTACAATTATGACCTTAAATATTCTAAAATGTCACAAAACATAGTATTCATGCTGTCAAATCTCTTCTACAAATCCCAAGATCAACATATTTAAGTTTAACATCTTGAAAGTAATGATTCTCAGATTAAACTATCCTTCGCTGGGCATCTTAGCAAAGATTATTCCTTTTGTCAGATTTTTCCCATCGTTGTACATGGTACAACTTAAAGATTAGCAATTACCAAGTTTAATTTTCAAATGAAATCTAATATTTTAATTTTTAAAGATGAACCTTAAGATTAAACTCAAGTATAGCTATAAAATAAACAAATTAGAAAATCATGCCTTTATTAATTAATTTCTTTATCATCGACATATTTAATAATTTCATAACAGATTTATAAAAAGAATTCAGTATCTTTTGTAAACACACCCAGGTTCATTGGCCTTGTAGTAGATTTTGACATCTCCATGTCATCAGATAGTGGAACTACCATTTTCTGGACTTTTACCGCATAAATACACTTAGGACTTATCACGTACTAATTTTACCCATGCTATTTTAATAAATTTGTCAATAAATTATTCATCTTAAGAACAAGTGCTCATCATTTTGTAACCCGGAACCCCCTCCCCCCATACATACCCCCCACACATTTCCTTTATATTCCGGTAATGTTAAGTTCTAGTATAAATGACGTACGTAAAACCGTTACAATCAAAATTCGCATAATCTAGCTAAGTTGATTGGTATTCCGGTTGATGCTTTAAAGAGAATATTTCGAATTATATTTTTAGTAGCCTTACATCTGGTTTTTAGATTCATGTCCAATATAAATCTAAAATAGATTTCGCAGTTTCAGAAATGATTTAATTACATTTAAAATTTATTAATACGATGTGAATAAATAGTTTAAATTTCGTACTTCTTTTTTTGAGTTAAAATGGGAGTACTCAAAATTAAAAGTAATTAATTGATAAAAATGGTTTTCTAAAAATATTTGATGTTGAGAAAAGTATTTTTAATAATAGCATTATTTTTAAAGAATACATAAGTAAGTCAATTATTTTGGAAATATTGCAGAGTATCTTTGAGGACAAATCTTTTGCTTTTAAAATATTATCATAATTGTAAAAATATAATTTATTTCAATATGTAAGTTGATATATAACTTAAAAATAGTATCATACCACTGATATTTATAAAATTTATTTATGTAATGTATGATAAATACACACATTTCTCGCATAACTCTCGTAACACTATCATAAAATGAGGCAGAAAGACTTCACGGTTAGTGGAGCCAATTTCGAAAATGGGAAACGTGTGTGGGTGAAAGACGAGTTTATAATTAATCTGATTAAATTTTAAATTGACATGAATTACTCTCTGATACAAACAGTGCTCTGTTAATGCAATACGGGAGATCTCACAAAGGCGATTGAATTGTTGGTATTTTGATGCTCGCTCGTGGTCTTTCATTAATGGATTTGAATGCTTACCGGGATGAAAATAAGGAATATCTAGTGATGCTGCATCGCTCAACCTGAAGGTGGTGGACCTATACATGTGCATATGGTGTATGTATGTATGTGTGTGATTGTTACATTTAACTTAAAAACTATTTTTAAGCACTCTTGGGCGATATTGAGCCATATATGCGGAGTTATTCTTCTACGTTAAGCATTTGTTTTCATTTTATTTCATTTAATGTTCTGAGATAATTGTAGAATACTTTAGAACTGTTGCAAATGGAAACTAAAAAATGCTAGATGTTTTAATTTATTGCATCGGGTATAGTAAAAAATACTTTTTAACATTTAAAGATAAGCAGAATCGCGATTGAATAAATGAGATAAAAAGAAATTGAGACTATAAATTTTGATGATATTTAAAAAAGACCAAATATTTTGATAATGAGCGTAAATGTAGCTAAAAGATTATCGCTAATTTTTATTTTGTAAGAAAAATTCTGTAAATAATAGAACTAACAAATACAATCTAACGAAGAAGTAGATTTGATAAACTGAGAACATTTCAAAATTATTAGCTTAGATACATTTTAAACTAAGAACTTTTGGAACAGGTTGTTCCAAAAATATCTTAAGCTTCAGTTTCTCTAACCTAAAGAAAAACTTTTAAAAGAAAATCACATTTAAAAACAGAGAACAGTTAATAAAGACTTGGGAAAAGATATCTTGAATTTATGAATTAATTGCTTTTTTTTTTAGAAATCCTTTTTTGTAATATTAATTAGAATTTTTTTTACATTTATTATATTCTAAGATCGCTCTAATTTAGAAGCAATATTTATACAAAACCAAAATGTAAAAAAATATCAAATTTAAGGGTTCAAAGGAGTTAGAAGGAGAATAATTGAGCACCTTGCTATATTGTTTTGTTGAAAAAAGTAAGGTTTAATCATAGTAATTGATGTTATAAATTTTATAATGTGTTTTTCACACACAGTTCTTATGTACCAATAAATGAATTAACAAGTTGATTTTTCTTACCAGTTCTTTCACTGTGTGTAAAAAGAATACTTTGGCCTTATTTCAAATCTATTCTTGAATTTAAGAATAATTTTTTTTTATATATATTTAAGAATGTCTATTTTTAAACTAAGGTAACTATTCTTTTTCATGATATTAAATCAAATGCTAATTGTTTCCATACGTAATGCGAAGACGAATTTTCATATAATACACAATTTGATAATTGGACTTAAAATACATATCGTAGAAAAATATTCATTTCTTCGAGATATGTGGAGGGAACACACCTAACTATAAGGCACTTTAGTGTTACAAAATGTTTTCTTTATTGTAATAATCTCATTAGGAAGACTTTTCTTATTACAACGAAAACGAGAGAAATTTTTGAATTAATTTTGGTAAGTCATTGCCTTAATCAAGAGCTTCATTTAGTTAGTAATAATTAGAAAGTTACTAAGAATTGTGTTACTAAAGTGCTCGTCTGGATATTTAAGGGAGTTAAGTGAATTCTGGGGAAGAAAGTTTCCAGACACATTAAAAAACAATTTGTTCTTCTGAAAACAAACCGGAAACATGCTTGCTTACGGCAAATTACCTTAAACTAATAAATGCACAAGCCGAAGTATATTTCGTTTAAAAGTTAGGTTCCGAAAGGTGCTCATCGTTGTAATTGTGTTAGCGCTTAGAATGCAAATTGGTCTGCCAATAAAATATAGTAAAAATAGGTTTATATTTTAGAAAGGACAATCTTGAACAATATTGAATAAAACTTGATTTAGACACAAAATTTATAAACTTTGTTACATCAAGGAAATTTCGAGGAATATCATTTCACGACTCATGATGGGAAGTTGAAAATATATTTAAATGATTCAATATAATAATATAAAATAAAATGCAGCTTCAAAATAGTATACGTATTTTGTTTTCCAAATGGCTTTAATACTTAA
>BMAW01082597.1:0-13288 GCA_019974015.1 Nephila pilipes
AATGGGCTGCATTACAATTGGCGTCTGCGATGGCGGGCCGTCTGGTTCAGAGTGAGGATAGAAGTATTTTTCATTCTTTACTTCTTGCTGCGAGAATGGATTTATAACAATGATATTACAGAAAGAGAATATATTTTGTAATTTATATAATAGATAGAAACTTGAGTACATTAATAATTTTTTTCGTTCATTCCACAACGAAGCACTTTTTTCTACATAACGATACATGAATTAGCCAATATTTAGTTAATTTCAAGTTCTGTTTTTGTTCTTAAAAGGAAATGCAAGAATATCTTCACTTGTAAAGAAAGCTACTTCAGCAGAGATCATATTTGCAAGATAAGCAAACCAATCTTTAAATATCAGTCGTCTCTATAAAAGGAATAATGCTTTTGACACAGATTGGACATTATTTGTGGTCTTTGTGAAGCTTATTTTATGTGACCAAATTTTGAAATCAGTTTGTAGGTATTGCTATTGGAAGTTCGATATAATCCAATAGTTGCAAAACATTTTTTCACCAACAGCTTAAAAAATAATATACGATGTTAATTTATACTAAAAAGCTCTTTCTGAGTTTCAAAAATTTCTAAAGTCATCTGCATGCAAATGTAATTTTTAACTGGAAAAACTTTTATAGTTGAAAAACGAACAGCAAAGAAAATTTCTTATAGGTTATATAAAAAGGAATGATAGTAAATATATATATATATATATATATATATGTGTGTGTGTGTGTGTGTGTGTGTGTGTATGTGTGTAATTTATTTGATAAAAGAGATGCATTCGGGTTTAAGATGACTAAAACGCCTTATTGGGAAAGCAATATTCATTTATCCATAAACGGAAACATTATATTAAATTTTTTGTATTTTTTTTACATATGATAAAGATATATTTAATAATATTAAGAAATTTATAACAGAATGTAAAGAATGTAATTATACATTTGTTACGACCCGCGAGTGCAGATGGCGCTAGTAGTCATATTCTTGTTTTTTACAATTTGTATCATTCTTCCTGTAGACATCAACCAAGGAGCACGACGTACCAACCGTCGCTCAAATAAACATTCATTTTTAGTGTACAGTCCACAGCTCTTTGTTTGAATAGATAAGTTTCAAATAACTCAAAGTCTAATCAATTCATCACCATACAGTTTTAGTGGTCCGTTGAGCCGGAGAACCGAAAATTGATAACATGGCGCCAAAAGATCTATCAGAACTCACCGTGTTGAGCAGAAGAAAAGCATATTTGCTCGGTCAAATTACTCGAATTAAAAACGCTTTAGATAGTGCGGATTCTCCATTGAATCAAGTGGTACTGAAAAATAAACTAGTCTCGCTTTCCCAGGTCAAAGCGAAAATCGACGTTTTACGAAACGAAAGTTACAGTATTCT
Organism: Nephila pilipes; assembly: GCA_019974015.1. NCBI lineage: Eukaryota > Metazoa > Arthropoda > Arachnida > Araneae > Nephilidae > Nephila > Nephila pilipes. The sequence continues at coordinate 1,401 of BMAW01082597.1, forward strand.
TTCGGATGAAGAACTCCCTGATTTTGAAAACAGTTTGGATAAAATGGAAGAAGACGCTGATAATTTAGAGGTGAGTCTCAATACTTTACTTGAATCTTTAGCTTTGAATATCTCTAAATTGTCTGTAAACAATGATTTTGCTAATTGTAACGTAAAACTGCCATCCATTAATTTACCTGAATTTTCGGGACAGTATGTTGATTGGTTACAATTTAAATCTCAGTTTGTAACATTAATTGATGATAATACTTGTTTATCGGATTCACAAAAATTGTATTATTTACAATCTGCCCTCAAAGGCAATGCCAAACAGTTGCAAACAGTTAATGATTCATACGTATCTTTATTCGACGCCTTAAAACGAAGATATTAAAACAAAAGATTAATCGTTAATAGCCACATTGCTGAACTGTTGAATCCTAACAAAATAAAATTGGAATCTGCATTTCACCCTAGAAATTTAATTGACTCCATTCAGAGTCATCTGAGAGCTTTAAAACAATTAGAATTAGAACCTAACGCTTTGTGTGAATCAATGCTAATTTTTGTTATCACCCAACGTCTAGACGATGAATCTCGTAAACAATTTGAAATGGAATTACATTCCAATGATTTGCCTGAATGGGATAAATTTTCAGACTTTTTAATTATAAGAAGCCAAGCTTTAGAAAACGTGCAGAGAAATTCCTCGTTGACACCAAAGAACGAAAATCCTCTCAAATTCAAAACGTTTGTTGTAAAAAGTGATAAAAAAAATTACCCTCTATGTTTATCAGAACCACACCCAGTTTTTAAATGTAAAAAATTTCATGATATGTCTATTCAATATAGGAACAATCGAGTGAAATCTCTAAATCTGTGTTTTAATTGTCTCGGTCATCACCTTATTAAGAATTGTTTAAAATTAAACAAAAAATGTAAGTGGTGCAATGCAAATCATAATTCACTTTTTTGCAATGCAAGTAAACCCCGTTTAGAATCTAACCTAACGAACGGCAACCTTCCCGTTCCTTCCTTGCAGAGTTCATCTAGAATTATTTATGTCCCAAAGCCTGCGCCGATGAACGATTCATTAACATTTTCTTCAACTCCTGCGTCATGTTTGTACACCACAGTGAAGAATAAATCAGTTTTACTTTCCTCCGCCAAGGTCAAAGTTCAAAGTTCGGGAGGCAGCTGGCGACTGCTGAATGCGATTCTAGACAGCGGGAGTCAACAGTGCTTATGTAGCTTCGAAGCCGCGGATTGTTTAGGATTAAAGAAAGAAAAAATAAACGCAAAATTTGTAGGTGTGAACGGTGTTTGCACTGCTGTAAAAGAAAGAGTGATGACTGAAATTTCGAACGAAAGTGGATCATTCAAAAGAAAACTTAACTTTCTCTTAGTGCCTGAAATAACAGGATGTGTTCCTGCAGAACCGTTTGATATCACAAAAATAAATTTTCCAAAACATATAATTTATGCAGATACGGAATTTAATATTCCCAAACGTATTGACATTCTTCTTGGAGGGGAAATATTTTATGAGTTATTAAAAAGTGCACAAATAAAGTTATATGACAATCAAATAATATTGCAAGACTCTGTGTTCGGTTATGTTGTTACAGGTTCCATTCAAAACGAACAATCAAACCAGTACTATTGCAATTTCCTCCAAGATAAGGTTGATAACAGTATAACAAAATTTTGGGAACTAGAGTCATTAGGCATTACAGATGAACCGAACTGTGATCTAGATGACCAAGCCATGCAATATTTTAAGACTTCAGTACGTTTCAATAATGCCCGTTATGAAGTTGGGTTTCCCTGGAAAAAGGATAAACAAGAATTACAAGACAATTTTTCCGTTGCAGAAAAACGTGCTAAATCTTTAACAAGAAGATTCATTCGTGACCGAACTCTGTTCACTCAATATTCTGAAATTTTGAAAGAATATGAGTCGCAAGGAATAATTGAAAAGGTTCTACAAACTGAAAGGTCAACTGATAGAGCAGTTTTCTATTTACCGCACCAAGCGGTCTTTCGTCAAGAAAGCCTAACTACAAAGAACAGCATAGTTTTCGATGCAAGTTCCCATGAAGATGGACAATTAGTTCTTAATGACTGTATATGGCCAGGTGTGAATTTAAATCCAAACATATTCCATCTGATCATTTCCTTTCGCTTGAACAAGATTGCTATTATCGCAGATATAGAACGTGCATTCTTACAAATTTCATTGCGTGACGAGGACAGAGATGCAGTTAGATTTCTGTTTCCAGAACTTGGTTCAAATCAAATCGAGCCATACAAGTTTCAAGTTTACAGATTTAAGCGTGTGATGTTTGGAGTGAACGTGAGTCCTTTCTTACTCTCCGCAACGATTAAGCATCATATCGAGAAATATCGTGAACAGTATCCAGCAGCAACTGAATTGCTCGACACTTGTCTCTACGTTGATGATGTAATTAGTGGTGCTGATGACATCTCCCAAGCTTTAAAAATATCAAAGGATGCGGATACCATCATGAAAGATGCTAGCATGAAATTACGCAAATGGAATTCAAATGATCAAACCTTAATGAAAACATGGGAATACGAAGGCCTTGAGACACATCCTCGTCACTCGGAAAACAATTCTGGAGTCCAATCACCAAAAATTTTAGGGATACCATGGAATATCATCCACGACTATTTCACAATTGATGTGAAAGGACTGCTAGAATTGGATACATCAAAACCTGTCACAAAAAGAATTGTGCTACAATCAGCTGGTAAAATATACGATCCAGTTGGATTTTTATCGCCTTACACAATTAAGCTCAAATGCTTATTACAAGAACTTTGGCTAAGAAAATTAGCCTGGGATGACGAGCTACCACCAGATATTTATGCAACATGGTTACAATGGTGGTCAGAACTTCCTCTTTTGTCAGAACTAATGATTCCACGAATGATCCTCGATTCCAGTGCTGGAGATTCAAAGTGAAATCCAAATCCATACCTTCTTCGATGCTAGCCAAAGAGCATACGGAGTGTGACGTCATGGCTCGCATATACATTTTTGTGTTACTTTATTCTTGGAAATGTTATACTCTACGTGTTTGACGTCACTTCCCTCTGCAACAGAGGAAATTGATACGCTGCCCGCCCAGACAGTTTCGCAGACGAGACGTTGTCCTTGGCGAGAGCAGAGGTCTGTAGTTGAATGCTGGTGTATTTTTGTATGAGTGATATGAAGCTGTTAATAAATGATTTTGGATTTAAAAATAAGTGCCTCGAAATATATTTACCACAGGAGCCTCCACCTTTTTGAAAGCTAAGCACAAGGACAGAATCAGTGTTGATCTCGTAACATGTAAAAGCCGTGTTGCATCTCTGAAAAAGTTATCCCTGCCCAGATTGGAACTGATGGGTGTTCTACTTGCTGCACGCTTAACAAAGGAAGTTAAGAAAATAATAGATCGAAAATGTCCAACTACAGTCTTTTTCTGGACGGACTCTCAGATCACTTTATATTGGATCAAAGGTCCCAGTCATAAATGGAAAACCTTTGTGGCGAATAGAGTTCGGGAAATCCAATCCCTCACCGATCCGAAGTCGTGGTTCCATTGTTCAGGGAAGGACAACCCATCAGATCTCCTTACAAGAGGAATCAGTGTCGAAGCTCTTTCAAAGGACTCCAAGTGGTGGAATGGACCCTCGTTTCTGAGTCAAACCAACTTCCGGACCAATGGACTAGATGAAGCGATTCCAGAAAGATTGTATTCAGCAGAAATGAAAAAGAACTCAAATCCAGGAAATGACATTTCCCTGACAATGACAATGACTCAAAATAATTTCTTTGCGAACATAATTAATATATCAAACAGTTATGTAAAATTAATTCGAGTTATAAGTTTTCTTTACAGGTTCATACATAACTGCAGAACCAGAAGGGCAAAGATAAAAGGACCCCTTACTTCACAAGAGGTAAGTTATGCTGAAAATTGGCTGATCCGCTCCTTACATGAAAAGGAGTTCCCCGAAGAAATGCGTAAATTGTTGGCACTTGAGCCTATTCCTACAAGAAGCAAGTTAACTTCTCTTAATGTCTTTCTTGATGAGAGTAACATTATTAGAGTTGGAGGCAGACTTGCAAATTCAAATTTGAATGAGAAGGCTAAATTCCCAATGATTTTACCGAGTAAACATATTTTAACTGATATTATATTGTGTTATTATCATAAAAAATATTTGCATGCAGGACCCCACTCACTTTTATATCTTGTTCGTCAGAAATTCTGGCCGCTCAATGGCAGAAATAATTGTCGTAGAATTATTCATGAATGTGTAATTTGCTTCAAGAATAAGCCTATCACATCAAATCAAATTATGGCTAATCTACCAAGAGATCGTGTAACTCCGAACTACCCTTTTAATGTCACATGCATTGATTTTGCATGCCCATTCCTTATAAAGTTTAAAAATCAAAGAAAAGGAGTACTAATTAAAATCTATGTGGTAATATACGTATGTTTATGCACAAAGGCTGTACATTTGGATTTTGTGACTGATCTCACATCCCAAGCATTCATAGCAAGTTTAAAACGTTTTTTTGGTAGGAGAGGTAAGTGCGCAAAAATCGTCACTGACAACGGTAAAACCTTTGTTGGCGCAAACGCCGAAATTAAAAAATTGTTCAAAATAGATAAATCGCCTGATCAAACATTAGCTGATTTTTTGACTAGTGAATCCATAGAGTGGAACTTTATCCCACCGAGGTCCCCAAATTGTGGAGGACTATGGGAAGCAGGGGTAAAATCCTTTAAATTCAACTTAAAAAGAGTTGTAGGGAATGCACATTTAACTCTTGAAGAGTTCATTACTATACTTTGTGAAATTGAAGCAGTACTAAATTCCCGACCACTCACTCCTTTGACATCAAATTTCGATGATTTCGAAACTCTGACCCCCGCACACTTCTTAGTTGTTAGACCCCTAACATCCATAGTTGAACCACAAGTAACTAATATAAACGAGAATAGGTTGTCGAGATGGGAAAGAGTAAAAAAAATTACTCAACACATTTATAAACTTTGGAAACGTGATTATCTAAATAATTTGCAAGAACGTGACAAGTGGAAATTCAAAAAATAATGTTTCAGTCGGATCCTTAGTGTTAATAAAAGACTTAAATCTTCCCAGTACGAAATAGAGTACGGGTAGAATAACAGAAGTATTTCCCGGCACAGATGGTAAGGTCCGAGTTGTGAACCTGCGAATTCCAAATGGAAACATATTGAAGAGAACAATTAGAAACCTTTGCATATTAACTATACGAAATTTTGTAATTAGTAATTATTGTTTGTGTATAATTCAACTTTAATCACATATTTAAGTATTGTATAATGTATCGTGTATTTTGTATTTAAGTATTGTAACCATATTATGTGTGTGTATATTTGTATTGAAATTTCATCTCAATGGCGGGGACTGTTACGACCCGCGAGTGCAGATGGCGCTAGTAGTCATATTCTTGTTTTTTACAATTTGTATCATTCTTCCTGTAGACATCAACCAAGGAGCACGACGTACCAACCGTCGCTCAAATAAACATTCATTTTTAGTATACAGTCCACGGCTCTTTGTTTGAATAGATAAGTTTCAAATAACTCAAAGTCTAATCAATTCATCACCATACAACATTATATAATTTAAAGAGATATATTCCCAATAATTTATATGAAGGTTTATTTTAAAGTATTTTTGGGATGTCCCATGAGGACTTCGTGGCGGATTTTGGAAGATAGTGTAAATTCTATCTGATATCTAAAGAAATTTTTATATTATATTGGTTTCTCAATGGAATCTTTGTTTCCCGATTTGATTTGTATGTATTTTTAACAATTATAACTTGGAATAAGAGTTTACTCTAATATCTTTAACATTGGTGACTTATTCAAAAAGGTGGTCTTGTACATGGGGGTATGACGTCATGGCTGGCATATATATATATATTGTTACTCTATTCTTGAAAATGTTATACTCTACTTGTTTGACGTCATTTCCCCCTGCAACAGCGGAATTTGATCCGCTGTTCACCCAGACGCCAGACAGTTTCGCAGACGAGACGTTATCTATGGCGAGAGCAGAGCTCTGTACCTGATGCTGGTGTATTTTTGTATGAATGATATGAAGTTGTTAATAAATGATTATGTATTTAAAAATTGATGCATCGAAATAATTTTGCCACTACGCCACAGCTTAAATTAATTGGTGGCTAGCGTTTGGATATGATTCCGATCGAGAAAAAAAAGTTGTGTCGATATGTGGTGAAAGAGAGCCACACCTTTTACGGCGAAGAATGCCAATGATATAACCAAGGATGGTTATTGTTTCAAGTGCACCCTACACGTTGCTAACTTTTTTTGGTTTGATGAAAGTGAGTCCTGCCAGTGGAATTAAGTGTGTTGAAAAAGAAGTGCTCCCTGCACGTGGAATTAAGTGTGTTGGAAAAGCAGTGCTCCCTGCACGTGAAATTCAGTGTGTGAAAAAAGATGTACGTCCTGCACGTGGAATTAAGTGTGTGAAAGAAGAAGTGCGCCCTGCACGTGGAATTCATCGCTTAAAAAAGAAAAGTGTGTGCCCTGCACTCAGTTTTGAAGAAAGAGATTATTGTGTTGAAGAAGGTCCGCCCTGCATGTTTATTCTTTTGCCTGATGAAAGTGCCCCTGCACTCAGTTTTAAAGAAATAGATTACCGTTCGAAGGAAGTATTCCCTGTACTTAGTTTTACTGAAAAAAATAAAAAAAAAAAAGTACTAAAAGTACTCTTCATGGCACCAAGTTAGTGCGGTTCAGACAAGAAGGCAGAAATTGAAGGGAAAAGAAGAGACTTCTGAACAGTTGGTAGAAGAACCCCAAAGCATTGTCATTAACAGTGAAGATACGAATCCAGAAGAGGATGAACTCCTTCCTACTGATGATGAATTCCGGGCTGAATTAACAGAATAAATGTACGAATGATTTTCTTTGAAGCACATCAAATATTTTTGAGATTATTCTTTTAATATACCGATTAGAAAATTTCATTAGTGTTTCGTTTTCAATCCGTAAAAGGTTTTCCAATTAAAATTGCAGTTGCATGTAGATGATAAAATTGTTAAAACTGAGTATAGATATTTCGTATAAATTAATATGGTATCTATTTTATGAATTGGGGAAAATATTTTACAGCTGCTGGATTATATCGAACTTCAAATAGTAATAATACAATCTAATATAAAAATTTGTTCACGTGCAACAACTGCACAAGGATCACAAATATTTTCCAATCAGTCGGAAGAATTATTTCAAGACGACTGATATTAAGAGATTTGCTTACTTTTCTTGAAGAATATGATCTGAAAAGGGTTTTCTTTACTACAGAAGATATTATTGCATTTCTTTACAACACCACTTTAAAATTAGCTAACATTGGCTAATGCATGAATTTGTTATGCAAAAAGTGTTTCGCTGTGAAATGAACGGAAAAATTTAATATAATCAAAGTTTATAGAATATAAATTACACAATATATTCTTTCCGTAATATCGGTGTTATAAACCATTCGCAGCAAGAAGTAAGGAATGAAAATGCTTCTATAGACACTCTGAACCAGACGGCCCATCTTCGCAATCGCCAATTGTATTGTACTGAGAATTTCTGTGATATTATCCATTATTGAACATTTAGCCTATGGTCATGCTATTACACGTTCCTCGATGTATTCTCTTCTGATCCCTTCATGAGGTTTGAAACGTACTGATTCAGAGAAAATCTTAATTAATATCAATTGAATTAAGGAACCAGTTCTTTAAAACTATATCTAAATGATGCTGCCCAGAATGCTAAATTAAAAAGAAGTCGGTCAACAGTACATATTATGTTATTGCCTCACCAGCGACAAGGTGCTTTCCTAAAGCTTCACTCAGAATGCTAATTCTAAAAAGAAAAGAGTTAGCCAACGGCAGTATTGTAAGACACTGTGAATCGTCTATTTTATTGAATTTTATAGAAATGCCAACAATGCTCCAATTATCTGTAGTCTATTAGCATTATATTGCCGCCGTTTATGGTCTGCCACACATAGTGCGTCATAACGCTTAGAATACGCCATCGACCAACTCCCATGGCAGGTATAATGAATATTAAGTTTATATGGAGGTTGGCGTCGGTATATTGTCAAGAACCACGCTCATTTAAGGAGGGAAAATGTTTATTTACATATGAAAATAAAGAAAGACGGACACCGCATTCCTGGGTGTGCTTATGAATTTGATCTAACCATCTAATCTAAGTTGAAGGTGGCGCTGCTGTAGCGCAGCGGGACAATTCCCACAATCGGCCATCTGATACAATATCACCTGACCAGGTGAGCCAAAGGTATAATTAAAACAATAACAGGGTGGTGTATAACATTAACAAATAATAACACAATTGAAAATTAAAGAATACTCTGTTCTTGTTAATTATTCGTTGAATATTAATAATTAGGAGAATTTAAAATTGCTTAATCTACAATATCTGAAAATTGAAAAGAAAAATTAATACACTAGAAAACACAAATAATGAAAATGAAATTCACTCTGTTATACAAAAAGATAATAAGGAGAAAAATAATGTCTTTCAGTTCGAATGAAAATGTCATTTCATTAGTTCATCAGGTCAGCACTAATATCCAATTGAGATATGCCCAGCACGCGTAAAATTAGTTTTGCTGGACTGTCAAAACCACACTTTGAACATCGTAAAATGCTCGTCTGGTTTGATTTTCATCTGTATGACCTAAAGATTTTGGTTTTAGTTTGAGTCCTGGTCCACTGAGTAATGTTTTATTTATGACAAGATCATGAAGTTTTGAAAATAGTTGCTGGTTTTGAGATTGTAATTTCTTCATTTCATCTTGAACTTTCAGGGATTTGTTGTTTAGCTTTTTCCTTAACTCGTCACGGTTGTTGACAAAATCTTTGATTTCATTGTCTTGTTCTTGAGCCGTTTTGATTTTTAAGTACTCAGACTGTTCAGTCGACCATAACTTGCATCTACTAGTGCGTCTTACATGATTTTAACAGAACTGTTCTATTTCCATAACTAAAATCTTGTAGTTGCAATGCTCCATCGCGCTATTCGAGTACACAAATCTTATTTCCTAGAGACACAGAAAGCGTTGGTCAGTAACTATTTTCGAAATGTTTGGCTCCATAAGTAAACCTAAAATTTTAATGTTTGACAATAGCAAACTTCGTTCATAGAAGGCATTTTGTTTCGGTCTGTCGTTTTCTCTTTACTCATATTATATACAAATATTATAAAGTAGCCCACCTTAATATATAAATAATCATGTTAAGGAAGCTTTAGGCAATACAAAACAAATAGAATAATTTCTTTCCAAACATTTATTCAATTGCAGAATTACCAAGAGCTCAAATATCCAATTTGTTTCTTACAGACACTTACTAAACTACCCAAACTTTGTATTTCAAAAATTAGATAGAATATTCATCACGGAATTCAGACTTTTGTTCAACAAATTAATAAAACATGAAAATTTATTTCAAAATTAATGTTTATAGTCTGATGATTCTTTCTTACAGGGAGTAACAATTTCAAAACCTTCAAGTATTATTCTACACTACTACGTGAGCCACAGTTTTGAAATCACAAATAGCTAAAACCACCAAACAATCTCCTACAATGCATGGCTGTTTGACGCCAGGAAAATCTAATCAACACTCTCAGCGAAATAATCCCCAAGTGATTTAAGTGCAGACTCGTCCAGTTTCTTGTCTCCCATAGATATTGGGCCGCGATCAGACGCTGGGGTCGAGATCTTAACAATCTAAGTTGAAGGTATACAAGGTAGCGCAGAAGGAAAATTCCACATATATAATACTTAAATAAATAGAAAGTGAATTTGTGGTAAATAGGATATAAGGTAAATATTCAAATTGTGTTTCCATATACATTATATTTACGAAGGCATGGAAATGTACATTTTTGATGGAGGAAAGATTTGTTTCGCATAGATCGAACTTATTCTAGATTGCACAACAAATTAAATTGAAAGCATTGCCAAATATAGTAAATTATAAAGGTAAATACTAGATATCATAAAAGATTTGAAAACTTCGAACTGTCAATCCTGTGTAACAATTAAAATTCTGAATATCTCTGAAAATATATCTATTGAAATGTTCACTTTGAAAGAGAGTTAAATTTTCGTAAAAGGAATCTAATTAAAAATAATGGCATTTTGTAGTAGTTGTTGTTTGAGATGGCAGATTTTGACTGTTCATCTACAACAAATGAGACTAAAAATCCCAAATATTTCGTAAGAGGCAAAGACAATCGAAGTTTTTAAAAGAGCAGTAGTTTGTAAGATGATAAATAATAAATTTTGCATTATACAGCACTATCGCTATCACACAAATCAGATGCTTGTACGAAGAATATTCCTAAAGCAAGTTTCCTTCATCGTTTTGATAGAGCCTGTGTACACTAGAGGAAACAAAACAGCTATAAGAATTTGCATCCATTGCTGTTGAACGACGGAAGTAGTGTCAATGAAATGAATATCGAGTAGAGATGAATAATTAATAGCAGACTAGCGGAGCATTTAATAAAGGAGAATTGCAGCACATCAGCGTGCCTGAGATATGGCTGACACGTGGTTACTGGAAGTCCAAAGAGCAATCAGTATGAATGAGTAGCCAAACAGATAGCAGTCCGGGTTTGGTATTCAAAAAGTACAAACTGAGTTCAAGTAGTTGTTGTAACTTGAGACATGATTTAGCTCAAGTGATTACTACACGGATCACGTTATTGTTTCCAATAATAGCGTATTTTTAGATATTTGATTTTTAGTATTTATTGAATTATTAGTATTACAATTTTGTCAACATAATGGAACCCTCCATTCTCTAAAACTATTTCTATCTTATACAACTCTGAACTGTAAGGAATATTTAAAGACTTTTCGATGTTTATCAGTATTCCGTATTCATATTTTATTCATATACCCAACAATTTTCTCGTGTATCGAAATAGAATTGAATTTTCTTCATCTTCATTATTTTGCATAAATTCATAAGTTTTCTTTGTCCATCAACAGGCATCGAACTGATATTGTGTACTTTAAGAAGTCAGTTATATTTTTTTATTCATTAAGATCTTCATAATTTAATGGATTATTTAAGGAATGCTACTGCATTTTCTGTGAACGAAAGAAAGGCATTTTTCTTATCAAAGAACTATCGGGTCTCGTTGTCTGTTCTTTTTCATTTCATTATTTAAATGATCTTCATCTGTAAGAATATCTGATTCTGTTGAAAAGGCATGACGTATGTTTTACCCTTCTAAATTACGATCGACTTATAACCTTGTTCAACTATGGACAGTGCTAGACAACTTCATTACTAATTCTGTGAATATCTTCAACATATCACCTTCTTCTGAATACTGAAGTTTGAATAAAATTATTATCTAATCATCTGATGCTTCTACGAAGCTAAAGTATCAGCAAGAACATGTGTATCATCTTGGAATATTTATAGAATCAATGGAGTTTTAAATATCTTTCAAACTAACTATTTGATCAACACTTTGATTGGCATAATTTTGTACAAGGCTGAACTAAGAAACTACTTATTGTTCACAGCTCTGTATCCAAATCTACAACCACATGCTCTACTACTGAGATTAGTATCTGTATTTATGTTAAGACAAGGAGAACCAAACAAGTCAATATAGTTTCATAGTATGGGATCTGCTGAGAAAATAATCTGCTCAGCGCATTTTTAGAGTTTTCCAACTCTTCAACACATCTTTCATAGAATTAATTCACATCTTCCTTTCATCTTGCCTGAGCTGGGATCTGCATTAAGTTCG
>BMAW01082600.1:0-37228 GCA_019974015.1 Nephila pilipes
TTTTTGCTTTCTATTGTTTATAATAGAGATTTTTTTAAAAATCATTGTCAGAAAGTAGCGAGTAATTTAAGACATGCCATATTGTGTTTAATCTTTCTTGATTTAACCTAATAGTTATGAAGTGTGATTTATTATTAATCTCATCCACGTATATTAGTGGATTGGTGTTTAATTGAGTAATTATATTAAGAAATCTTACTTGGAATTTGGCACGAATACTCTGAATTTAATACATTTTCTTGCATTGAACTTGTCAACATGAAATTTTTGCTAGTAGTGTGATAATATTCAAATATGTATTCAATATCAGAATTAAAACAAAACAAATGAAAAAATTTGGTTTCATTTGGTTTAATATAAGGATTGTTGTTCTAATTGTTTTTTTATTCATTTGTATTTTTTCTTAAATTGTTTATTTGGTTTTATGAATATTAATATTATCCGATGATAGTTGTTTTTGTGCATTTTGTTTAATATTTATATGGTGTGTCTTTGGTAAATTTTATGTTTCCTTTTTTTGTAAAAATGCTTTTTTCAATTTAATTAAAAAGTTTCTTTTATTTGTTTTTTGTTTTATTAATATATTTTTTTACATTTTTTTTTTGGCTCTACAGTTTGTAGATATTTATTTACTTATTTATATATTTTTTTCTGCCAGCTTTTTGTTTGAATTATAATTTATTAGTACTGTATACTTTATTCTCTTTTCTATGGTTGAATTTCTGAATTCGTGAATTTTGGTGTGTTACCATATTTGATTACAATATAATTCCCTGTAGTGTGATGTTTTGAACAGTAACAATTTTATAAACACATATTATTCCAATCCAAAGTATGGAACAGTATTATTTGCAGTATTCTAAATTTTGCTTTTGTTTCACTTGGTTTCTCTTATAATTTTTCATGTAATTAACATATTTTTTTTTAAATTTAATTTTATATTTCAATTAATGAGAATAATTTTACATGACATAGATTAATTTTACTTTAGTTTTTTCTCTATACAATGCGAATTACTTTTGCAAACAGTCACGAGTGGGGTTTCAGAGATTTGGATAGTTGATAATTACAATGAAGTATGGGAAGTAAACCACAAAACATACTCTGAAGTCATTTTAAAATTCTAAAACGCTTTCTTACTTAATCGTAAGGCGATTTTGGAATAAAAAGGAGTCCACGAGATCAAAGTAGTACATAGACTTATGGGAACTTCACACATTTTGTGTATATAAATAAAAAAAAAAGATTGTCAAGTGAGTTCTACATTACAAATTGACGAAGGGAACATAAACGAACATCAACATAATATTCAACGAGTTCCAGATACCTCCCACTATACTTAGAGAACATTTTGTAAAATTTCAAACGATGATGGAATATAAAATTGATTTTAGTCTTAAAGGATTAAAATTTCAATTTTTCACATGTATTTTTAAGCATTTCATTTCTTTAATCCGGTATCTCATGTAGTCTTTAGTTTTAATACTACGCATGTACCTTAATGATTTATTCCACGTCCCTTCGATCTGTTATTATATATTTTAATCATCAAACTTCAGCGTTAAGAACTAAAATTAGTTTCATTAAATTAAAGAAAAAAAATATAGGGAAAATTTCGTTTGTGAAAAAATACATATATGCAGATGTGCCTTTCTTAAAAAAGTTATAAATTGCGCTGAATTAAATAGAATCAAATAAATAAGATAATTCTTGAAGAGGTTATTATTAATGAAATGTAATTTTCTTACTTGTCTTCCCACACATTTTTTTGACTACATAAACACAATAAAAATTTCATAAAAATAAATCTCCAATAGTTATAATATGAGAATGTTTATAGTACCTTCTGAAAAATCGATTTAAACTTAATGCAATTATTAGGCAGATAAAGAATATTTATGATTTATTACATCACATGTTTACAAAAGCTATTAACATATAAATTGTATTAAACTGAAAAAAAAATGAGTGAAGAATAAACAGGTTTTATTAACTTTGATCTCTGAACTACTATAAAGAAATGAATTACGATTATTCACAAAACTTTGGTTTAAAAATGAAATGTTTGTCTTCTGTTTTAATATTATGCATAATGATATTATTATATATGAGAAACTGTTTCTGAAAATTTCTTTCTAAGAAATAAAAGTATATACACATTTTAATGAGATTTATTTGAATAAGCAAATTCAAAAGAAAATGCGTGTAAGAAGAAATAAAATAAAAGTTTTAATATGAACTTCCAACATAGGACAAGTTTCTTTAAAATAGTTCCACAAAGTTTTTAAATAAATTAAAAAACATAGTTTTGAAGTTTAATATAACAAATTTATTAGAATATTTATTTATCTTTGGTTTAGTAATTTGTACTTGTGTATGGTTGCTTAAAAATTCTAAAGATTCTAACAGAAAATGTACCAATTTCATAAAACCTAATAAGTACAGTGGTCATTATAAATATTTGGCTTGATTAAAAATTAATACCTCCATTGCTTTTATTTCTTATCTGATCCACAAAAACCTTGTTATATCTAAAAGTTAGATGTGTCCTCTATAAGTAATGTTTTTTTTTTATTTATTTTTTTCTCAAATGTCGTCTGTGTGCTAAAATCTGAATAAAATGGCGACCCACAGAGGGAGAAATGCGCTGCATGTCATCATTGCACTCGACCTCTTAGAGACACAAGGTGAAAGTAGTCTTCAAAGCTTGATGTCGACAACATTTTCTAGATTTTCTCTGATGGATTTTTCTGACTAGGTCATGTGTTGGAGCACATGTATAGAAGGGTTTTAAGACTGTCAAAAAGGGAATAATTTATTACACATGTAGAGAACACGTGTAGCTTTCAGATACAAGATGAAATGTGAAAATTCAATATCAAATGAAATATATGATCTTGGAAGTTTATTTTTCAACTAAGACTCGTATCTTCATATACTTTAAAAATAACATTTGGCTTCCTGTAAAATATACGTAGTCAAAGATAGTAAAAGCAAATTCTAGATTTAGTTTAAATTTATTTATAAATGTAAGGCATTGGAGATTCTGTCTGCCGAATTCAGAACACAAGATTAACACATAATGCTGGCATGAAAATACAAAACTACCATGGACAACCAATATTGAATCGGAAATATAAAAAAACAAAACATCGCAATGCATTTTTATGAATTCTTAGGAAACTGTCGAAAATTGACAAATGTTATTTATGCAAGTCCGTGTTATCAAACAATTGACATTGCATAAATTCTCGAAATAATGTTTTATTTTAGTTTCAGGCTTATTGCTTCTACAAACGCATAGGGTGACATATTTCATTAATATTTTTATTATATTGCTTTCTATCTTCTTCGCAATACTTCAAATTATAAGTAAAATTACAATCTACAAAAAATGTAATGTAAGAATTTATGGAACTTCGTAACATTTGGTAATTTTGTAAAATAACTCGGACAATTTCTTTTTTTTTCTTTTTTTCAAAATTCCCGGACTATTCCTAAAGCTGTCGTCAAACGATGCTATATTGCCCAAGGATAGAATTAAAGAAATTAAACATGTTTGTCCCCTTTTCTTCATCAGATTGTCTCCGAAACGAAAGTTCACTTTTTTTTATCTAATCTTACATAGACTTTACTTTAAATAAAAGCTTAATAAGCTATTCTTATTTAACTGCTATTTTTGTTTATCCTAACGTTTTTGATAAAATGATAAACATCTTCGGCTTGTTTACAAATGGACAACACATATTAGAGTATTTTCAAATTTATGGAGTACAGGCATAAAAAATGTCTGAATTGACGCGACTTTTTATTACAATTCAAAACGTACGAAAAAATGCATTGAAACGTTAAGGATTGCGGAAATGTATATTTAATTTCTTACAATATGGTACACATAACTTTTTCTACGTTTTTATATAATCTACTGAAATGTGTCATGGTATCAGTGTTGCCTATGGTCTGATATTCAAGTCACACAATACACCTTATAAAAACCATATAAAATTGAAAAAATCAGAGATACGAAATTGAAGTATTTCAACTTTTAAATCGTTATAACACTGATATTTGGCATCCGATATTTGGCATGCATACTCAAATTTTTAAATGACTGTGAAGATCGAAAACGGATGGTATAGTAAAAAAAGAAGAAAAAAATTGCTAGGTAATGATTTGCAATGCAGATGTAACCAAAGAGATTTGATTACATCTGCATTGCAAATCATTCCTTCACTCACTTACACGTTAATTACTCATGCATTCACTCAAAAAATAACTTATTCACTCACTTATTCATTCATTCATTCATTTACTCACTCATTCAGTCACTTACGTACTCATTCATTCGTTTATTCAATCACAACTTTCTTTACTTACTCCCATTCATTAATCTATGCAATAACTCAGCCATTCATTCGTTTATTCAATCACAAATTCCTTTACTCACTCTCATTCATTAATTTATTCAATAACTCACTCATTCACTCATAAATTCCTTCACTCATTCACTCATTATTTGTGCAATTTATTTGGGACAGAACAGAAAAAATATTCAGAAAACACTTTATTTTGGAAAGTGATTGGGTGACTATTTTATCGTTGATTAAAACTGTCCCCCTTGGATGGTTATAATCATCATCGAAGAACCACACGGTATTACTAAGATGAATTTATGTGGCATCGGTTTTATAATGAAAAGAGCTCGTTCATCTCCCTCTGGAAATTACACCAACTTTCACTATTCCATGGGAAGTTGAGCCAAATTTCAGGGTCGACTGGATTTCTTATATGTACAAATTGTTGAAATTTACACATGATACAAAACTCATAAAATAGAAATTAAGGCTCTAGATTTAAGGGAACTTAGTACTCTAAGCATTACTAAAATATAGAAAAAGTTTTTATTAATTATTTTAATTTGAGGACTTCCCCAATTACATGTACAAAATTTCATAGCCTTATCCGCAACATGTAAAGAGCTATTTAAATTTCATTTAATAGTGTGCAAAATCATTTTATTGATCTACAAAATCTTAAACTGCATTTTACCAACTTTTTCTTATATTTTTTTATGCAGGTGGTGTACTCAAAATGCTAAGGTTTTTTTGTAATTAATATAAAATGTTGAAACTTGTTCTTGTTATTCTACCGTAACGAGTTTTATTCCTGTCGTAACTAGCCCAAACAATTGAAAATGAGCGTTGTTGATCTATCTGGAATATGATGCACTTCGCAAATTCGTTGACTCGTTCTTGTACTAGTGAAAAGCACATAAGGAATAATGTTATTGTGTTTTACCAGTATCTACACTTATTGCTGACTGATTTCGTTTAATTTATATTGATTGGTAGCATATTAACGTCACATTTAGAAGCAACACGAGAATTACTGGTTGCGAACCATATAGCTTTGAACCTACTTTTAGTGACAAGGACGACACCAGATTTACCATTTACCTCATCAAACTTCTACAACATGTGAATGGGAGGTCTCGCAATCTCGACACAGGTAACGTACATCAGCACTGATACAACCAGGTCTTTAGTAGCATCAAAACTCGAATCCATTACTCGACGGAAACAATATGACCCTGATAACTAAGCTACAGTGTTCCTCAGTATTTCCCAAGGCTTTCATGCCCATAACTGGTTTGTACCATCTACGTTTCGAATTACTGCCTTATAGCGTTTTTGAAATATTCTAAAGAAACACAATTGCAACTATCTTTTCCCATCCAAGAACGATCAAGGGTATGAAAACAGTGTTTCTGACAGGAGTGGGACTGACTGTCACAGGACTCACAAACGCTTTCATTATTTCATTAATACATGTTTTTAAAGCTATATAACTGTAAGAGGGGATCATGCTCTTCATTAACCCCTTTTTCGTTCCATCTTGCAGATCCTCTTTTAGATTGTCTTTCTCTCGTGAATCTTTTCCTGATCATACGTGTGAGCCATAAACTATTGTACGGTAATTTTTGTATTATACCAAACTACACTTGTATGAAAAAGAGAAGGAATTTGTGCATAATGTCGAATTTCTGAAACACTAATGAACAGGTTTTAAAGAAATTTAGTATGAATATTCATATTTTACAAAAAAGAGGTATACCATTCAAAAGCCATTTTATGCACGCAAGAGTATCAGTAAAGCTCATATAGCATTGATGTCCAAAATATACTTTGTGATATAGAATTGAAAATGGATCTAACATAAGATATGCTTCCTTCTCATAACCGACCAGGGTGCATAGCATGACGGTATACTAATTAGACTGTAATCAGTTGATGAATCCCTATGGCAGTAGACTTCACTCCTCCATCAATGCATTTCTTTGCTCCTGAATGATTCTCGCTCTTTCTTCTAACAGAGTTCCAGACATATTCTAAAGAGATATGGTCAGGATATTTGGTAGATGAATCCATGAAGCGAATGCCCTCATATGCCATGTAATCGTTGAACAGCTGAGCCTTAAGTGTAAGAGTGGTGTCGTCCATTAACAGGAATAAGGGACCAACTGCACTTTTGAAACTTTATAGGGTTCAAAGATTTCACTATACCTCGTATCAGTTAGAGAGTTATTATAAGCACATGCTTATGGAGGCCCAAACCATTACACTTGCTGCCCAAAACATTAAATTTCCACCAGTGTAACAGTTTTCCTGATGAGAGAGTGATAATAGTGTATATAAGGCTCTCTCCAGATACACATACGCTGAGAATCCATACTCAGGTCGAATCTCAATTCATCCATAAAAAGCACGGGTCACCATTGAAGTCTAATTAAAGGCGCATTTTCTCTGAGCCGTACTAAAGACTCTCTCTGTCTGTCTCGCATATTGCAGTGAGTGGAAGGTGAACTATGGATCTTCCGACATACACTGTTCTCTCACAAATTTTTGGAATAACTGTAGGCAGTGAATCTCGGATTTCAGTGGAATGCTACAGCTCACACCGTGAAGCTGTTTCAGTCCTGTATTGCCGGGGTAAAAGTGTCAAATAATGGTCCACATTCGGTCGACTTTGTAACAGTTGCCTTGATATAGTTCAGAAGTCCTGAAACTGTTTTTACAAATTGCAGGTGATCTTGGATGTTGCATTGAAAGCTGGTGCAACTTACGCTTGTGATTGGCCTGCTTCTAATCTACCGAAAAATCTACATCCCTTTCTATCATCCATCCATACGGCCACTAATTTTTTTCTGAATCTTAATAAAATGTATCCAACTCTTGAAAGAATCACGATGCATGTCGTGGATGATTACTAGTACTCAAACAGCCGACAAACCTTTGTGTGCTTAACTACCCTTCATAGTCACAGTTTGTACGCTTATGTTTTCACCTCTCAATATTTACATAATTCTTCAGAGACATAATTAGTTTATTCAACTCAATACTTTTTGTGGCCGCGATAGCTCAATGGTCATACTCGCAGACTCGTGGCCGGCGGTTTTCGTCAAGTCGTGGATTAATTCATTGATGCCACTCAATACTGGCCATATATCCAGGGCTGATGCACGCAAAATATGTCGAGATCCAAATTTCTCCCACTGTCATGGTGTGGCAGTTAGGAGAGGGAGGTACCAGCTCAGTTGTTGTCTACGCCACTTGACCAAGGCTTAAAATTACGAGGTCCATCACCTGCCCTCGTGTTGTTTCTATTACGATGGTAATAAACCAATCCAATCAATACTTTTTGCAAAAATAGGCACATTTTTTTTAATTCTCTAAAATTTGAATACAAGAGTATATAAATACCTTATATTTTATGAAAGTTTGTCAATTCTTTCTGCAGAATATATCTTCAAAGAATAACAAATCTCTAAGATATGAACACCAGTATAGATTAAAACTACACTCAATATAAATGTACCATTTGTTTCTTTGAGTTTAAAAGCATTATGGTAGTTGAATTTCATTTGAAGTATTTGTTGAGAATTTTTAAGTAAATCTTTCAACGGAATAGCTTTCTAAGACTCATTTTTGTCAAAATAGCACCGTTCTTGCATTATTTTAAGTATATTAATTTTGTTTTGAGAGAAAGCCTCGTTTATCATAGACAACTGCGATATAATTATTGTGAAAAGTTATGTATAGTAATTTTGTCACATTTCAAAATTTATATGATAACGTTCTTGTAAAAGAGATCCTAACTAAACCGTTCATTTCTTTCAGCTTCAATTAAACTATGCTCCATTAAAAGTATTATTTGTTGGTTTAAATGCTATTAGAAATCAGATGGAGACAACAAATAATACACTCTATTAACAAGGGCCCTTGAAAATTCTCAATTAATTTGTATCTGCAAACCTTTTATTTCCTCCCAATGCAACCCGTGATGAAATGGGAATAAATCGACCAATGCTCCTTGCAGTGATTGGATACTTTGTCGTTATTACTCACCTGCTACCTAATTGGGTGACATTTCCTATACAAAGCGTTATTTTTATCCGGTGATTAGGAGCTTTTACAGTAACCAGTAAAAGATAACTATGTAAGAGCCTTAAGAAATAGGTAAGTTTGATTTAATAATAATTTCTGGAAAGAGCAATGTTTCTGAGGTAAAATACTTTGATGGAAACCGTGGTAAATGCTTGCAATTTATTGATACTACAAATAGTTTGTCAATGTTTAGTTACTTAGAAATACAAGCAATTTAATACTATTCATGTGTGACAATTGATCTACACAAATAAGCAATCATTATTTGTTTGTGGTGTTATACGATGCGGATTTAATGAAACCATTTTTAGGTATAAGAAAAGGGTTCATCAGAATAGGAAATGAAAAATATAATACTAACAGTTGTATTATACAGGGATCGTTTTTTTTTCTTCTTTTTTCTAAGAAGTCCGTGAGTTTGGCGCCCAATTCACGTTACAAAACTTTCGCTGAGTTACTACGTCTGAATATTTCCCATAAACGGAAGAGATTCAAAAGAAGTAACCTATTGTTTTGATTGCTGTCTGTTATTCAGAGCATAATGAAGCACCTCTGAGTCTTGGTTGAATCGAAGGTTGACAAGTCGATGCAAAAAAAGGAAGCCATCAGAGGATTATCATGGGAAAATTAAAGAAACATAAAAAAAAAAATGCTTGCAATGACAAATGTTCACAATAAATAAACTAGTTATACTACAGATCTAACGTTAACATGATTCGGGATATTTTTGAGCTATTTGGTATGAAACGAATAAATAGTAGTTGCAAAGGATATTTGGGCGATGAATCAAGGTTTGCTTTACTTATTTCCAGTAAAAAATGCAAAATATGTAATAAATTGTCTAACTTTATTAAAGTGATTTTCTTTGATGTTTTTAAAATTCTGGAGGTCCTTCCTCGTCTCAGTTCTGTTATACATCATAAATAACTATTAAACGCCTAATTTTGAGAAAACGGATTTGAAAAAAGGTAATTGAAGACATCGCATTTGAAATAAAATGTTTCCGTTGATGAGTCTTATAAGGCACAAGGGCCATATTGTGCCAAGTTGTACTAAATACTCTTTTATTTTCAACATGTACATAATTGTTACTTACCGATATGTGTTATTTACGGATGAGATGAAGAAAAGAAGAAAACTATACTAATGAAGTAATGTAGACAGAGGTCTAAAACGCAGAGAAATGTTAGGAAATCTCTTGGGCATGGTACCCGCATGTACCAAAGACAGTAAGCCCCATGTGAAAAATAAATGAAAGAAAGAATGTCAGTAGGATATAGAAGAAAGTTCGTATATACAGAAGGTTAGCTGGATTATCCTGGATGGTCTCCCCGTACCTTCCAAAGACAGTTAACTCCATGGGGAAGAAATGATTATTAAGTTATGTTGATTGATTTTAAATATAACACTTAAGTCCTACGTGCGGGATTTTAGTGAGAGACTTCGTCATTTTGAGCTTCGATTATTTTAAGCAGATGACATCTGAACTCGTACTACACTCTACAAACTCCCACACCCCGCCTACGGGAGGACGTGGCACCCCGTCAGATGTGACGTGGAGTTCAGCAACACGGTGAGTATTTAAAGGCATCAGGTTTCCAAACCATGCTTCAAATCCTTATACAATCTATTCAACGCGGATCTGATATAAATTTGTCACTTTATAACATGAGTTCACTATATTCATCACTCACTAAACTGACGACACTAATAATAAACTCTCTTCACTGCGAATAAATGGATTTCATCCATTCTTTTCATTAAGCTTCTTTGATTCTAATCTAATCTACATAAGTCACGTTTCTCTTATTGGAAGAAATTTCGAACTGAACGTCATCACAAAAGTCCCCAAAGGGTTAGTTGCAGAAGAAAAACCAATAGATTTTAATCATTTTATTTGATTAGTATTATTAGGGTAAGGAGTACATTCGGACACGCTAGGTAACGTATTCTTTAACTTATCAATAACTTAGTATGTCAAGGAAATATTAGTTATAAAGTTATATTTGTGGTCTTGACATAAAATAAGGAAAGGAAAAAAAAGTGACAGTATTGATTGACGAGAAGAATGATGGAAATTGAGAAGTATCTATACGATATCCCGTGAGAGAGACACCCAGGTTTACCGAAGATATTAATTCATACGATAGAAGAGAAGTACTATGACGTCGTAAATAAAATACTTACCTGAAGAAGATAAGATCCTGAACAGTGAATGTTAACCAAAGATATACAACATTAAAAAATATTTTTAAGATTTTCCTGTAGTACTGTATTGCAGACTATTAATAAAGATGACTTGTTTTCAGGACATCACGTTTATTTGCACACATCTTTTCAAACATAAATTAGATACACAATTTCCACAAGCACAATTTTTCAACGTTCGTCTTTACCTCTTGGAATCAAACTCAATTCTCTTTTTTTATGTTTGTTGCCAGTAAATTATCTAAAATCAAAAATATGATCTGGTGTTGCCAAAAAATATATCTTAAAAAAGAGTATTAAAAAAAGTATCACTTTAAGTTTAAATCGTTTGCTTTTAAAAGTTGAATAGATAATATTTTTAAAAAAAGTATCACATTAGATTAAATAGTTTGCCTTTAAAAGTAGAATAGATAATATTTCAAAAAAACATCACATTAAGAATAAATCGTTTGTTTTTAAAAAATGAATATGTCACACTGTGTATTTGAAAACTTCATTACAAAGCTTACATGAATTTTAAAGTATGTTTGTCTGTCCATTATACAATTATATACCATTGATCCTATCACTTCAAATTTTTTAGGATGCTCAGTTAATACGTGATAGAGATGTATGCATATTTCCGTCGAAAAAGTATTTTATCAAAAGTATTTTTAACGATATTTTTCGAGCCTTCCCCACCCTTTCTTTCACAATTTATTCATTTAACTAGTTTCAAATTAGTTATTACTCCTTTTAATTATACCATTCATTGATTAAGAGTCATCACCCATGCTTTAATTTACTTCCGGGATCTTATTTTATGTTCCCTGCCACATAAATGTAACGGTATATTGACTGAAATAAATTATATGGTGTCTGCACAAACTAGCAACAGAATCAATTATGATACATTAAATCTAATTCCCACTAATTATGAGCAGAATGCATTGACCGCTCTAATCATTTACTAATTAACATATTTCGTTGCAATTTTCATTTATTTGAATCCTCAAAACAAAAGAGTTCGGAATATATATTAATTAATCTTCTTTCTTTAGATTTGTCCTCATTGAAGCAAAAAAAATTTTAAAAAAATTAAAATTTTACTTGTGGGGGAGATCTTCTTAATTTGAATTTATATTGCTAAAAGGGATGGTTTTATGTTTTTTCAATTGTGAAAGCAAAAAGAGAACTTAAAATACATTTTAAAAATGTAATAGTTTTAAATAAGAATAGCTTTTTCAGAAGATTTCATTAACTTCTTAATTATAAAAAGAAATTAGATTTCTCTATGGAAATTTTGAAAATTTAAACCATTCAACTAAAAAATGAATTCTGGGTTTGTTTTCTCATGACGCGCAGTCTAAAATTGAAGTATATTTTTGAATTTATGTTAATGAAATACAATTCTTGGAACTAACTAAAAAAGTTGAAAGATAAAGATGACCTAAATATAATTTATGATCGTTGCATAGAAAAAAAGATAACGAGTACCCTATTTCTGAAAAATCAAAAAGGCAATATATTTTTTTAAATTTACGAATTCATGTAAGTTTATCACACATTATTTTTCGATGCAGGTGATTTCTGTCACAATGTAAATCATCAGCAGAGAAATGCGCTTTCTCACAACTTTCTTGTTAGGTTATTGGTCCATTATTAGATGACAGCCTGGACCTCCAAGGCGATTGAAAACCAATATCTACCCTGAAATTGTGATAGATTCAAAATCGGGGTGATAAAAATCTGAAGATTCCAGAACAGGACTGTGAGTGGAATGACTGATGACGTCCCATTCAAAAGAATCAGAGTTATTTTGTAGTGTTTGGTGGGGTGGGTTCATGCATTGTTATGCAACAATCTCTTTTCGTTATGTTCCCTTTATTTCGTTCTGTATCGATCTCCGTAAATTGTTTAGGATTTCTCAGTACCTCTAGGCATTGATTGCTTCCTCCGAGTCAAACATTCAAATAGGAGAATATTTTTTTGTTTCCAAAACACCGGTGATATTATAATTCGAGCCAAAACAATGGTTTTGAATTTTTCTGCCAGTGTTTCATACACTATATGACTTGGATATGTTAGTAACAATTTTCACAGTTTGTAACAGTTTATAAACAGTAAGTAGTTATTTCTTTGGAATTTTTGAATGGCACGTTTCGCTTTATATGGAAAAACGGAAAAAGTTTTCCATGTAATGCGACCATGTAAATCGTCTCCAGTGGAATTCAAAATCAATATACATATTTGAAAACGACTCCACAGCAAGAAATCTTAACGACTGATACAAAGGAGCACGCATTCCTTTCCAAGATCTTAATCTTGATCTCAGTGTAGCCAGATTTGTTGATAAAAATTAGCTTTCAGCACTAGAGGCTCGGTATTTTTCCTTTCTAAAGTCCCTTTCTACAAAAAACATTTAAAGATACTTATGTGCTACATATTAAAGGAAAAGAATTTCCAAAATCTTTTTGAGAGTTGTATTTGAACAACCATTCTCCCTTATTTTATTTCATTACCATCAAGAGAGTATACATCTTTTTTATAGTAGATTAAATTCATTAAATGAAACTGTATTAAATGAATTTTCAAACATAATGCGATACCTGATCTTGGTGAATTGGGCAGATATGAACAATATTGTGAGGAATAAGTAACAACTCCTAGCCCAGCCCTCTTATAAATTACCAAGACTCTCAAGTATTATTTCTCTCTTTTTAATATTAAACAACTTTCAAAATTATTTTCTTATAAAGATAAGCTGCGAAGAATATATTGTGTTTCACAATTATTTTTCTGGACACAAATATTCATCTTCAACAGACATTTAGAATTTTTTCAGGTGAGTTCATGTTTGTATTTCAAAAAATGTTTAGCTGTGCAGGTTGTTTTAGGGGAACATTTGATCGCTGTGCATCAGCGTTCCACAGTTCTTGGATCGAGCCTCGTTGTAGGAATTAGAAATTTTTTTTGAAATCAGGAATTTTCTAATGAATGTGATTTCATTAGAGTACCTATTCACACAGTTCTAAAAATATTCAACATAGCACAAAATTTAGATAGGCTTAAGTTTTTACAGTTGATGGAGGTGTCCAGATATTAATACAATCATACACTCCTACTATTCGAAAATAGATATTTAATATATTTCATTAATTTTCATCACAATGCCCGAATTGCCATCTGAGAACATCATAAATACATTCTACCGGGTTAAAATCTGGTAAACAACATAATTAAGCTAAAGCTGAAAAATAATTTAACATTAAAAAGAGCTGAATTATTAACCATCCTCCAGTTCTCAAATAATCATATTTTATGATGATCTTAAAATTATGTATTTTAAAAAAGCGATCGCTGTTTCAGGAATGGTTCGAGGTCATAAACATAAGGCCGGTGGTGTGTCATTAAATCATAGTTCGAACTCTGATACCATTTAGGTTCATCATGTACGAGGGGTAAAATTCTTAAAAACGTCGATGTTGAAACAACTCGCGAGGCATGATATGGAAATTTGGAGAGATGGGACAAAAAGGTGATGCACTTGAAAGCGTGGTTTAAGAAGCAAGGTGCATTGCACCCAACACTGCTATTTATATTTCTTTCCAAACACGAAATTAAACCTCAAGAAACATCACTTTAGTTCTGACGATGAGAGAAAGACTGTTATTAAATCCTGATGTCAACCGCTACCATCGAAATTCTTCTTCGATAGATTTGTCAGACTAGTCACGTGCTGGCAAAATTGAGTGGAAAGGCTTAAGAGCTATGTCGTAAAGTGAATAGTTCATTACGTAGAGAATAACACATCGATCAATAACTCCCGAGTCTAAAATTGAAAATAACCTTTTTTTTGCAAAATCTTTTTTTATTCATCAACATAACCCCTTTTGTTAATTACCTTTTAGGGTGATACAATCGTTCCAACACTTTTCCAAATCTTTTTTTTTTTTTTTGCAAGAAATCTTTTTTGTTGCGAGTAAATAGCGATAAACAGCTTTCTGAATCATCGACTCGTTGCTGTTTTTGTTCCATCGAAAGCAATCGCGGCACCCACTTGGAAAAAACCTTTTTCACTTCACTTCAAAAAACCTTTTTCCTGGTCCGATCGACTTAAAACTTTGACACGTTTCAAGCAAAGGTTATTACTCTAGAAAGACCTGGTTACTGGTTTACTACGAGCGCCATCTCTGGGTTAGTCTCGGGAGTTATTGATCGATGTGTTAAATGCAGGTTTCATGTATGACATGATATGTCAAATAAAAACATAATAATGTTATTTAGACATGAAGGCATTATGTTAACATAGCATTTCATGAAAATGCTTTCAGGTTTTTTTGTTGTTAATGTCCAATTTATAAGGCTTAAATAGAGCGGATTTCTTAATCTCAGAACATACTTAATTGACAAAGACGCATCCTAAACAGTTACCTCAATCACTTTGTTAAGTAAAAATCATTAATTCTTTCTCAGCCGCCTCAATATCGCTGTTAATTTCATTATAAAGAAATTTCATCGAGAAGCAATTTCTACATGACATAAACTTTTTTTTTTTATTTGCTACCCGATTTTACATATTCTTGTTGCATCTAAAAATTAAGTGTGTCCTTTTGAAATACGTTTGTTTTCTTTGTTTCCTTGAACCATGGTGAGCAGGAAACTGAAGATGAGGGACAGCTATATGAAATAAGATTCAAGTTGCGAAAGAAGCAACTTAAAAGACATCATTTTATTTGATAACGAGGTGAAATCTGTCATTAAAACTTCGTATAAAGCACAACTAATTTCTTCGGTGTCTTTTCTGGACTTGTTATAGGTTCGCCCAAGTGCGTGGAAAGGGTCAAGAGTATGTATGAAAATAAATAATGCATTTCATATAAGAAACATATAGCTTTCTGGAATAATTGAAAAACCCTATTGATAAATAAAAGTTATGATAATAGAATTATTACTTTTTTTTATAAATTCTCGTAATAATAATAACACTTGACAATTTATAACTCGAACGATGGATAATTAACAAAATACGTGTACTTAAATCAGCTTGAATTATTCGAAAAATTCATTGAAAAATCATATTATTTCATTTGACTTTACCTTGTTATATGAAATAGGTAAAAGAAAGAATCGAACCTCAAAAGATTTTTTTTCTGGACACATTTAACGAACTACTTGTATATTCCCTTTATTACTATGCAGGCTGATTCAAAAATGATGGGGAAACCATAACAGGTAACAGTATGTCAGTTCATCGAAGAGTGCTTGATCTAAAATGAAACTGAACACGTTAGAACTGACCACTATCCCTATAAATCGCATCATTCCTGTTGTGATTTATTACGAGAAAACGAACACTATGCATAAAAATATAGCCTATAAAAAAAATGAAACCGATGTTGCTGTGAATAAAAGGCGCCGATGTAAACACTCTGAAATTATTCCATTCAGCACAGTTTTTACATTCATAGGGTGCGGGATAACGGCACAATTTAGCATTATTGAAAATCATTTTTGGATTTCATACATTGTGCTGTACACAGAAGTACCATGGAGACAGAAAGAACGTTTGGTGGGTGTTTAATCAGTAGTAGTTGCCCAGTCTAAAAACTTATGCGTTGCTTCAGCAGCTCTGCACAACTGGGTTCTTTCTTGATTTTTCATTATTTGAGGTTGTACGAAGACTTTTGGTCACTTTGAACAATTATGATTTTATAAACTTTAAGATACTATCTTTAAATTAGTTTGTCCGAAAAAGGCTGTAGCTCCTTTAGTTTTGCAAATGTAGTTCTTCAAAACTGGGATATTAATGTTAACAACTTGTCAAACAAAAAAGTGTGTCACTTGAAACAGTAATAATACCCGCTACAGAGTCTTTAGCGAAATATGCAAGACGTAGACATCTATTTTGGTAACTTTATGCGATAAAAAAAAAGTTTTTTTGAGTTACTATAAATAATAAGTTTCCCCCCCCACTAAAAATTAGATGGTTATATAGGTAGAATATATTACTTCGCGGAGTTTTATGATTAGAGCAAATTAATCTATTCAGATTTTCCTGTATTAGTATTTTTAACATTCTGATAGATTACCAATTGCTTTTAATTTTTTTAAAAATTTTATTGAAAAATAAAATTTTAATTCAAATAGGCATGCTGTAATTCTGTGTAATTAATTACGATGGTCACATGTAATGTATTGATATTTTAAATTGGGTAAATAACAGATTTTATGAAAAAGAGTATAAAAGAATCATAAATTATACATGTATATTTTCAAGAGAATTGGCAATTAAAATAGGTCTCAACTTATGCAAAATATTATGGTAATGCAATTTATAAGTAAACATTAAATTATATATCATTAATTGCCAAAGTAGATGAAATGAGTGTCCATCCAGTGCTCCAAATTAAATTTAGAGGGTATTTTGAATATAAACTTTCGTCGCATGCATATCGAAAGTTATACAAGATTACATAAATTTCCTAATATATTTAATATATAAAATATATTTACGATTCTATAAAGTTGATCAGAAATTATAAGTTAATTTGCTTTAATTCCGTTTATTTCCCATCTGTCTGTTATGAAATAACACATATTTTAACACATACTACAATACTTCAATTGTTAATTCAATTTTATCGATAAGCTCCTTTTAAATGGTTTTCAGGACTTTTGGATTAATTATAATGAAATTTTATTTTGATAATTCAATCTCAAAATCGGTAATTTGTACAAAAGAATATATTACGAATATTAAGTCTCACATTTAAACGTTATTTGTTATTTCTTTTTGAGGTATGATAATTGAGACATAATGAATAAAATACTAAGCTCACAAATTCCTCATTTCGTACACTTCTGTTGAATATTCATCCTGCATTTGTAAGGTTTTAAAATTAATTAGTTTTGTAAGAAAATACAGATCAAATCAGCGCTTCTTCAAGCACTTCAAAACCAATTTAATTAAATATATCGCCTCTATTTGCTTAAATCCAACTTCCGCATTCCCTTAATATATTAAGAATCCCGAATACTTCAGATTTTCTGAATTCTTTTCGATTGAATCGATTAGTGTTCAATAAAGTATTCATTTATCTTCCAAGAATTCCCACCTAGTTCTTTTTTTTTCGGTGTTTTTGATATAGTTTAAACAAAAATGCATCGTTTTATTAGAAACTGGTGAGAAAATATGAAATAAACAATAAATTGTCCAAGCAAATGATGTGTTCAAGAGCAGTGTACTGCCAAATCTATGTTATCGCGTTTTAGAATGCTAAGAAATTAAATGAAATTATACCGTTCAATTTTACATATTCTGTTATAAAATTAACATCACAAGTTCTTCATTTCTATGTTTATTTTTGCTACATTAACGACGTTTGGGTGCATTGAATTTTCTTTTAAGATAGATTTATCCCCTGGTTTGATTGATTATTTAATAATTTGTATATAACTTAACAAATAACGTAACATTTGTTTGCAACATAATTTGCAAGGCACCTAGTAATTTTGAATATAGTTTAAAATGACGAGAGTGAGACCCGAGTTGAAGCTCTACTTTCTTAAATTCCGTACCATTTTTTCTGGAGGATCTTGAGCCCAGACAAATTGAACCTATATCAACCCCGTTATACACTGGATATTTAGTCGCAGCAGGACTAGGTATGGGGATTAAATAAATAATCAGTGCATTTGGACCATTTCATATAATTAAGAGATAACTCTATTAGATGAACTGCTACTTCTGTATCAATGTCCACTAGAAAACTGTTTTTTTAAGTTCTGAATCTTTTTCTGTTTTTGGCATGCGCAAAAATCTCAAGATGAAGATCTGTTTTAATTTTTTCATCTGAACTCAGAGCTCTTATTTCTTTTCTGTACTCGCATTCCTTTTCATATGTGTTCCACACACTCAGTTCTTTCTATCTGTTTTTTCTACTATATCAATATTCTCAGTTATGATCTTTTCCCTTCATTAAATCTGTTCAATGAATTCGGATTATTCTTTCTAGCACTGCTCATTCACATACACACTGATTCTCCTTGAACTTTTATTGTTATTTAAAATGATTACTCTTACTCTGTAGAATCATGTCTTAAATTTGGAAAATAATTTCTTATTCTAGAATGTGTAATGATAATGATAAAGGTGTAAATATGTTCATCTGTAGTGTTAATTCATTTAAAGAGATTTGAAGCTTTGTTCTAAGATTTTAACTAACAGTTTTATAAAGGCAAACAAGAATAGTTCATACAGAACAGGCATGGCCAACCTGTAACACCCGATTGATCCGGGCGTCATCTTGTGCCATCACTAATTTCAAATATTAAATACTACGACACAAATAAATACAGAACCACCAAAACAACTTTCACAATTTATTAGTATATATTTACTATGACACCAATAATTATGCTCTCCAGGTTAAGTTTTCTAACGCCTTAGTTCAACCCACCAATAATAATCTAACAGCCTCTTACCAATATCTTTTATCGACTGCAGCTCCGAATCTGGAACAACTGCTGAAAATACTAAGCAAAATCTTTCTACAGCAATCCTTGCTCGAATCCTCTTCTGTAAACTTTAATTCCTCCTTTCTCTTATCTAACACTTCAGCTTCACCTCCTCTCACCTACAGCTTCTCTCTCAGGTCCTCTTTCAGATACTCTACTCCTTCAGATGGAGTTTATATAATTCTTAATTCAACCACTTCACTTCATTCCTAACTGCTTTACATATTAATGTTCTTCATCACGTTTCATTTTTGGTTGGGCAAAGGTTGTTTAATGAAAACAATCAATCTCAATTGAAAGTCCCCAAGGTTAGTGAAAAGAAACCACGAATGTCACAAACCTTCTACCCACAGAGCGGGTCATCTGAATAAAGATTTAAATTTTTGCTGTACATAAAAGTACCAAAGAATATTTCACCATAAATCTTTCGTATCATACCCTACAACGATGGGAATATCTCACTACTTGACTCAATTTTTATCACAATTTCTTAAACTCTACTTCAGAAACATTTGCAAAGCTTGTTTAAATAAGGACACAGTTCATCTGGTATAATTGGGCAATACACAATGTGTAACTAACCAGCAAATTTACTGAAGAGCTCGGGCGTGCATTACTAAACGTAGGAAGGGAATGCGACACGTGGAAAATGCTACATATGAGTAATCAGTCTGTCTGCAGCAGTCTTAATATATTTGATACAGAAGAGTATTGTTCCAGACATACTGACTACACGGTGTCTTTTGATCGCTAATAATTGATCGTCAGCGTTATATTGCAACTACAGAACAGTTTTTTAAATTGTATTTCATGAAAATATATTTCATTCATTAAAATGTGATTTCCCTTAATTTATAACTCAATGTCTTTGATTTCTCTATTGAGGTTTGGGAGGATTAGTTGCCTTCTATGACTCGAAAGGTGGAAGTTGTAGTAGTTTCTATCGAGAGAATTTGAATCAGTATCGAATTCATTACTTGCACTCACACACAAGCATATATATATATATATATATATATATATATATATATATATATATATATAATATGGCCTGAGCAACCCGCAAAGTATTTTGGGTTGGACAGGCCTGATCTCGAAGAACAGAAATTTTAATTCCTAATCAGGACTCGAATCCTACAACTTTGAAGGAATCATCGCTGGTCACAGCCACTCGGCAACCACGCCTACTCAGAATTGTGGTTGAGATTAAATTATAAAGAAACACTAATGAGTGTTGTCGATTATTTGATTACTCAGTTCTCTTATTCAAGGATACTGTAAAAATCTGAAAGTTTAGTTCTACCGGAAAGTTTTGTCAATTTAGGAAACGAAGAAACATAACACATTTTTCCTTCATTTGAAAATATTTTATTGTACAATATAGTTTTTGTCGTTAAATATGATCTCTTGTAAGTGTGATGGTAATCTGTAAGTACCTTGTCTTGAAGGCAAAGACTTGAATAATGCTTATTTGACATTTGCTCAAAATTGAAATTTTCAAAAAAAAATTTCAGAAAGAGAAACATTCGAAAAACGCAGGGTGCTAAGTCTAAGTAGGGATGTTGGAGGCGAAAAAATTTCTCAGGATAGTCTTGCGATTTTCTGACGAGTTACCGAAGAAGCATTTGGACTGGCAATATCATGATACAGTTTGATGTTCTTCCTATTGGACATGGGGGGGGGGGGGGGGGGGGGGGGGGGGGCTGCAAAGCCTTATTTAAATCACCTATAGGCTAATAATATCTCTCCCAATTGATCTTTTAACTAGATTTCTAAAGATTGTATTATATTATATCCTTGAACATCTTATCATATACACATTATTCACGTATTCAGGTTCTAGCTCAACTTAGAGATGTAGTGGACAAGCTGCCGAGCCTCATATTATGCTCTTTTCCTATGATGCCTTATACACGATTCACTTTTCACCATCAGTTATCATCCTGTCTGTAAACGGCTAATTTTTGTTCCGAGCAAGGTGCTTATGATGACTGAATAATGCATATTTTTCTCATTTCACTCATATGGCATCCGTCTCGAATATTGATTAGAACGATTTTATTAACGACGGTAATTATATTGAGCAATAAATATTATTAAAGGTAAGAATTTTTTTTCACTTGTTAAGCTGATATAACTTTTCGGTAACCCTAATAATGCATTTTTTTTTCAATAGCCTCATAGTGAAATATAATGACCAATTACAGTAAATATGACACTGATGATATCTGTTAGATGCAATCGTTCTCTCTTCAGAGCTCCATATTACTCTGATTAAGAATTTGGAAACAGTTGGATGTAATATTTAACGGTATCCATCATTCCTCACGAAAAATATTGTTGGAAACAAGATTCGAACTCAACCACTCACGAAGCTTTTTGTTGTAGCCATCAAGTTACAGCAACCATTATACATACCTAAGTCATGCATGCGGAGCCGCCTTTTTAATTTAAAAGATAGTAGTAAATTTTGTTCTAATTATTTCTTGGGCAGTAAGGAGAGGCCTTTAGCATTTAAGATTATCGATGATTCCTTAGGGAAGGAGTCAATTCACACTGAATGACTTGACCAGAGGATTCGATAGATTTATTCCCATTAACCCTTACTTGGTAGGTTCTAAAAAGAGATTTTAAACATTCATTGACCCCAATACCAGGGCCTAACAGGCCTTAAAGTCTCCGCTGTTTGAAGGGAAGGATTTGTGGCACCATGTTAAGATCGAAAAGCTGCATTTGTAGATTGAATGTTCTCAGTGATGCTCGTAAAGCAGTGCTGGGAGGTAACGCTAATTTTTGGTTTTATTATTATCGCACTGGAAGCAATACGAAAGCTATTGGAGATGGAACTCGTAATTTTGGACCTCGGTCAAGTGACGAGGACTGCAAATTAGCTGATACCTCTCTGTCTTAACTTCCATACTACATTTTAGATATTAACCGCGTCATTCTAAACAAATCAACAATTATCTTAAGTTATTATCGTAATCGAAAAAGAACACTTTTACCTTACTAAAATTTATAGAATGAAAATGGCAATAACAAGTAATGTGCGAGTTTTATTTCTTAATGAAACAAAATAGCTTTTATTGAGCAAAGAATGTTGTGAAAAATATCAGCAAAAGCAATTGATTTTCAAATGTTTTTCCACCGATTCATTTTTTAATTTTAGCTTATCAGTTGCAATTAAATTTTGTACTTCATACACATACACGAAATTTATTTGAGTAAACGCATCTGTTTAGTTTGAAATGGCCTGTAAAATTCCTCATGTCCTACTATTGATTATTTGATCTAATTTGTATACATGAAAATTACTTATTTCTGTCTAAATGTTGGTTATCTAAGAAATAAATTCTCATAAAGACTGAAATAAAATGTAGTTTCTCTAAAGTTACAACTTTTGCATTTATTACGACAATTCTTATTCTACTTAAAAGATAGGGTTTTTTCTATGCAAAAGCTTGTTTCTTATAGCTCCCTGAACTTCGTTGGTACACGCTGAAGATGGAAGATAACGTCTTGCATGAAATCAGTTTGTAACTGCGTAGAGAAGTTGACCCTTTCGACTTTCACCTCCTTTCAAAAGATGAATAAGAAAGCTTTAGGGGACATTTTCATTCTGAAGACGAGATGAAAGCTGTCATTAAACTCGGTATCTACAATAACCACCTAAACTCTTCTTTGATATGTTTGCCCGGTTCAGCTCGTATTAAAGCTAGAACATAGAAATACGGATTGTATCGAAAAAATAGAAGTATTGAATAAGGTACGTGCCTCTTTAGATAGCAATATGGATTCTGAGTGCAACGTAAAGAAATATAAAGTTTATAGTCTCATGAAGAAAATTTTAATCAATTTTCGTTCAAATGAAATGTTAATTCACTTTGGTGATTATTTTTCGTGATACTATTTGTTTGGATTCGTACATAATTTTAGGGTACCAAATAATTTGTGTTTATAAGATAAATAATAATATTCTATTAGAAAGCGTAAAAATGTAAGAAGATAAAATGGACGAATAGTTGTTCGAATTTCGAATTCATTAAGCATATTTGATGATTCACGAGGATTTTCTTATGGAACAAGGTTTTCCCATATTTGACGAAATTAAATTCAAAATAATGAATGTTTTAAAGTCTTTTTTACGAGCTCCTGATACAGATCAATGTTTTGCAGGAGTAAGCTCAAAATCACTGTAGTATGACACCTAAAGCAAGTTGGGTCTATCACTAAATTCCTCGTTTAACGTTACACAAACAAATTTGTCTTCACTGATTTAGAGGTTAACTTGATTACGAAGGTATTTAAGTCTAATCAAAATTTGATTATTGCCGCGTCGACTTGTCGCCATTGATGAGACATGGATCCATTCTTACTCACCTCTTAAAGAAGACGGAAAACCTAAAATGTACTTGAGGTCTTGGGGTAGAGAAGAACAATCTTCCTATAGAACTCTTTGGAGATAAAAATATAGTCAGTGGAGAGTAATTGCTTTCAATTTATCATTCCTAATTCATCATTTCTTATTCCTAACACAAGTAAGTTTCAAACACCCTCATATTCAAACCTTTTTTTTCTTCAAAGGCTCGTTGTATGGAGAGGCACTGCATTTTTAATATATCGGTCTCAAAATTCTCTCTTGTTGTGATGCGGAAGTATAGAGAATGAAGTACCAGTAAGGTGCTGCTCTCGTCATCTGACTGTATTCTGCCTTGTTGTTATATAACAATCTCTGTTTGATGTGATATTATGTCAGGCAGAAATAGATAACCGAAAAAACGAGCTAAAAGAAATAAAATGAATAAGTTTGATGTATTTCAATTGAACTTTGTTATTATATAAGGAATTTTGACTTCAATAGCTTTTAAAAGTTACACATTCCTTATAAAAATGAAACTAATATCACTTCTGCAAAATGGATGATTAGTTTTTTTTATTCTCACTTTTTTTTTCTAGAACCTACACTAATATTCTATATAATTTCCATTTGGAATTTCCTCTTCTTAATACGTTTTTTACAGAAATTCTCCAAATAATTATTTTAACATGATCAAAATAATGGAATCTCATTTATGTTGTTTCACATTACGTGATGCACATCAAAAATATGATACATGTATATATGTTAAAATATCACAAATTTCACGATTTATTGCATGGAAAAATAGCAATTTTTTCTTTCATGAAATATGATTTTCCATTTCTTGAAAAAATTTCAATATTTATATTAATTTTGTATCATTTACGATAGGCGATCAAATATACCGACTACATATGTTCAAATAAACTCATCAGAAACATTGATACCTATCTGATTCGTAAGAAGTGATGCAACTAAATTTTGCATTATTTTCATTAAAAATTAAAGAAAGAGAAATATATCTAAATTTTCAGGACAAAAATTTAGCATATACGTCGGAGGAATCCTAACATATTAATTGTTACTATTAAATATCTATATATCCAAATAAAATATTTTTTCAGCAAATTAATTTATACTTACGTACATAATGTTCTAAATTACAGCTCTTGATGATGACTGTGTAGATGAATCTTCCAAGTAATAAAGGAAAATTAAGCTTCTGCATCGATCATTTCTTAACAAAATCAAGATGACACCCGATAATAATTGAAACTCTATGGTTAGGAGTTTCTTCGAGTCAACCTTTTTGAATATTAACAAAACATTAATAGCTGTAATTTATAACATTATGTATATAAAGATCAATCAGAATACAGAATATATATTTTATCCATATATACGGTTATTTTTAATAATAATGACTAATTACGACAGTCTCTTGTTTTTTACATTCTAGTAATAAATGTTTTAAATATAATTCCCATTTTTTGAACCTAACCAGTAAAATCAAATTTCTATAAGAAAAATGTTTTTTTTGCAATGTAACACTATTCGCCCATACGCAATAATAAAAAAAACTATTTAAAATATAAAAATATTACATTAATCTTCCTTATTACTAAAATTAACATAAAAAAATTGCATGGGAAATAATAAAGAATATATAAGTTATTTGACATAAAAAGTGATTGCATGCAACCTCGAACGTTGTTGTGTAATCTCTTTCAGATACTAATGAATAAATAACTGGTTCCAGATACAATGTTTGGTACAGAAATAAATTATATTTGAAGTGTTAGTAATTTGATTGGATGTTTCAGTAACATGGGCTTCAGACTATATTCATGTATAGTCTGATTTCTGTTCGTCCAACCAAATAAGTCTACCTTATTATAGAAATCAGATACTTATTAAATCCGACGGCCCAAGGAGGCTTAATATTGGAGACAGATTGCGAAATTTGACTAAGGTTTCATACGTCTAACTCGTCTTCTGTGTTTCATAAAGTATAAAATGATTAACTGAATATTTGAAGCGGACAGAAATAGCCCGTCAGTTTTAAAAGGGATACAATATACTAAAATTTCTAATATATATCTGAAATATTTGTAATA
The DNA here is from genome assembly GCA_019974015.1 of Nephila pilipes. Lineage (NCBI taxonomy): Eukaryota > Metazoa > Arthropoda > Arachnida > Araneae > Nephilidae > Nephila > Nephila pilipes. Next base: position 25,629 of record BMAW01082600.1, read on the forward strand.
ACGATTGAACAAATATTATTTCATGTTTTCTGATATTACACATATATTTTTATTATTAAAATACAAATAAATCGAATAATATTTCACTATATTTTTTTCATTTATGCTTAAAGAGCTACTTTTGATTTTAAGCCCTGGGCTGTTTCTTTTTTTTTTTATTTAATTCGATCCCCCCAAAAGTTTCATAATTTTTATTACCTATTTTTGCTCATTTTGCATTTAAAAGTAAGAAATTGTTCTCGTTACGAATAATTTTAATACTTTTAAGCATTTTCAACAACAATTTATGCATGTAGCATAATAAGGTTTTTTTAGAAGTAATCTTTTCTTTCTATATGAGCGTATAACAAAGAAGTTGAACTTATAGCTAAACTTAAAAAAGTGCTTTTTTTTAAAATTATTTTCCATTACACAATTAGATTAACTTTGCCTAATATTTTGTAGTAGTGGTAGCCTTGTAATCGTGGTCACAAACCCTCTGCTGGTATCGGTTTTTGAGTCGTAGGTTCGAATTCCGATGCCACTAAACACCAACCGTGTAGCGGTACTGAAGCACGTAAAGTCTTTCCAGACTCCAGGTCCTCAAGGGGAAGTTTGAAAAGAGCGATGGCAACCCAGGTGTTATCTTCTTCACCTGACCAAAAAGCCAAATTACGAGATCCATCGCCCATAGCCCTTGTGTAGCTTTTAAAAGTAACGTTAGCAAATAAACAATCAATTATACCAATAAATTTTTCTCAATATGACTAATTTCATTTTCAAAATAGCAAAGATATAAACGAAAAAATAAAAATGTCACAGATAGTATAGTTAATGGGCAAATCAGTAAAGGCGAACATTGGTTCCGTACACTTGTATTTAAAATTTGTAAGTAGATAAAACATTCAAAGTTATATATATACTACTCGTGTCATTAAAAGTTAAAAACATTGCATACATTTTTTAAATAACATAATTATTTGAGAAAACATGAACATTTTCGGGAGTGTAATTTATGTTTTTTGATAAATCACTTTTGTTTTGAAATTTTAAAATAAATGATTAAATTGTGTTTTCTTTTTTAGAAGGGAATACAAATATTACATTGGAATATCGTAGATTTACCACCTTCAAAGGAAAAGAAGACCTCAAACTTCGAAAAAAAGAGACCAATATTAGAATATTTGTATTGATAATGTTAGTTGTAAACCAGGGGTCTTGAGTTTGATCCTCACAGGTGGCTTATCTAATTTGTGAAAGTGAAAACTGATTCTCAATGGTGTGAGAATGAAATAAATCAGAGCGAAAAAATATGTCTATGAGTTCAGTACCTTCGAAACAATATATGTTATATCGTAAGCTTCATACACGCCTAACTGCTAGGAAAAGTGAATCGATATACCAAACTGAGTGGTATACAAAAACCTAGCAGGAGGGTGAAATTGTTGCCAGACGTTCGAATGATGGAAAGTGATTTTTTTTATTATTGACTCGAGTCCTCGGCATTTAAAGTATTTGATTCATATGGTATTTAAAATATTCGTTATGACTATTTTTTTTCTCTTTGCATAAATGTTGCATTTGAAATACACTAAATATAAGTTAGAATATTATGGAGATTTTCATCTTTCTGTCTTATTTTTATGCGTGCATTATGTACGGTATTCTAGTAATATTAGTAGTTTTTGTTGCAGATACTAGCTTTTCGGCATTGGGGAAGGGAGATTTCGAAAGTATCATATTTTTTTACAATTTTCAATGACTCAACTAACCAGTAATTTTTAAAAAAATATCTCATTTTCTTGAAAATAATGTGGATTTTATTTAAAATTAGTATCCTCATTAATTTAAGATGCCTAAACTAAAGAGACAAAAACTTGCTATATTTGGCAATTTATGGCTTAAATGTGGCTGGTGGAATAGTGTCTGAATTTCTTATTAAGTATCAAATCCGCAAATAAACTGATCTTAATAATAGAAAAAGCTTTACAAATAGTCTGCTTGTTATTCTCGGAAATATATGGTGAAAAAATACGAGAGCCTAGCTATTTTTAAAGAGGAGATACCAGCGACTTCGTCATTTATTTGTTCCAGCGTTGCTGAAATCTGAATATATCACCACGTTTATATATCGGATTAAATTTGAAAATATTTTTAAAGTGTTCTAAGTTTGAATTTTATTTAAATACATTTGTTTCATTTAATATTGATAATTTCTTTATAAATGTAAATGTAGGATGCAGGAAGGAGGGAAGACAAGAATCGCGTCAATTATCGGGGCACGATTCTATTTTTTTTTGTTATCTGAAGCAATGTAGTTATTTTTAGAGCAAATCCCTCTTATTAATGAGTTTTCTTCTGCTCATATTATAACTATGTCCGGGTCAAGACTTTAAAAGCTTTTTTATCACAATTTAAAGCGCTCAATTGAGCTGAAACTTTCTGTACACAATTATTTTGAATGGCAGTACTATAATTTAATTTATTTGAGAAAATATTAATTGATTAAAACTAATTACTTAAAGAATTAAATTTTGCTCATAATTGCAATTATTTACAACGTGAACGCGTTGAGTTTAATAAACGTCAAATAATAAAATAAATTATTAAAGCTAATTATTAAATAAATTCAATTTGACTGAACGTTCCCTTTCGCTCTTAAAATTTAAGGTATAAATAATTATATTTTGCAAAGTGTAAAGTTTGAAAGAAAACCCACGTTTAAAAAACTCGTTTTTTACCTTTGTTTTTCTCCTTAGCTTTTAATTTTAAGCACTTCGATACATTTACTGTTAAACTTATAATGTATTGAAATGAATTAACCTCTTTAATTACCATTTTGGAGACTTATAATACAATGTTTCTTGAATTGAAATTCTTAGCGAACAAATGAAATGTAATTTATGTAGACTATATTAGAATCATTGAAATGAAATAAATAAAATTAAGGAGATACATATAACAATAGTGATAGTTGGTAGATTACGTAGAGGTGATAGAAATAGTGTGTTGAAGTTATCAGAGGGAGAAAATTTTATCAGTCCTGCCCCTGAATGAGGATCTGTTGGAAAGAAAGTGGAGAAGATCTACAGAAGGTCAAGGATTTGCTTTCAGTCTACAAATCCACCAAGTACTCAAACTCGATTGGATCGGTAAAGTGAGCACGAATTAATTATATTAGAAGTTAACTCAGACTAGCATAGGGACATTTTCCACGGATAAACTAAGTTAGGAATTGAATTTTCATTATTTTATAGGTCTGAATAAAATAAATTGGTTATCATTAGTGTTTGACATTCTATTTATTTGACTGTTTATTTTTAACACTTTTCATTATAATTAGTATTGGAAGTAGAAGAAAATAAGGTGTTCTGAGAATATACAGCAAAATAATGTTGGTGTTTTTGTGTTCCTCGATCTCAAAAAGATTGAGAAAAAGTGCATTAGTCAACAGAAACTTGATTCGTTATGTACATTATCTATTTTTATTCTTTATTTGTAAAGTAATTCTGATTCAATCTTGTACGTTTAAATCACTTTTTTGACACATTTTCAAGAGCATAATCTTTGTGACGAAGAATATAAAGAATTCAAACTGAAACTGTCGCCTCGCAATTTTGTTACCCCGTAACCGAAACAATCACTCCAAATAACTTTAATTCTGATCTTCTGTTCCTCTTAAGCGATTTCTGATCTTTTCAAATTTGCCACTACAACAAATCAGTAAATCATTTTTCTATGTTTCTTTACATTTTTGCAATTTAGTTGGAGATAATGGAATAATTTAGATGTTTTTATTGACGCATTCCATTACAGATTATGTAGCATCTGCTTAAGGAAAGTATATTGAAAAAAATTAAGAGATCTAACTTAAGTGTTGAGATGTGACGCAGTTTGACCAAATTTGTTACAGGGTTCAAATTAGGTCATGGTGCACCAAGCGTCCGAACATTTATAAAACTTCACGCTACTTATTGAAATTAGTTCATATCGATGAAATCACTATGAGACAAGAATTAAAAAAATGTTTTTGGAAATGTTTCGAAAAAGGGGTTCACTTTTGTCAACCTTTAACTTACATAAAGTTTCGAGTTAAAAAATCATCTTTTCCACACTGTTTTATTATTCTATTTAAAATATATTAATTGCGAAATTAATTCAAAGAGGAAATATTTGCAAATTTAAATTGCAAAAAAAAAAAGAAAATAAGAAAATTCATATTACACATATATGAATACACACAAAGTGTGCATTTCAACAAAAGAACAAAAAATCCCTTCATTTTTAACAAAATAACCCTTTACAAATATTTTTTTCTGAAAATATTTAATATATCTTTAAGTCCCTAAAGTTTCCACTAAATCCAATATTTTTAAGTAATTTTTCTCAATTTATTTGAAATGCTTCTTACAATTAAGTGCTAGATTTCGAATATTCCGGTGTTTTTTAGATTTTTAAAATATTTTTTTTCTATCAACATTACAGAAACGCTGTACAAAAACGGGATATCAAACTCCGTGTATTTTTAAAGCAAAAATAATTATTTTCATAGATATTCATACGCATACTTCTCATACGTATACAAAACAACCAGAAAAAAAGGCAGGGGAGGGGTTATGCTTGAAGCACCTAAATGTAAGAGCATGACTTATAAATGTAAATACAGTTGTGGACTGTCAATTATCTACATATAATTATTTATGAGTTTAAATCATATTTTCTTTTCTTGAAAAAATATAAAGGCAAAAACACATAATGCTTAATAGTGCTATTTCCATAGCCAAAATTACCTTAACTTCCATTCATTTAATTAAAATTTTCATGCCTTTTGTTGAAAATATTCTCGTATTGCAATTACTTAATACCTACCTCCTCCCCCCCATTTTGAAATGTATAATAATGATCAACCCCGAGTATTAACCTTTTCGTTACCGGAGGGAGAAAAAAGAAGTGCTTCCCTGAGCCTCTGGACTCTTATCTCAGAGTGTCATGTGTGCCCAGAAGATTTTAGATATTAAGCCTAATTTACGAAAAAAATTCCTCTAAAATCGGCTATTCATTAAAATATTTTAGTTTTTACATATATTATTTTAAATGCATTAAACTTAATATATACGAAAGAAAAAAAGCTTTAATCGAAAATTGTATGTTTTATACGTAAAATGACATAAAAAATCATATCATTTAAGAAAATACAAAATATACTTACATTTGTTACATAAATTTCACGGAGTAATGATGTACCATTGCATGGAATATTAAAATATAAAAAAAATGAATCTTATTTTGCTGTATGGTATTTTTTAGAAGAAAAAACTCTTTAATGCATAGTCCAACGTGACATGTCTTACAAACATATTTTGTCAAATTTTGAAGCTTCATACAAGATTTTGAGCAAAGGTCACATCTTCTTCGTCCTTTTCTTCATTTAATGTCTATTGGTTTGATTATTATATTGAGATTTGGATTATTTTCTCTTAAAGCACTGTCAAATTCATTCATTAATTCGCAAATCTCATTATCTGATACATAGTTTCTTTTCGTCATGATTGTCACTACAAATAAAAACAGACAGAATGAAACGAACAGCTGAGAGCATGTGCTACCAAAAGGCCTAACCCCCATAAACATCCATAAATTCCCATTCGATCTTCTAAGAAGCAAACAAGGAAGAAAAAGAAAGCCGAAAGCATGTGCATCCTTTAAATCATGTCATTATATTTAAAGATCCGCTCCGCAGTACGCGCTCTTAGCAATTACCCCCCCCCCTTCTGGATAGCCAGAAGTGAAACCTAAGCCTATATCCTCAAGCTCAACAATCAAAATAACCTATCTATATGATTTTGTGGTAATATAACACCATCTAGTAACATTAAGAAAAGTCAAATAAAACGTTCTCATCAAGCTTATCTCTATTGATCCGTTAGTCTGCAGCAAGCATTCTCGGAGCGTAGCTAATGTGATACGCTGGGCGCAGGAGAGCAAACGCGAGTGTATTACATGTGAGATTTGGGGAGTTAACATGTTATAGCATAGAAACACTGAAATAATACACATTAAATTTCCAAAAAATTATTTTATTTCTTTCACATTACAAAAAGTAACTAAGTAATTTTCTTCAGTATTGAAAAATTCATATACTAGCCAAAGAAATAAAAATCATAAGTTTTAAACAAATTCAAATTTCAATTTATTTGTTGTATATCTTTGTTTTAATTTCACGCATACTAATATAGACAACATAGCACACACTATGTTGTCTATATTAGTATGTGTTAGCCTCTTTATTTAACCACACAGCATTAATATGACCTTCGCCATCGTCTACGCGTTCTCGTCTGTTAGGAGAATTTTAGAAGAAGTGGACTTAAGCAATATCCACATGCTAAGAGACTGGCGTTTTTTAATCAGAGAGATTTGTTACGGTTTTCAGACGAACACTTTTATTGATCAACAAACAGAACTTTAAGAAACAGGTTCACTAAGACAACATAGCACACACATAATAATCGTTATTTAAGCACTCAGCGTTAATTGGCCCTCCGACGTTATGTCCCCGTTCTCGTCTCCTAGAACAATGTTGGAAGACAAGTGGGCAGAGCACAAACATTGATGTTCTTAACACTACTTACAAAAAATTGTTCACTCTTTCTAAATCCAATAGAAATGAATTGGATGAAATCGAGAAAAATGAGGAAATATATATTTTTTTCCCATTATAATAGGTGCATAAAAATGAAATGAAGTACTTTTTGTAAAAATAATCTGATCAAAAGAAAAAAATCATATATACTTAAGACTTCAATGAGACTTAATTTTGTCTCTACGTCTACAGCAAATGAACATTTGCAACATGCAGTCTGACCAACTTTACATATGGTAATTGGGGCTGAAACCATGGGATAAGGGAACTATGAGTTGAGTTATTGTTCAATTTATGTTAATGTTGCAGATACCAAAATCTCTCTCTCTTCTTCTACACCCACCCACCCACCACACCCATATATATATATATATATGTGTGTGTGTGTGTGTGTGTAAATTTTCCGCTGAAAAACATATGAGTTAAATTACAAAATAAATGATTATTAATTCAAGGAAATAAACTTATACTCATATACGACAATTTTACAATAAGTACGTCAAGTGCCCTTTACAAAAAAATTTTAAAACATTCAAAAAAAATTGATTTGTTTAGTTTTATCAACTTATTCAGAACGGATGATTGCTCTTTACTAAAATTTTATTTATCTTTAACTTTTTGTATGCTAGAACGTATTTGCACAAATAAGTAAATAATTGAACTGGTTCTTCGGGAGTCCCAAAATGTGTGCGTGGAGTCAGTTTTTTTCCCTCTTTCTCGTTATTACACACCTCTTCAAACAGCTGAACACGCTTAAAAATAATGTTATTTCTTCCCTGTTATTTCCAATTTTGCCTCGGCGATTCTCATGTACATAAGTTGGACTGATATATATGGCATATGAAGTTGTGGCATCAAACGAACAAAGATAATCTGAAGCTCACAAAATGAAAAATTAGAATTATAATGATATAATGACACAATGTCTAGGAGAGATATCACAAGCAATTACTCATCAAGGGAGCTATAGTAAAACTGAGTTTAAAGCAAACTAACATGTTAGTGAACCATCTGCTAAAGGGACTCGGTTGTATATATAAATGTGTAATTTTTTTCAATAGGTTCATTGCTCTCCGACAGGCTGATTACTTGACTCAGTTGAAAAATACTAGCACTCAGTTTATTGTACCCATAAAATTTATTTACAGCACGCTTTAATTGAACGAGTCGTTTAAATTCTTTTGTCTGCTCATGGTAAATACAATTGGAAAAAAATCAACACCGCATTCGGAGTTTAAAGTTAATTCGGAAGTCAATTTATTCTGCAGCAGCCTCAAAATTGTTAAACACTAATATTCGAAATCAATTAAAGTGGATGAATAATCCCTTGTAAAAACCTTTCTAATGAAGTTAAACCTGCTTAGAAAACATTTGACATTTCGTTTCAATTAAGAAACTTAGAATAAGAAAAAGAAAACCTAAAGAGTGGCGAAATGTGATGAAATTCTTTTTTATCCAATTGATCCTTCCTAATTTCAATTAATTTATACTTATTTTTGGTTTAGATGAACATAAATTGGTGTTCTTTAAAAGAAATTAAAATAAACTTAACTATGATATACATCAGTAAAGTAATGGGAATGGCTGCGTAGTATTCAATCTAGCAACACTACGGACTCCCCGTTTGGAGAGAAGTGTGGGTGAACATATAATGCACTACTTGTACAAGTTGTGGCCGCGTTAGCCTAATAGTTGCGGCATGCTTTCTTTTCACAGAATCGTAAGTTCTAGCTCCAATTCCACAGAAGACCTACGATACAGCTGGGACGATGCACTTTTAATCTGGTCCATGTCACAAGTCCGTTGGAGTGGTGGGAAAGTTCGGACAGTGAAGTACAAACACGGATGTCGTCCTCATCACTAGACCAAGGTTCAAAATTTCGAGGTCCGTCACCAATAGGCTTCATGTTGCTCTTCAGTGTGATATTAACAAACAATCCCTCACTTACACTTTGAGCCTCAACTCTCTTGATAATTTTCAGTAGCGGTCTTTCCAAGTTTCATATGAAATTTTACAACAGTTCGTTGCTTTATTATTACTCTCATCATTTTCCAGTGAAAGAAGAAAAAGATACTCAGATGCGAACGAAGGTTACTGCTATACAGATTAGTTTGCAGAAGCCAGAGTCACTGCATTCGAAAGAGAAGGCTTCACACTAAGCACACCACTGCAGATCAAGGTCGTTTGGCGCATGCGTACTTCTATCACAGCATTAGTCTCATTATTTAATATCCTTCCTTCGCATCTCCCAATTTCTTCTAGTGTCCTTCACAAAGACATAGGACGTTTTACCTCCACACGTCTTTTAATGATAAACTTCTCATTCAGCACAGATTTTTAAAAGTTAAATGCAGAAAGTGAGAGTTGGAAATAAGTGTCATAATTGCAGATAATTTTATTTATTGAATAAAATTAAAAGTATTGTTAGGTTCAGTAAATTTATTAATGGTGAGACATTTATAAAGCCAAGAATTTATTTCAGGTCCGATCCATATTGGAATGGGAGAATTGTATACCCTGCATCTTACAAGCGTTAAAGAACTAACACTTATTTTTTCTAACATGACAATTAACTAACTAATTAATTTTGAAACTCTGTTCACTATTGGTTGCAAAAAAATATACAGATTGCAAAATGCCATATACTAGTTGCAAAAAAAAAAGGAAATGCAGAAGAATAATAATGAATAAAATCAAACATGGATAATCATTTGAATAGTGATATTATAAAGGCAGATAAATTGTTTGAAAATAAAATAATGTATAGTAATATTTGTCTGCTTTTAAAAGGAGGAATAAAACCGCCTATTTCAAGTTTTTGTTCAAAACTAGAAATAGAAGGTGTTTAGGGAATAGATAATTTATTGAAACATGATTACATCTGATAACAAAACTTAATATTTTTTTTTTCTTTAAAAATATTTATAATAGCAGGCAACTCTAACTTTAAAAACCTGAAAATATTCTAGAAATATGTGCCAAGCAAATCCCAAAACTAAACTAAGCAATTACAATGAAGGTTTTGCAAAAGTAAAAATGTTACGTATGAACATATGGATTACTCCAATATCATTACATTGGTAGGGTGGAAACAACATATTAAATTGGCTTAATATATCTGAATGTACATAACTAATTTACAAAAATATGCGTTTAGATCATATTAATTAGAATGATTTATTTGATACTCTGCCGATTTTTATATAGTTTGCTATAACAACTATGATAAATTATGCAAATTTTAAAAATTCGTTTAATAACCTTTTATTCCTTATACTTTCATTTATTCTCAAACAAAGTGGTCCTTTATAAAAAGGCAATCAAAAAATAAGACTGTTGCACTATAAAATCCAGAAATTGGATCACTATTAGAAAAACTTTTGTTACTTCTTAAGATTCTCTAGATATTTTGTACATCAAAATTCTTCTTAACTGAATTATAATGAATACAATATACTACCGTCAACTATTGGAGAAGGTCAATGAATCATATTTGTTCAAAAGACGTTCTTTTGTTATTTATAATGTACTCCTTCTATAAGACAATGCAACACACATAGTAGGTATAACACACAAAACTAAAGAAACTTATCTGGATAACATAAGTACATCTTCCCTATAGTTCAGGCTAAGCATCTCATTTGTATGGAATCCTTAAAATTGTTAGAAGATGGAAAATTTGCTTCTATGGTACAAAAATGCTTGCGTAATTATCGCTACACACATTCACCTTTTTCTATCATACAAGAATAAAAAAATTCCCAGTACAATGAAAAAAGCTTGCTTCTTAAAGGAGAATATATAAAAATAACATTGGCATAGGTTTGATGATTAGTTAAATAAGTGTTCTTCAATTCAGAATCCATTGGTTCGGTACATTCTATAATCTGATGTTCACTTTCGTATTTTTTGTGTGTACTCGGGCGTCTGTTAGCTTTGACACCCAGGTTGCCAAACAGAATGTTCGCCTTTTCGCCCAATAATTATCACAACTGTCATTTTTCAATTCAGTATCGGGCCATGGTAGCCTAGTTGTCATGGTTTCGAATTCGTAGCCCGCAGTTTTCGTTCAGTTGCGGGTTCGAGCCTTCGCCACTAAAGACCTGTCATGTAGCCGAACTGGTTCACGTTAATTCTGTCAGGACCCAAAGTCCTCCTGTGGCGTGGTGTGGAAGTTAGGAGAGGGGGTACAGGCTCAGATGTAATCCTCGTCACTTGACCGAGGTTAAAAATTACGAGGTCTGTCGCCAATAGCCCTCGTGTTGCTTCTGGTACGACATAAATAAAAACTAAACTCAATTCAGTTTCGAGTTTCTAATTTTTTTAGCGGGTTGCCTATCACGTTTGTACAATATTACGGCAGTGTATACAGAGTGTTCCATATAAGCTAAAATGTATCTCAAGTGCTGATGAAATCAATCAGAATAAGCATATATAACTACAGTGTATGAGTGCCTAGTTACAACTGTTTTAGCTATCATTATATTGTATTAATTTCATTTTTGTTCTATGTGTTCATTAATACAACAATATTCAATTAATGTTAAATGCTTGAATTTAATTTCGTAGTTGCTAGAATGACGAAATATTTTGTCAGATATTTATATTTTTTAAGCAGAATTAAGCTGTTCTTATACAGAAAATATGTGTTTCAATCGCTTTAACTTTTATCTATAGACTTATTTTTGGTATCCTGGCTAAAAGTACTTTGACGCTCAATAATCCGGCAAAATCGCTTATCTTGAACTGGCTCCGTATTATACAGCATTTTAATTTCCTTCATAAATGACTTTTATAAAAGTCTTATTTAAATTTAATTCTTCCTCGTGTTATTAGAGAAATATATTTAATTCAAAGCAAAAGCTTCGAATTACTTTTCAAAAGTAATTTATCTCTAATACATATAATTGCAAGTGTTCAACCTTAAATTTTATTCATTTCCCCCCCTCCAAACTCTTAAGGATGGCTTCATCTTTC
>BMAW01082607.1:0-11442 GCA_019974015.1 Nephila pilipes
TAATGTGAGATATATCCTAAAATTTTGCAATTAGTAACTTATGCTATTTAAATACTCTTCATTGGCATCCTGATTCGAACCCATTACTCTGAGGAAGCAACTCTGGCTTCAAATTCCACTAGCTATCACGACCGCACGCCATGTAAACTTCTCCGCTCTCTTCAAAATTGTACCGCTGTGCATTTAGCATGGTCGTAATGCTACATGAAGTAAAGGCTTCTCTAAAAAGTGGAACCGTTATCTGGCGGACGCAATATTGCGGTGGATGACGTCACTAAAACGTTGTCAATGTAAACCAGATCGTGTGGTTTCCTAAAGAGTGTTGTATGTAATGAACATAAATAAATTTCCTAGATAGACTTGACACGGAAGACTAATGACTTCCACCACCGTAATATTACGGCCGACGGATAATGGCATCGCTTTTCTAGAAAGCCATACCTTAATGCATAACTCTCGCATCGACTACTTCCACCGTTGTGACATTTCTGTGGCTCTTGCCCCTAAGAATCAATCGAAATTGAAACAAAGATCAGAGTCATGATAGATACGTCATTCGCTGGCTTATCCAGAAGCAAAAATTAACACATAATTCGAAACTACAATATGTTGGAATGAAAAGTTTGCTAGGTCTTGGAATTCGGGAATTTGTGGTCTGATCAGTGTGGTCCTTAGGCAGACATTAAAATAATGTTTGGTAAAATGTTTGAATATTCTGATGAGTACTTTAACAGGACGGTTGCCTAATGCTAAAAATTTTGATTTTTGAACCAATTTCATGAATTTAGTATAAAAATATTGTTTAACATGCATTTATACTATCCACAAAATGATTTTTAAGAAAATTCGTAATTTTTTGAGCTTATAAAAATGTTTCCCATTTTCAAGCATACATTTAAATTATAACATGTGATTTAAAATTTATAATATAGATTTTTAAGGAATATATACTAGTGCATTAAAAGAAAATGTAGATTTTGACTCATGGTTTGATAATTGAATAATTTAGAGAGGAAAGAAAGAATTGAACTAGCCACTGCCATTTTTTCTAAAAAGAAAAAAAAACCATCTAAAAAAGTTTTTTTTTGTTGTCAAATGCTTAAATTAAGTTTTAAAATAATGAAAACTCATTTGTGAAAATTTATTTATTTCAAAATAAAAACGTTATTCTAAAATTCTGTGCCTTCAAGCAAAATTCGAGCAGAATTTTCAAAACAAATAAAAATTACCCTTAGAAAAAGGTATTGAACCTCTTCAATACCTTTAGGTATAAGGTTATAAAAAGGAACAAGCTTCTCAATTAATAAGAGACACAAGTGGTGTCCATTCGGAAAAAATTTTGTCGTAAAAAATTAATAACAGGTCGTAATGATATATAAGGTCTACAAGAAAGTTGTACCAGTTTGTGAAATAAAAGAAATAATACATTTGTCATACATTTAATAATATTTATTGTACACCAAATCTCCTTCGTTAATGAAGACCTCTTGCCAACGTGATGGTAATTTGTAAATATCATGAGGCCACGTTAACCTAGTAACCATGATCGCAGACTTGATGCTGGCTTTTCGTCAATGAGCAGGTTCGATCCCTGATGTCAATTAAGAACCGCCGTTTTGCTGGGTTGATACATGTTATATCTGTATAAAGTCCAACGTACTCCCGGGGAAGATACCTGTCAGGTGTTTTCTTCGCCATTTAATCGAGGTCCAAAATTGAGTTGGCCAAGGTCCGTCTTCAATAACTTTCGTGTTTCTTCACAATGCAATGTTAAAAAAAAATCGCATTAGTTGTAAATACCACTTTCGAAAGTTGTATTGATTTTAAATGTGACGGACTCAACAAGTGCTTGGTTGATATCTGCTGCAGTTTTGATTTCTTCGTAATAAATTTTATATCGAAATGAACCGATGATGATTGGAGGCTGCCAAGTCCTAAGAGTATAATAGATTCCCAGATGGTTTTAAAATTCCCAGCCTATAGTTCAGAGAATCTCTGAAGAGTTGCTAAAGGAGCATGGGATCTGGCATCATGATCCGGTATGTCCTGGTCCCTATAGAAATTCGACGGTGTTTTTTTTTTAAGTGCGTTGTTTAAATTATCCATTTGCTTACCGTGTATCTACGAATTGAGCTTTATAAATTCCTACTATTAGCTCACACTCTCTCTCTATATATACTATATCCTGTTCAAATTTTCAATCGTTAATAAAATACTTTTTATTCATCCACTCAAGTTCAAATACATTTTGTAAACTTGTTGTGGATGACACTTGATGTTAATACAGTTTTTCTAAATATTAATTCATTTAATTAAATTTAATTAGTGATAATATAATTTAGCCGAAACACTTGGCGTGATTTCAAAAATTGTTAAATTTGGCGATTTTTTTGGCTGAAGTATGCGAAGAGAATCAAGGTAGCCACATTTGGCAAAATGCCACCAAATAATTCCTGTCTCCAAGGGTGGTTGGGCTAAACTGCATTCCAACCATTTAATTTACCGGATGAATTAAGGTAAAAGCCAATACTTCTATTATGTCATTTGTCTTGCATTGGCAAAGTTGGTAGAGCGTCGGTGTAGAATCTTCAAGCCTTCGGATCGAATCTCGTATAAATTTTTTTTATTTGATTTTCAAATAATTACTATTAGTTTTATATGAGAAGAAAAAAATTTCTCTTATATAAGATATTTAATAGGATATAAATTTAGTAATAAGTACCGTCAGTGTCGAAGCGTGTAGATTGCTGGAAAATTGTTTTCTTTTTCCACTTAATATTGTGATTCTGTCATATGTATATACATATTTATATTAATTATAATTATTTAATAAAAAGTAACTCAAATAAAATTTCCTTTATTGAGCTAAGTAGGAATTGACTTTAAAAACATTTTATTTTTATTTTACTTGTGGTTAGTTTTAAAAATCATGTAATGTGTTGGTTCTTTGACGTCAGACCAAAATACACAGTACTCTCGTATTTTGGCTCAAACTCGACCTAGTTCTAGGTAAACGACGTACATTGTATCCCAATAAGATCATTTCCTTGCAACATTTTCGCTGGTAATCTACATTTTAACTCTAGATCTTTTCCGGCCTCCAAAAGTTTCCATTTTGTTCCGATGTGGGCATAAGACGACCTAATTAAGCATATTTCCCTCGCTTTTATCTCATAAAGCATCTATCTAGAATATTTACAGATCAGTCCTAGTAACGACGGAAATTATATTGAACAATAATATGTTTCACTTCACCAACGGAATGTCTAAGAGTAGTATTTTTCAAAATAAAATAGTGCGGATGCTGCAGCCGAGTAGTTATGGTTGCGAGTTCATAGTGGCAATGTTTCCATTAGGCCTTAGATTCACGTCTTTATATCACTAAAGAATAGTATTGTGACGGAACTGATACGCGTTGATTCTAATGAAGCTTCAAGTTTCCTCATTACTCGATCTTTTTTCAAACTTATGTGGTCCGTTGCGGGTAGTCCTTGTATTACTTGTAAGTGTGACTTTCATAAGCAATCACCAATCAATCAAAATAGTGTTTTCTTTAATTTAGATATTTTTTTTACCCGTACCACACTAAGAAAACTTGAAAAAAAAATGACTTAAGATATTTCATTTGTCTTAAAAGAACTACATCATGAAAATAATTTCATTAGTAATAATTGTAATAAATAAGTTAATCACAAGTATATTTATCTGTTTATCTGTCATTATAGTAATCAAGCGATCGGTCAAGCAAGTAGTCCGATAATTTAAAATGATCAAAAACCTCATTGCGTAAAATTTTCCAAGTTTTTTTTTTATTCAAGAACTGTGTTTCTTAGAATCATAAAATTTACATTTAAAAAAAAAAAAAAATTAATGGAAGAAAATAATTGAATATCTGAAAAAAGAACGAGGAATATTTTTATTAAGATGACACCACCTGAATTTTTTTTTAAAAAAAAAAATGACACAAACTGACTATATAAATATACGTTCTCTTAAATGTGACATAGATTATCAGGATTTTTAAAAAGAGATTGGGATTATCTGTGTCTGAACTTCATCAGTGGATAGATAATATTCCTTTAAAATGAGATGTTCCTAATTACTTAACCAGACTCTAGATTTTTTTTATTAAGTGTTATAACTCACATTCTCTTAGAAATGAGAAGGATTAATTTTCATTTTACTAAAATACAGTCGGACCTCATTTACGTGAGGTTTAGTAAAATGGGAGTCACATTAACAAGTATTTTTACTATGGCTTCCTCATAGGTTGAATGGTGGTTGAAGCTCTTATATCTTACGGTCTTTAATTACCAGGTGAAATGCTGTAGGGGAATAGCTTCGGCCTGTTTCTTGCTCAAGAAAATACAAAAATAAATTATAATTTAAAAAGACGTTGCCTCTTAAGAAATTTTAAATCAAAATATATTAAATTGAGAAAATTACCTGAGAATTTAAGAGGAAACATTAAAGAGATGCTATTGGTCGGAATTAGTTTTGTTTCCGGAGAGAAATTTAGGTGATTAGCCAATCGCGTTAACAGATTCTCGCCCTGGTGATTAACCAGAGAGGAAAAATTTTCCGTGCCATTTGGTAGTAGCTAACTATCTCATTGGTCGAGAGCGTTATCCCATGAGGAAGGAACGTTTATAGTACTTAACCTGGAAAATGAATAAGATTTTAAATTTGGAAAAATAAAAGTGGTAGTAATATGGGAGAAAAACAGGAAAATTAAAGTATATTAATTTAAAGTAAAATATTTCTTTGTCTATTAATGCAGCTGTTTACAGTTTATTCTTCAATTCTTTGGAGAGCCCTGTTGTCGATGGATTCAAGAGTTGCGAAAATTTCTCTTTAATGAAATTCCGAATGTCTTCATTTTTCATAACCAACTATCATTTAAAATCTGACAAAGCATCAGATTTTGTGCTCTTTCCAAAGAATTAATGTGCATTTTCGCTACGTGCCCCAAACTAGACTAGCTTAAATTAGAATAAGTCTTGTGGCCTCCTCGATAAGCAGTCTCTTGTGAAATTACACCTAGGTATTGTAGTGTCATAAATATTATTTTTCATTTTATGATATGCAGATTAATCTTTTGTTCGGATGACGTCACTACTTCATGTTAAAAGCAGATGTTTATGCCTTTTTTTATCTCCTGGACAGGTGAAAAAAAAACTAATCTTAACAATTGGCTGTTTGATTTTTATTTCAATTTTTCACACTCTATTTATATTGTTTTAATTCGTGCTTCATTTATCCCCCTCTTTTGTGACCATGAGCCTCTACTGTTGCGCATTAACGGGTCAGAATAAAATTCGAAGAACATAATGTCATCAATTAAAAAATATATTGTTCATAAAAATGTTGCTTCAATTAAGTTAATATCTTGAAACAAATTATTACTATTAAATTTTTTATCTTTAATCCTCAAAAAAATATATGTATTTAACGATAAAATTTATTCAACTTTCAGACACGATAAGTTCAATACATGCAGAAAATTTACTTTAACGTAAACTCTTTTTTTTTTTAGTTGGAGAAAAAAAGATAATAATCACCTCGAAACAAATCATTATTATTTCAGCTTTATAAAATGTTTCAGCTTTATTCTTAAGAAAGCTATATCTACTTAATGATAAAATGTATTCAAAATCCAAACATGTTGTTTAAAATGTGATAATTACAGAAAGTTTTTGTGTAAGAACTTTCACTAATTTATTTTACGTCGTTTTGTGTAAACTTGAAAAAGGAAGGATAATAATCGCCTTGAAAGCAATTATTACTATTAAAATGTTTTATCTCTATCCTCAAGAATTTTATATCTATTGAATAATAATATATATTCAGCATTTATGCTTGAAACTCGTATTCAAAATGTAATAAATGCAGAATGATTTTGTGTAAACTGTTTCAATTATTCAATTTTTCATTTTTTTGTTTGGTTGTGTGTGTAGAGTGTAAACATCAAAAAAAGATAATCTTGAAACGAATTATTGCTATGAAAATGTCTCACCTTTATTCTCAAGAAAATTATATCTATTCAATGAAAATTTATTCAGCATCCAGGCACGATTTTTAAAATGCACTAAATACAGAAGGAATTTGTGTTTAAAAATTTTTTATTCACGCTCTCTTTCTTTTTGTGTGTGAGTTTAAATTTGCAATAAGCATTACTTGAACAAATCATTACTATATTGAAATGTTTCGCCTTTATCATCTAGAATTTTATATCTATTGTATGATAAAATTTATTCAGTGACTAGGCGTGATATTTAAAATATTGTAAATGTTGACAAATTTGTATATATGTATAAACTTGTTATTCGTGCTATTTGCAATTTTCTCTTCATTTACCTTGGGGACTTTTTTGAGATTGATTGCATGAAATGATTTCTTCTAAACCAAAATGAAACGTAATTATGTTAATTAGACGCAGGTGGAAATAAAGTGAAGTGATTCGGATATGTTAATATATAAGTAAAGTGAAATTTAGAGGAAAGTGAGAGAGTATTTAACTCTAAGAATTGTTCTAACAAAAGGCTGTTAATATCAAGAGCCAGATACTGGTTCTTGTTGTCGCAGAGGACTTGTCGGAGAAACGCAATCCCCCCCTTAAGAGTTTGGTAAGAACATATTATATCAGTGATATTTAAATTTGTAGGCTAACCATTGAGTCCAAAGAGATGCATAGCCCATTATATTATAGTAATTGGTAAGTAAATATTTGAGTTTGATAGACTGGTGTGTCTTTGGAGAAATTATTGATTCTTAGAGTTAGTTACGTTAATTAAACTACGGCACAAGAGTCGGATAGAAATAATCATTCATTAATAACTCTTTAACTTTTTAAAAACTTTGTGTGTGTGTTAGTAATCTTGAAACGAATTATTACTATGAAAATGTTTCACCTTTATTCTCAAGCAAATTATACCTATTAAACAATACATTTTTTCAGCATCCAAGCACGATATTTAAAATGCAATAAATGTAGAATGATTTTGTGTAAATGTTTTTATTAATTTCTCTTTCTTTTCTTTTTCTTTCTGTACGTGTGAGCGTAAACTTGAAAAAAGAATATATAATCATTTTGAAACGAATCATTACTAATGAAATATTCACAGTTATCATCTAGAATTTTATATCTATTGCTTGATCAAATTTATTAGACACCTAGGTGCAATATTTAAAAGGCTATAAATGTCGCCAATTTGTGTGTGTGTGTGTGTGTGTAAACTCGTTCATTTTTTTTTTTTTTTCAATTTTATGTGTGTGTCAGTAAACTTGGGGAAAAAAGTAATCTAGAAACCAAATTATTACTATTATTGTGTTTCACCTTTATTCTCAAGAATTTTTGTATCCATTTAATGATAAAATATATTCAGCATCCAAGCACGATATTTGAAATGCAATAAATGCATAATGATTCTGTGTAAACCTTTCCATTCAATCATTTTTTGGTGAGAATCTTGCCTTCTTTAGGTGAATACAGACATCATGAGCCCGAAGCACCCCAGTGATCTTTTTCTTTTCCATGGGATTTACTATCTTTGGTAAACACGGGTAACGTACCCTCGGCTTACCCTATCGATCATTTTCTATTTTCGGCCCTCCTTCTTGTCAACCAATTTTTGTCTTTTTTTGAATTTTTTCTCATATAAACCACAATCAAATCTAGTTTTGCACGGCATAGCCTCGTCTGGCTCTTGCTCCAATAACCTTCACATTCACTTACTTACTCAATCAAACAATCATTTTTCTTTGCTTTCATGTGTGTGTGCGCATTTAAGCTTGAAAAAAAAAAGACAATCTTGAAACGAATCATTACATTCAAAATGTTTTATCTTTATCCTCAAATATCTTATATCTATTGCATGGTAAAATTATTCAGCATTTAAGAGTGCTGTTTTAAATTCTATAAGTGCAAACAATTTTATTTTGTGTGTGTAAACTCTTTCATCCATCCTTTTTTTCCATTTGTGTGTGTGCGTGTAAACTTGGAAAAAAAGATAATTATCTTGAAACGAATCATTACTATTAAAGTGTCTCGTCTTTATCCTCCTGAAATTTATATCTATTGAATGATCAAATACATTCAGCAACCAGGCACGATATTTAAAATGCAATTAAGTGTAGACAAATTATTTTTGTGTAAGCTCTTGCGACCCCTAATCCAATAGTTAACAATAACAATCATCTAAGCGAACTCCATCGTAACCATCCCTGTATCTGCCAAAACCAACCCTAATACTTATTCACGACACACGAACAAAGAATACGACACGAACAGATGTCGTAGAGAATAATTCCATTATTGAGGACCTCTAACAATAATTGCTTCTGCGGGCTGACGACCCAGGTTCTAAGACACCAGGTACTCAAGCCCAGCTGGCATGCTTCTCACAGCTAATCCCACACATGTCCACCCTCCAGTGACACACAACATTCCTTCCCTAAGAAACGAATGACAAACAAAATGGTTCCCTTTGGTAAATAGCCTTCTCCTAACAAGCCATACGTCTTCCATAATTTATGAAGCTAGTGGACGGCCATTTAATTACGACAAGTGCATTTGCTAAGAAAAGCTACTGTTAATTCCATCAACGTCTCTTCTATAGGCACAGAATTGCTTTGTTTACTTAGTTTTTGCCACGCTTCTGTCCTTAATGAGTTGATAGCGGGTCATACATTACCAGAACGTTGATGTTCTTGCCAGAGAAATGTTGTTGTTTTTTTTGTAGTTCTTTTTTTCGAAAATATATATCAGCTGATTGCCAATTTCGTTAGCATAGTGATGGAAATGTGTATAAATGATGTTTATGTCTTTTTAAGAACGCATCAATATCTATTTGTGTTTGAGAATTATTTTTTTTTATCGTTTATTGTGCTATAAATTAAATTGGGAAACGGCAGGGTTTTTTTTTCTTTTTCTTTTTCTTCCTTCTCTTTTATTCGTTGAGATGAAAGAATGTTGAGTTGAGTGGATAACAATATTAGAAAGGAAGCTGACTACATGGATGATAGATTTTTTTTTTTGTTTCGCTTCAATAAATTACTTTTTATATTTATTGGGGAAACACATGTTTAAATAGGTATGAAATGATTTTTTCTTGATTTAATTTTAATTTTCTAAATTCAAATTCTTTGATATATTATTTTGAATGATTTATTACATTTTTTAAGCTCAAGCAAATAAATAGGGTTTTTTTTTTTTTTTTTTTTTTTTCCCGCTTCTCTGATAGTTTTAGTGAAAGTGGGTTTTGATAGGTATTTGTTTTCAAATAATAATATTAAATCAGCAGTGGATATTAATTTTCTGAAGATAATTTTTCTGTTTATCTAACACAAATTGTTTATGTATAAAAATCTCATGTTACAGTAAAAAAAAAAAAAAAATAGCTTCGATATTTTATATTATCTTTTTTTCTTATGGTATATTAACCATTGCTTATAGTCTATAACAAATTTATTTGTTTTAAAAAAAAATATTTATATTAATATTTAATCCATACGTCATTTCCTCCAGATAGTGTAGGTTTGAACGAAATTTTGATTCCTAATAAATTGGATAAATACCTAAGACATTTACACATCAACTATGTAAGTAAGGATTTCTTTCGTTTATAATGTTAGAAACATCTGTTTTCTTTTATATCTGTTATCTTTAAGAGTTATATAATCCTGAAGAAAAACAGGAGGAGGAAAGAATTGTATTTAATCCCAGAAAAACACTTTTCACATTTATGTTTTAAAACATAGAAGATTCTATTTTCGCTTAAAATGTTAAAGAATTTAAACACTATCAAAAGAAAAAGACTTTCAATTTTAGATAGAACATTGTAAAAATTTTAAACAATAATATAAAAAAAAATATTTTCAATCTGAACTTGAATAAGATTGTTTTCAACGGTGACCTCTAGAACTTATTTGAAAAGGAATAGAGTTTCAATCGAAACTGCGTTTAATTTGGTATTCTACTGGGCTAGTTCAAAAAGTACTTGTTTTTGATGACAGATGACATTCCTAGAATAGATCATTATTACCATTGTGAGTATTCATCAGTTTAAACGGCGTCAAAACAAGTGTGACATTCATTATTAGCTTAGTCTGCGTTTGCTACCAAATCAAAATTTGGTTGATGACGCGACGAGTTGTTGTCATTTTGCGTCACACTGTTGCCATTATTGAAACAACTTTTCGTTATTTTACTCAGGAAACCAAGCAAAGTAGTCAAAACAATGGTTTGCTTCCGTTGAATTTGTTCCAAAGAAGGCGAAGATTATCTCATCGGCTGTAAAATTTATGGAAACGATTTTTGGAATGCGATATGTCCTGCTTGGGGATTCCTTAGAAAAAAATAAGGGGAAACAATCTTATACCCCATTGCCCAATCCTAACACGAGTACTTTTTGAACACCTTTGTAGTGGGAAATTATGAATGATTAACTGAATAGAATAAATTTGTAAGTAGCATTTTTATAAAGAACTATACAAGGAAGGTAACATGTTTTTCTTAACTTATAAAATTACTTGTTTTTAACATATCTTTCGAATAATAATGACAAATTCATTTGAAATTCAATGGAACTCACAGAATTATTTTGAGAAATACTTATCGAAAATTCCTAAGCAATTATTTAATTTAAAAAGTAAAGTGCCAAGTACTGTTACTTAGTTTTATTTTCATTAATGATAAAAAGAGAAAGAAATTTTGCTCAAATTTTTTCTCTCTTAGCAACAGTTTTTTTTTTTTTTTTTTAAAAAAAAAAAAGGAAAAGAAAAACTTTCACATTCTAATAATAACGTATCGAATAAATTACCGAGAACATACAATTATGTCAATCGCATTATTGAATGTTCCCGAAGTTATTTTTCCTCTATTTTTCTCTTTTTCACAATTACATTAAAAATATCCGATAGCGTACTACAATCAATAAAAAAAAAACATTCAACAGTATAAAAAGATCCACTTTGCCATTCTTTATAAATGTGAATAGGTTCTCTGCAAAAACGTTAATAATATTAATACATTTCATTATGGATTAGCTGAACTAGCGCTTTCAATGGGGGCCAAAAGCATTTTTAAAAAGTCGAAAAACAAAAACATAAAATTAAGAGAACCGTTCAAAACGTGAAGACAATAATGAAATTAAGTAATATAATGCAATGTCTTGCACACGTATCGTAAAATTTATGTAATGTTCAGCGAAAACTTTTTGAAAGCAAAAATAGGGAGAGAAAAAGAGATAATAAAAGTGGCGGTGAAAGGGCGAACGAAATTTTATTTATTTCAAAGACCTTACATGCCATCCTAAAGAGATATTCATTTTCTTTTTTTTTTTTTTTTTTACTTACGGTTTTTAGCTCTTAACAGCTAATGCTTGCTTAAAAGCTCCCAAATAGAACGATTCATCAAAGGACCTAATGGAACTTTTTTATGGG
>BMAW01082610.1:0-16533 GCA_019974015.1 Nephila pilipes
AAACCTGCATCGATTGTCAGCAGTCTAAGGTACATTTACACACCAAGACCCCTTTAGCGCAATTCCTTGTATCTGACGAGAGGTTTGCACACGTCCATCTAGACATAATTAAGTTGCCTCTTGTGCGCGGTTATAAATACTGCCTTACAATGATAGATAGATTTACTAGGTGGCCCGAAACATCTCCTATGCCAGATATGGAAGCGGAGATGGTAGCTAGAGCGTTTGTAAACACCTGGGTTTCTCGATTCGGCACGCCTCAGAGGTTGACTTGTGATAGGGGCCTGCAATTTGAATCGGGTCTTTTTGAGTGTTTGTCAAAACTTCTGGGCATCCATTTAACTCGTACTGCTTCTTATACTCCACAGTGCAATGGAATGATAGAACGCCTCCATCGTCCCCTAAAACAAGCTTTAACTTGCCATAAAGCAGATTGGCTGGATGCGCTTCCTCTTGTCCTGTTGGGTCTCCGGACGGTCTTGAGGGAAGACCTGAACGCCTCAACAGCGGAGTTGGTATACGGATCAAGTCTTCGTCTCCCGGGACAACTATATGAGGAGAGAAACATCAATAGGTGTCCGGACCAAGTGGCGAAATTACAGCGGCTGATCAGATCCATAAGTCCTGCCCTTCCTCTCCGTCACGGTCCTCAGAGAGTTTATATTCCCAAGGATTTGGAAACATGTAGTCATGTCTTCGTCCGCCGGCCTCCTATCAAAAAGCCATTGCAAATGCAATATGAGGGTCCTTTTAAGGTGGTCCGTCGACTACCCAAAGATTTCATTGTCCTTATCAAGGGTCAAGAGCGCCTCATTGCGATGGATCGGTTAAAACCGGCGTTCATTTTGGGAACATCTGATGAGCCAGTGGAGCAGGAATCCAACATCCAACAAGATCCGCCAGCATATCAAACAAGATCCGGCAGTAAAGTAAGGTTTCGTCTCCCTTCGTGAGACTGGAGGGGGAGTCATGTGGCGGCTTCCTACATCATTTTCTGACATCATTTTTGACTGCGGAGCTGCAAGCCGATTTAAAGAAAAGGAGGGAGAGATCTTTTCTGTGCACACTTGCTTCGCAGATTCCAGACCTGTGAAGGTCACGTTTTAAAGTTGTTATTGTTAAGTTTAAAATAAATGGTTAGTTCTTTGTGTCTTTTGGTCTTTCACAGTTGTTTATTTAACCTACACCTTCCGAAAGGATTTTATGGGAACAGAAGGTTTTATCAAATTCCCTTCCCCATAAAACGGCGAGGAAGGCATCAAATTGATGTATGATTATATCATTGCAGAAAGGGGAAAAAATGAAGAAGAGAGACAAGAGGCAATAAAGGAATGAAGAAGTGACAAGATGAAATAGAATTAGAGAAGCTAAAAATTAAGATTCAGATTAAGTCGAATCAAGGGACATTGGCAGTATATGCTCAGGCACTCAAAGCTGAATGAATTGAATAAATTGTTTTATAAATTTTTTATGAATAAAGATATTTTTCTTTATTTGATATTTTTCGAGCGTCAAGCTAGTCTGATATCTATACCAAAAGAGTTTTGAGTCAACTTCCTTAAGAATTAACTCAACTGATTGCTGGAGAATCTGAAAAAAGGCAACATATTATGATCACGTGAAGATCTTGTTTCTCAAAAGATTTTAATGACCTCCATAGAAGTTTAGGCAGTTGATTGCCACTCATCAGAAAAGTACTGAGAAAACGTGGAGCGACTTTTACCAAGAAATTCAAGCACGCTTTAATGGATAGATAGAGGAACTAAACATAGAAATCTTTGACCAATTGCGAAATCTGATAATAGCAGATTAAATGAAGATAAAATCTCCCGTCTAATTCAAGGAATATCACTAAGACAAATGACCAACTATCAACTCATCAGTAGAGTTTGCCGAGAGACTTGAGGAATTTAAGGATATCCGGAGATCATTGAAACCAAAGCATGCATCTCATGACCTTCTAGAAAAAAAGAAGCCAGAGTATCGAATAAGATCATTTATATTAGAAGATTTGAAAATCGCCACAGGTGAACAGAAATTTTCAAACCTGAAAGAAAATAGTATGAGACTCATCGCTGTAGAAGAACGCCTAGAATGTGTTTCAGCTGTCATACTCCTGTCCATTTGAGTTACAATTGTATTAAAGTCAAGAATAAGTCCCAACTTGCAAGACCATCCAACTTTCAAGTTCAAACCTGTTCTGTCGTCCTGCAAAAATGGCTAGATCTCAGATATTATTACACTCGGTGAGAAAACCATTTCCACTCAGTAAAACACGTTCCATTCTTGGTCGAGTGGTTGTAAACAGAATAACAAGTCCGTTCAAGCTTTTTTTAACTGCAAAACTTTAATTACACATTAATGCAGCACAATACACAACATATACGATAGTAACCCGCATCTAACTGAATTCCCCGCCCCTGCTCTTTCCCCCCCCCCCCCCCAACTGGCCTCGCGTTCCTAACTTTTTATCCCTCACTAGCCTGGGGTTGAGTTCTTCCTACACTCTTCGTCAAGTTGAGTTCTTCCTGCACTCCTCGTCAAGTTGAGTTGTTATTTTTTTTTATAAATCTTTACTACTCCATCAGGGAAAGCACATACGTCACGAGAGTGTCGATGTGGATAAAGAAAATAAAACTCGAACAAGTATTTGTCCTATTACACAAAACAAAAAATAGGGTGAGAGCTTCTCCTTCATTCAGCTCAGCTTCTTTCTCATCATAAACATTCATTATCCCTACAGTTTCTTTATAATAGAATTCAGATCTCAGTTGAGAAGTTTTTCTATCTTACCCGTGGTTTAGTAAAATTTTTTATTACAGCTCTATAGACATATATATTAATGCTAGATGAAACTGTTCTTTCGAGCAAACGTCGACTTTGGACAGCATGAAGTGTGTAAAAATAAATTCACAATTGCAACATAATTTTCATCTGTATTCACTTTACCATCATTTACAAGGTGTTGGCTCAAACATTTAACTGAGTCTGAGAGAAGTCTAGGTAAGTATAATTTCTTCCAAGTATGAGGAATTTGACAAGTCCTCCATTTGCAACATTAGTAAAGGGATGAAATAGAACCCATTGATCTTTTTATATTACATTATGTGTTGGAGGAGTTAAAAATAAATTCAACACAGAATTAACACATTCAGGAGATTTTCTTAAAAGAAACGCTATCACTCTTAAAAATCAAAAATATATTATCAACTTACTCTCTTCAGTTTGGAAGAAAATAGTAGCTTTCATTTCTTTCCTCTTTTTTATACCTTAGATGTATTTTACCACGTCCTATCAATTCATCAGCTTTTTAAATAGCTTTTTTTATTAACATTGTTCCAGTTTCATTAGTTCTTAGCCTAATACATTCCAGAAAACTCCGACCGTCTATCATATCCCTTGCATTTTGTGTGCTTGTTTACAAACCTTCTTTTATTAGCGATTTAGCTCCGCTCTTCAAAAAATGTAGAGCTGTGTAGAATAGTTGTTTAAGCCACCCTCCTATACCATATCCATTCTGAAGAGATTGTCTAGTATAATATGGGAGTCCATACTCTTTTTATGATACGTAATAGTCTTCAAATTGCTTCTTTTAACATTTATAAAGAACAAGCCTCTTAACGCTTTAAAATTTTCTTAAGAAATGGATTTCATATTTCCACATATATTCTTTTAAGCGATCTGTCTCTTTCTAAAATGTAACGCCGCTATCACGCGACCTCATTCAAAAGGAATTAAATCACCAGAATGTAATCTCAGAATCATTTCAATCGTTGAAAATGTCGAATAACAAGCACGTAGTGGCGTCTTATATAGTGATCATTGACTACTTCTCCATCCTTTCCTTCTACTTTTATTATTTTCAGAAGTGGAGCTTGTACATGTCAATTGATTTGAGGCTCCACGAGATCACTATATGCATATGTGATAGGAAATGTAGCTGTAGGATCAGCTATGGAAGGACTTTCCACAGACCTTTTATATTAACCAGGCTCAAAACCTAATAATTCAACTATGTCTTTCGCGCAATACGACATTGGCCTGACCACTAAGCTTAATTTTTACCCTTTTTTTTCCACAGAACGAAAACTAAATTCAATTTGTTTTCTATGTGATTCGAACTACATTCCTTTTAAAATATCCGAGATTGTTTCATACAACCTGGTGGAATTCGTCTGGCATGTAATTCTCTATTTCCTAAATCAAATCCTAATACATTATTATCATTTCTTATGTCATATAATGTGTGCAGATACATTATAAATCCATTAAAATGACTTCCCACTCTCCATTATCAATGTAATAGGTAATGAAAGTTAAGTCATGAAATTTTATTTTCGGTCACTAAAAGTAGCATAATGTAGAATGACATGTTTCAAGCTAAAAAAAAAATGTGTATCATACACACCCATTTATATCATTCTAATGTCATTTACCCACGTTTTAAATTTTTCTGGGTGTCCTTGAAATTTTACAAACTATTCACTTTTTCTTTCCTTTTTCTTGTTCAAACATTCAAAAAAAAAAAAAAAAAGAAAAAAATATTACAAAAACAGTCAAAAAAAAAAAAAAAATGACTTGTTTACATCGGTAGGTAAACAAACCTCATGTGATCGTGACGTCACATGTATTTAGTCTATTGGTATACGGGATATTTTGGATCCAAATGAAGAGGTAGAGTCTTAAAAGATTCTAAATTAAGTATAATGTGTGGCATGTAAAAATTATTTGTGAACAAATTTACACTATAGGGATTTACACATTGAACAATTTGCTGACTAACGCCACTCCGTACCTCCAATCATCATGGATCTACAATCTGGTTTTCAAGATTTTTTCCCCGTGCAAAGGCAATATAATTTAATAATCGTCTGATTCGTGACGCCCTCTAGCGTTTCAAATATCGATTCCTACAGCTCACTTAGTCCTGAGCATCGATAATTTCATCGAAGTTTGATCACGACCGTACAATATTATATAATACGAACTACTTGTAAAGCAAAACTTAAACAAAGTAATGCACAAAATATTAAGAAAAAATTTAAAAAAGTAAAAAAAAATTGTTAAAAATCGTTTATTTGTCTTTGGTTTTATCTATCCATCGCAGAAATGTTTCATTCAATCAGCAGAGATAGTAGTTACATTGGAGCCTGCATATAATATATAATATATGTATAACCACCAACTTTCTTCATCTCTCGTATCTCTGGACTTAACTTAAGTAACTTGATATAGTCCGAAAAATTTAGGTTTGAATTCGCTTATTGAAAATGAATATATTTTGAGTCTTCGGGGTTGATAGAAAATGTTTTCATCTCCTGGAAATAATCTAGTGCAGAGAAGTAATTTTTCATTTTGTTTCAGGCTTTAAATCAATAAACAAATAACATTTATGGGGGAAAATGCCGCCATGAAACTCTCTTTGAAATACTTAATTTGATTCGGATACATATTGTTTCAATGAGCCATTCATCGTGAATCCTCTTGGAGAGAAATGTAAAACGAGTCATTGTGCATTGAGGAGTGAAGAACTTGCATTGACGTGAATGTGTCGAGAAAAATAAATAGAAAAAGAGACATGTGGACTTTATTTTGTGTTTCATATAAGCAAATGGTCCGTCGATTTGAGTGTGCACATTTGTTCTACATCGACCCGGAGAGGATTAGGAGACTGTGGAGTTGTGTTTTGAGTGATAAAATTTGACTTTGAATAAAAATGGCCGTATAAGTCCCAACAGACATATTAGCTGCAAAATCGATCTTTATGGCGTCAAGTGCCTAGTTCATTCTCTCTCAAAATAATAGTAAGTGATTATTACACACTTTCCATTATGTCTTTGTCTAGCTTAAAAAAGGATGAGTTAAATCATGGGTGTCGGAACTAAGACCGTTTGAGGGTCACATTGCGAAAAAAAAATTGCTAGGCCTCACATACAATATTTTTCTAACAAATTGAAATAAAAATTTACTCTATGTAGTTTTATTAAAATAAATTATATAACTTTTTATTATAATTTTTTTAAAATTTGAATTAGATATGTATAAGTACGTATTTATTTTAAACTTGTAAAAGTTTCGTTTCATTTAGTTCGGATTTCGTAAAGATGAAAAAAATTCGAATGAATGAGATGGACGAATTTGCTTTTGTGGAACAAACAAATCGATATCGGGTTCAATAGACGAGGTAGCAATTCTTACTGCATTTTCAAGATGTTTGTCAGAGGTCTTTGTCCTATTTTTGATTTTTGTAAGCTTCATTTGAAAATAATTGTTCACAAATATAGGTACTGCCAAAAGATGAAGACATTAATAAAGCATGATTGTGAAAAATAGGATATTTATCGCGGGGTAGGTAATCTTTATAAAACTCCAGTAAAGAAACATTCCCAAATTTTTTTTTCAGTTGAATGTCACTTTGCAGTTCAATGCACTCCATTTGAAGATTTGAAGACAATTTATTTATTTATAGTAAAAATAAGGTAGAAAATATGTCGAAATACTCTTCATTTTTTCAAAACTTTTGAGATCTACTTTCAAACTCTTGAATTAAATCAAAAATTAATGCATCATATTTAGTGCAACTCTCAGGTTTATGTGCAGCCAAAGTACTAAAATGTGTCAAATCTTTTACTTTATTTGACTAAGCAAAAATTTCAATTTTCTTTCAAACGCTGTTATTGTTTGGAACATATTATTAATAAATAGATTTTTTCCTTGAAGTTTTAAATTTAAATCATTCAAATATTCTGTTAAGTCTACTAAAAAAGCCAAATCTAAAACCTAATTTTCGTCTTCAAATTCAGACACAGGTTTTCCTTTTGTTTCCATAAATATTTTTATTTCAGTTCTTAAATCGTAAAATCTTTTGAGCATTTGCCCCTTATTATGTTATTTTACTTCTGTATAATAAAGAACATCTGCAAATTCAGTGCCCATTACCATAAGAAACTCTTCAAATTATCTATGATTAAGTCCTTTTTCTCTTATAAAGCAAATGGTTTTTATAACAACGCTTAATATACTTTCCATTTTTAAAATTTTTCCACATAAATTGGCCTGATTTAAAATGGAATGAAATGCCATCAAGATCGTATTGCCGGCGGCTTCATTACTAACCTTTTTAACGAGTCCCCCATTTTTACCAACCATGACAGGGGCTCCATCGTTTATGATAGCTTTTAAATTTTTCATAGATAAGGAAAACCTTTTCATCGAATAAATCTACAGACTTGGTTATGTCTTTTAACGATACTAAAGCAATCATTTCTTCCGTGATATTATAGTGTTCATACATTCCTCTCATAAAAATTGCCAATTGTGCCGTATTAGAAGAGTCAGTGTTTTCGTCCATGGCTAACGAATAAGATTTAAAATTAGTACAATTACTTTTTAAAGACTTTTCAATTGAATGTGTACATTTTAATATTTTCATAATTTTCGTTTGGGCCGCATGCAGCCTGTAAGTAGCACTTTAGACAAGCATGAGTTAAAGAGTATGAGTTCTGAACTAAATATTCAGTTCTCATCTTCTGTTGAAGTAACTGAACTTATAAGTTTAAATGAGAATTATGACATTATAAAGAAAAAATTGAGATTGTGGAAAATATAATTCCAGAGATTTCGGAAGAAAAGTGTAAAAAATCAGAACAAGCCGAAAACGAAAGCCATTCTATGGAACAAAAATTAGAAATTTAACAGCTTTTGCTTTTAAGATTTGAAAAGAAAATTAAGCTTTTAGGCTCAAATCTGCATCTTGTGAGAATAAATCACTTTATGACGATAAGCCGAGGTTTAATTTAGAGAATTTCATCAAGAGTATAAAAATATTGGCTATTTGTGTTCCTAAAGAGGTTGAGAGTTTTAACCTTTTATTCAATTATCTCGAGAAAGCATTCAAAACAAAAGAAGTTAGTGATAAATATAAAGCAGAAGTTCTATTAAACATTGTGGAGGATAGAATCGGAATTTTAATGGTTTATGTAAGAGAAGAATAGTTGGGTGATTGTGAAAAAAT
Source organism: Nephila pilipes (assembly GCA_019974015.1). Lineage (NCBI taxonomy): Eukaryota > Metazoa > Arthropoda > Arachnida > Araneae > Nephilidae > Nephila > Nephila pilipes. The sequence continues at coordinate 8,015 of BMAW01082610.1, forward strand.
TAATTAGCTATTGAGTTCAAAAAATTTCAACCAACTCTTAGAGAGATTAAAACAGTTCAAAAGTGCAATAAAATTGCCAACGGAAAATTACGTGTAATTTTCATCAAGAATTAGTTCTGTTTTTGAATATCACATTCAATTTCATAGTCAGAGAGAAATTTTCTAAATAATGTGAGCTGATGATTTCAGATGAAAAAAAATTTAGCTTTCTTCTTCAGGATTTAAAAAGTCTTAAAAGTATTAAACTAGGAAAAGGTATTTTTACACCACAGGAGTTAGGAAGAGAGTGAGATTTATTTAAGCTTCTAAAACCGGAAGAAAAACAATTAAGCATCAGGATTTTCAAAAAATTGAATAGGAACGATAGAGTAGGTTATGTGAAAGCTCAAAATTTATGTTTTATGTACCTTTCACCGAGTTGTAATGTTAAAATGTGTTCTGCGCGAAACTGCTTTTTGTAAAAAGCCACATAATAAGTTGCTTCATTTTCCCAGAGAATCCGATCAATTTAGTGAGAGTTATAAAAACGCAACTAGTGCAATAACAAATAACGGAGGGGATCCAATATCTAATCTAAATCCGGAAAGTAATATTTTTATCCAATTTCTAGTGTAACCAATGAAAATGAGCTGTCATCATTTTCTGCTACTAATTCGTTCAAAATAAATTAATGATTATTGCGTTGTTGAGTACAGCTGTATTTTTTATATGTGACAAATATGATAATTTGCAATCTGTTAGAGGATTGCTTGATGCAGGTAATCAGTCAGATATTATGACTAAAGCGTGTACAAATAGATTAGGGTTAAAACAAGAAAAAATTAACGCGACAACATCGTGTTTAAATAATAACTCAATGACTGTTACAAAGTTTGTTGAGGATAAAATTTAAAATATTGATACGAGTTTAAATCAAGCATTTGAGTTCCTTGTTACTGAGTTAGCCCCGCTTAAATATTCAAACATTAAGGAACATATTAATTCAGATTTAAATTTGGTTGATAAGTTTAATTCCCCAAAATGTTTATTGCCTTCTAAGGGCAAAATGGTTTTATATTTTAACCTCCTCAGTCCAAATGTCGTCTGTAGGAGAAACTAAACAACACTTTCAAAAAAATGCCGCCAATTTAAATAAAAGGCGTCATTGGTACCCATAAATAGTTAATTTCCTTGTTAATAGATGGTAGTTCTGAAAAATATGATGTTTAATAAACAATTTGTAATCGTAGTTTATTTATAGTAAAATGAAAATGTTGTTTTTCGAGAGAAAAAAATTATATGCTTGCGCATCTCTAAATGTTCATATTTTTCATTACTTGTGTGATAAAAAATTATTAAACACACAGTTGAATTCCTTAAGTATGCTGTTTATATATATCATTATTAATTTCTCACTCAAATCTTCCCACTTCTGGTTTAGAACGCTATTATTTCAGTGTCGCCTGTAGGAGACCTTGGGTCAATGGCTATCAAAATCACTCGATTTGAAATTTTAATTATGGCATATATTTCAGCTTGGAATGATATTCTTTAAATCCTAACTGAATTCCCCAAATATAGATATTTTAAGAATACATGAAAGAATCTGTATCTGTCAGAAAATGAAATGAAACATAATTAGTGGTCACACTAATTATATCTAATTTAAAATTCCCCAGGATTCAAATGTATGGGCAGAAAAAACTTTCACTCCCTTACTCGTAGACAACATTTTTTGGCAATCACGAGTTTTCAATAAGAAACAACTTAAAATTGAAAAATTACTTAATAGTATAAGATAACGAAAGAGAAAAGAAAACGAATGATAAATTTTGGAAATTAAAACTCTTCTGCTAACTGTTCGGACAGGAAAATTTTGCAATTCAAATTTTACATTATACTCATTATTATGAATTATTCATTAAATTAAGATTAAAAAATATTTTAAATTAACATTATGATGTCATTTTGCTCCAACGTCTCATCCAGGAGGCACTTAAATTCTCAAAAATAAAAAAATTAAAGTAATTTTTTTAACATTTTTTCAGCACTTTTTCGTGTATTTAGAACCAATTGATACATATTATTCTAAAATTTATGGTTCAAAGTTGATCTTGGGTCTTAGGAGGTTCAGGCCTGAAAAAATATATTTGTCAAATTCTGAGTTATTTTCAAAATAGTGTTTTTGGGTTTTTGTCTAGTGGAAGTGTTTTACATTCAGATAAAAAAAATTCACTGTGGTTTAATAATTGATGAGGATTTAAACACTACAATGAGAAAAATTTGGGAATGGCAATCTGTTGTGTTAGATACTTCTGAATCTCACGAAGCAAAAATTGCTGAGGAACGTATTGTTCAAACTCCTTTTAGAGAACCTAGTAGAAAATACGTAGTTAAAATCCCACTTAAAGAAGAACCCAGTTGTTTAGATGAATCTAGAAGTAAAGAATTAAAAAGTATTAAATTCCCTTTAGGTAAAATTGGGTAATTGATTGAATTATTTAAATTTGTATTAAGACTTTATTAAGGCATACGAGAGATTAGGACGTATGAAAGATGTGATGCATGAAGTAGAATAAGAAGTATCGTATTATATTTGCCACATCATGGCGTTTACAGACCTGAGAAGACGGTAACGAAGCTTCAAGTAGTTTTCAACACCTCGAGTGAAACAGCAAATAAAATTTCATTTAATAGTTTTCGAATTAATGGAAGAGTGATCCAAAGATGACCTGATATCAATCATGATGCAATTCTCCAAACATATGCATATATTATGGACATACAAAAATGTACTGAAATAAACATTCATCGCAGTCAGGGAAATCTACAACGTATAGTATGGAAGGTGTAACGTAGGCTATAGAAAATCCCCGTCTAAGACTTTAGCAATGAACTCCCGTTTTTGTTCCCAACTCCCCATTCAAAGTCATTATAATACGTTTACTACTCCAAAGTAATCAATGAACCAAATCTAGGGCATTGGCTTGGGTAACTATATTCATGAACATTTGACTCTGCTACACAGGTGTGGCCGGGTTTATTCCTCTTTGTAAGGTATTGTGACCCATGAAATTTATATATATATGGAAATTTAGGGCTTAGCCGTTTGACGTCAGATATCTGCATGCACGTAAGTTAAACTTGATATTAGCCGAAAAGAGCAAACAGTGTTGACGGGACAGAAACGGAGTTTTTCTGTGATTGGATTGTTCAATCAAAATTGAAAATAATTCGAAAACAGGGAGGGGGAGTGAGACAGCCCTACTAGAAGATTGAAAAGGGACAGAAAAGAAGAGAAGGGTGGAGAGAGGATCCGGACGTTGAGGGAAAGAGGCAATCCCGTAAGAAGTTGGAGGTTTTCTCTGACTCTTGCGATTTTTTGACTAAAATCGATCTACATATTCATATTAAGTTACTTGTGGTTTTTTAGCTATTTTTTTGTGACATTGTGCGAATAGAAATTAGGCAAAAACGTCTTCTACCTGGGATATAATTCATAGAATTGTATAATAAAGAAGAATTTTTACTTAAGATGCGTGATCCCTTCACGCTACTGATTCATTTCACACATTCTGGGGTCTCCACGCTACAAAAGACAGTGAGTTAAGTCTAGTGAAAACTTTCGAACTTTCAACAGTTACTAACGGTACTGTGAGTCACCCATTTTTAGCAACGTAAACGCTACTTCAAATTGCTGAGGATGAAGGTCAAAATTCCCCCCTTGTAGCATAAATTGTCAAAGAGAACTTCTACTTTTACGACGTGCTATCAGGTACATAGACTTTAACTGAACGTGCAGAGATACAACAGCAGCTCAATGCGAAATCGAGCACACATGAAATTGTATAAATGGCGAGGTAATCACCCGCAACTGTCCTCAACTACTGAAACTATCTATGAATTCTGAAATTCAGAAACAAAAGCTTAGGGTGTCACTTGGGATACTACTGGTGATTTCTTTTGCTATAAGGTGTCGATTACATCATGTGGTATTCATATTAAAAGAGCAGCTCTTTCTACTATTGCTAAGTTAGTTGACCCTTTGGGACTTCGTGGACTAGTGATATCTTTGGCTAAGATATTTTTACAAAAATTGTGGCTATTGAATCTTCAACGGGATGATCAACTCTCTCCTGAATTTCATAGTGTGTGGGACAACTTTTCTAAAGAACTAGCGTTTATTAACAACATAAAAGTGAGCCGATGCATTCTTCTCTTTCTCGATGTTGAAATGATAGAACTTCATGGCTTCTGCGACACTTCAGAAGCTGCCCATGGAGCACATGTTTAGTGCAAAGCTCAAACACCTGCTGGAGATGTTGCCACCAAGATTGTTGTCAGTAAATCAAGAGTGGCTCCACTGAAGAAGATTACTGTGCCTAGATTGGAGCTCTGCGCTGCTGTACTGCTTGTCGATGCAACGAATCCAGACTGCTCTTCAAAAACATATCACTGGAGTAACAATATGATTGAGTTCTCATGGATAAGGAAACAACCGTACCAGTTATAAACCTTCTGAGCAAATCTTGTAGCCACATTCCAAGATCTTTCGTGTGATGAACAATGGAGTCATGCTTCCTCAATAGACAATAAGGCTGATCTTATCAGTCGAAGTGTGAATCCATAAAAATGTTTGAGATTCACTTGTGGTGCCAAGGCCCTGCCCTTTTAAAAACAATGAATATCGTCAAAGAGAAATCCCTGATGATGTAATAAAGGACGATGTGCAATGGGAAATAAAATAAGTGAATTGTAAACAGAGCTCTTCATTTAAGGTATTTAAAATTCCTTTTTTATTGATATCCTGTAGATCACTGTAGTGATAAGTATTTTAAAATATTGCATATTTTGAGTTTTATTCTTACGATTGTGCACAATTGTAAACCTAGTAAGGAAAAATGTTCTGGGCATCTGACTGGAACAGAAATTGAAGAAGTTGAGCAAACATTGGTAAAATTTGTACAAACAAGTGAATTTTCTAAGGAGTTTAATGCTCTAAAGGCTACAGCTGAAGTGAATGCTGACAATCAGGAAACGAATTTACATCCTTTCATTGATTCTGCTGGTATTATTAGAATTGGTGGTAGATTAACATATAGTAATTTGCCATTTGGCAGAAAGTATCCAATATTGTTTTCTAAGGCCCATAAATTGTCTAATTTAGTTGTAAACTATTTTCATGTTAAATTTTTGCGGGCAAGCCCACAACAGTTGTTTTACCAAGTTTGGCAGAAATTTAGGATAACACAAGGTAGATCGTTGTATAGAAAAATTGTGAATTCATGTGTTGTTTGCTTTAAAGCTAACCCAAGGTCTCATACTCATTTAATGGAAAATCATCCTGCAAATAGAGTGAGTAAAAATTATCCATTTTATGTTAATGGGATAGACTTTTGTGGCCAACTTTCAATAAAGTGTAAATATCAGCGTAAACATACTTTAAACAAAATTTATACATGCACTTTCGTTTGTTTTGTGACGAAACAATACATCTTGAAATAGTAAGTGATTTAACTAGTGATGCATTTATTGCTACGCTGAAGCGAATTTTTGCCAGAAGAGATAAAGCGGCCAATTTATTCGGGTAACGGAAAAAACTTTGTTGGAGCAAATAAATAGTTAAGATTTATAAAGTCAGTTAAAAATCAGGGTGGGCAATTTTTAAATATTCTATCTTGTAAAGGAGAGAATTGGCACTCCATTCCTCCCCTTGCGCCACATTTAGGTGGGCTTTGGGAGGCTGGCGTAAAATCTTTTAAATTTTACTTGAAAAGAGTTGTTGGAAACTTAAAGTTATCGTATGAGGAGTTCTTAACTGCTTTCATTTAAATTGAGGGAATACCCAATTCAAGACCTCTCTTTTCTTTGTCGGAAGACACGGATGAAGTGAAAGTTCTCACTCCTGCTCATTTCCTTAACGGTAGACTCTACTTCAGTTGTTGAGCTAACTTACCAAGTTTAAAAGAAAATGGGCTTAAATTCAAAAGCTCGAAAAAATCAAAAGCTATACCCAGTTAATTTGGAGGAAATGGAGCCTTGACTATTTAAACAACATGCAGCAAAGAACTTAGTGAAAGTTTCAAAAGAAAGAGGTCAGTATAGGAAATATAGTTGTTCTTAAATAAGATAATGTGTCTCCTTGCAAATGGGCACTAGGTAAAATAATCGATATCATGCGTGGAAAAGATGACAGGGTTAGAGTGGTAATAGTCAAGACTTCATTTGGCGAGTTTAAACACCCAATTACAAAAAAATATTTTTTACCTTGTAATGAGTAATATTTGAATTCTTTTTGTGCTTTAATATATTATTTGTGTATTATTAATGTGGCAACTTTCAGTGTATTGAACAGCGAAATTTAATATTTTGTGTTTGTGTGTTGACAACAATTTGTCAAGGGGAGCAGTATATCCCGACCGACCATTCATTGTGAATAGCGCTCTTGCAGCGAAATGTAAAACGAGTCAGTATTCATTGTGCTGAGAGCGGATGATGTGAGTGTGTTGAGAAACAAACATAAAAAAAGTTATGTGCACTTTTTTGTGTGTGAAATAAACAAACAGCTAGACGATTTGGGTGCGTGTCTGTGAACGCATATGTTTAGCTAAACAAACCATTTGCATTTTATCCCTCATATTTTTTAAGTAAAACTTATAGAAGCATTTAATGAAATAGTTCAGGAATTCTGTTCCTTTGTAAAAAATTAGTTTTGAAAATAAAGATTACTGGAATATTTCTATGATGGCTACTTTTTGTAAAGTGATTTGATAATGTTTTATCACCCCTTAATTCAGACATTAAATCACCAATGATAATTAATGCATTACTTAACTCTCTAAGGTCTGATTATGAGCCTTTAATGAACTCTCCATTAAAAATTTTATCAAATAGTGTTTGATAGGCACCATAACACCAAATGAATTCTTAAAGTGTAGGTTCAAACGTTTTATCATCTAGTAACTTTTTGACAAAGTAAGTTTTTTTCAGAAATAGAAGGACCACTTATAAGCGTAGATGACAGATGTCGTATGGTTTTGAACTTCCAATGCTATTTGTAATGAAAATTGGACTATAATTAAACTTGTTTAAAATATGTAAGTAAAATATTCAAATTCTTTAATTTATTTTTCATCTCTTTATTCACAATACAATAAAATAATATTGCACAAAGATACAACAAGCAACATTTTACAGAAATAATGAAACTGATTTGAGAAAAATAAATAATATAGTATTAACATTAATCTCTATATATAAATTAAAAAAAAAAGAATCAGGATTACTCTTAGAGAATACATTTTCCTTTACATACAGTTTCCTTTGCTGCAAATTACAAAATTAGGAGGTTTTCAAATACCATATACAGTACTTTTATGTATATATTCTTACATTTACATTTTCCATACGGAACGAAGGAAAATAAGTTTTTCAACAAAAAGCACATCGAGTTTCTAAAAAAGTATAAAAGCCTGAAATAGTAAAATATTGTTATCTATAATGCCCATAAAAGCAAAATCTTATTATTTGAAATAATTTTTGAGTAAAAAATAAATAAATATTTTTTTTTCTGCTATTTAATTTTAAAGTGACCATATGCCAAAGTGTTAATACCAACGTTTAAAATGCATCTTTTGCTCTCAAAAGGTCACAGAGTTGATTTTCGATATGACACAGTTTGCATAATGGGATTGTGGCTAGGCTATTTTTTGAGCTTTAGCTAAGCCGTGGCGACGATAAAAAAAAAAGTATCTTTGTAGTCTGAATGTCAAATTTGTTGCTGTATTATAACTTTCGAGGCTCCCTTTTGTTGTTTGTTTCTCCATCTCGACACTTTTTAAACCATGCATCTTTGGCTTGAGTCCAACAAATTCAACTTTTAAATTAAATGATAACTCATCTTTTATCTTATTAAATACTTTTTTTGTTTGTTTCATTGTATAGGGGATGATTTTTTGGATAATTAAATGTATCGAATAAATGTAAATTTTTTTCCAGATCTTAATATACATCTGATGTTGTTATTTCGTTGCTGAACGAATCTGTATCCGTAAGAAATAATTTAGCGTTGGTGTAGTACTTAGTTTTAATGTAATTATAATGAAAAACTATACAATACTATTTTGGATATTTCTACAATGGAAAAAACCATATAAATTGGTCTATTTAATAAAAGTGAAACATTTTTTGTCTTTGTACGGATACCAGATCCGTTGTTATAATTCTAAAATTGTGAAATGTCGGTGAAGAAACAAGTTTTTTAGTTTTTTCTGATCCTGTGCGAAATCTATAACAATATGTTTCCGTAGGTTTTTCATAGTTTTATCGAATACTGCATTATTTAACTTATTAAAGAGATTTTTTTCAAAAAAAGCTTTTTCTTTTTTATTTATTAAAATCATTTTTTAAGCCAAGGCCTTTGGAGAAATTTGAGAGTTGTGTAGATTTTAGTTACTTTCAACCCATGAGAAACATACTGTTTTAAATTCCCATAATGAACGGTATATATATATATATATATATATATATATATATATATA
>BMAW01082619.1:0-14518 GCA_019974015.1 Nephila pilipes
TATATATATATATATATATATATATATATATATATATATATATATATTGTGCTCCCAAAAAAAGTTAACTTTTAGGATATCTGATTATTGTAATTATAGTAAATATTTTTAAGTTTTAAATATGTGTACTCTTTTGATTATTTTTGTAAGATTATTTTAAATAATAACTTTATATTTTTGCAAGGATATTTTTAATTTTTAGATTTAGAAGAAACGTGCTGAATACGAAAAAAATAAAGATTTATGATGTGCTTGGATGACAAGAAGAAATACATTTATGATTAGATCATAATATTGTTAATGTAAATATAGAAAATATTGTTGAATTGTTAGAACACAGAAATAAGTCTTTATAAGTAGAATTTTTTGGAATAAAAAGTATTTATACCGTTCTTATCACTGTGAAAAATTAGGTAATTATGTTATTGATAGTAAAAATAATAGTTTATGTTCTCCACAATTGAAATAACAGGAATATATCTATAAATATTAATTTACTTTTAATGCACGTCATAGTCTTAGATGAAAAACGTGGGAAATGAACAGTAAAATTCAATTTAATAGTAATTCTAATTTTTTTTTGTAAAACTTTAAATGTTGCCTTCCAAATTTCCAAATTTGCAACCATAAATGCATTGTTTAAACTTCTAATTATATTAATATTAGGATTAATTAACCAACATAAGTGTGTCACAAAAAATTTCAATGAGGTGTGAGATAATAATAAAATTGAAACTGGCCACATTCATGTATATGGTTTGAATAATGTTGCGGTGAGTGTAATCAAAACTCGGCTCCTTATATTAAAAGTAGATTGCGGAGGGAAATTTACTTCGCTGACTATTATCATACTTTATACTCATATGTGTTAAATATTACGCATTTTAATAGAAATAGGATACTAAGGGTTAAACAAAATGAATATAAAGATTTTTTTTAGTTTATTCATGATAAAAAAGGTCAAATATAAGAAAAAAATATAAAAAGCTGTTGGGTTTAGAGCTAGCGAATTATATTTCATATGCAATATTAAGAACATCTAAGCTTGCGCTTCCAGACGAGAGCACGGAAGATATTAAGGAAGTTATGTAAATTCTGGGCGCATAAGGAACCATTCTTAAGCCGTGATGGGTTATCTAAATGAACATGTTTTGTATTTTACTGTTTGTAAATCAATAAAAGTGTTTGTGTAGTAACCACAACAAAGCATTTTGATTAAAAGCAAGATATAATAATAATGTGTTTAAAAGAAATGATAAGGATAGAAAAATAGGAGAAAAATTATGAACAAAGAAGATAATAAGAAAACTATTTTTACAGTTTTATAATAATTTTGAGAAAGATTTAGATATTAAAAATATAAAAGTTTTGTTTTTTTAAAAAAATTCTATTGAAAAAGAAAGATATTTAATTTTAGACAATTTATTAAATAATGATAAATTTGAAAGTAGGTGCATTCATTTAATTAAGGATATAATTAACTATTTATTACGCACAATACAATATGAAATATTATAATTTCGATCAGCAAAAAACAGAATATTACATTACTAAATTTACAAATAAATCATTTGATAAGATTAATCTTAATGATTTTCTTAATACGCATAAATATATTAATCCAAATTAAAAAAAGCTCAACAATAGAAACAAGAATTTAAATGTATTATTAATAAAGGGTCATAATCTTTTCAATTACAATAACTTATCAATTTAAAAAAAATGTTACTTGTATGTGTAACATTTACAAAGAATATATCAATGAGAAATATTAACATGCGATTACAAATTATCTGGATATTGTTGAGGATAAAAAATTAAGAAATGAACCTTGAAACTATAATTTCAGTTTCAACATTTCGATATAGAGTTTTTATGTTACGAAACAAAAAAAAATTATCTTAGATACTGATAATATTATTACTAAATTATGAATTAATCATGCTCTTCCAAGAGATGCTTTTAAAGAGCTTAAATACATAATATTAAACACAATTGGTGTTTAGAAACATAGGTAGAAATAATGAGGATACTTATTCGAAGACATTAAAAAAAACTATTATTAATCTACAGATTATATTTATTATTATTTATACAGACAAAGTATACCTAATAATTAAGCTATTATATGCAATAAAAATCTACATTAATTTTACTAATGAGAATATTACCTCGCTGAAGTAGTAAGAAATACGCAGAAAGAAATTTCTTATAGATTTATTGCAAATTTAGAAAAATCAAGAGATTTAACATTAATATTTTAAAATTTTATCACACATTGTTTTTTCCCATATTTCATAAAGTTCTTGTTGAATTTGGATCAATAATTAATAGTTCAAATACATATATTGGTCTGGCTGGTAAAAAAAATACAAATAATTATACAAAATACTATAGATAAATTGTTAAGACATAACTGATAAATTGTTTTTTATAAGTTCTTGAATGTAGTGCTGTAAAATTCAAATATATTTATAATAAACATATTTATGCCCTTGATATTAATATTTTGATGATATTTTTCCATTCTATTGACATGGAGAATCTTATGAAATTCCAAAGGTAGATTTATTTGAAATTTAATATGGATAAGATTATTGCATGTGAAAAATTTAATTGCTTATTTACGTTAGTTTAAAACAGAATAAAGTGGTTTTTTTTAATAATAAGGTTTACAAACATATTAATGGTGTACCACAAGGTGGGCCTACAAGTAATTTCTTTACAAATATTTACTAATATTTTAAAGTTAATTTAATTGTTTTTAATATTTGAAGATATTTAGATGCATTGATAATACTATTTTCTTTCAAATTAATGATGATAAAGTTGTTAAACATTTCTTATCCCTTTATCCAGTGTATTTAAATTTATTGCTACCTAATGCTAATACAAATGAAGCGGAACATTTAGATATTTTTTTTTAAAAAAAATAGTTGACAGTAGCATTTCTAGTAACACATATGATAAAAGGGACCTTTTCTCTTTTTGGATTCATGAAGTCACCTCATTTAGGAGCTCATTAAGTTGAAATTTATAATGAAATTCTGCTTAATGTTTAACTTTTAATTAGAATAATGGCTATTTAAGGTTTTTGGATAAGTTTAAAAATTTGTTTTCAAGCGGAATTTCGTTTCTATTTTATTGAGTGGATTTTAAATTATGATAAGTATAAAATTATTTAATTTTTTAAAATTTGTTTTTTAAATATTGTTTTTAATTTTTTATTTTCTTTTTCTTTTTCCTTAAATTTCCTATTTTTCTTTTTCTCTCCTACTTTATTTTTTCATTTAATTTTTGTTTTAATATTTTTAAAATTATTTTACTTTAATACTAATTCTCCTGTTAGAGGGTTAGCAATATTCCTTATATTAGTTTGCGCTTTAAATTCTTATTTTGTAAGCGTTAGGTTTGTGCATTGTGGATGCTTTGCATGTTGTCTCATGTAAGTTTTTTAATTCTTTTTAATCCGATTGATTAATTTTTCGATTGTACTTTTGATATCTTCATTGTGTACAAGTAATGCATATCTCTTTCTGGAAAAACATTTTGTACTTGATTTGTCGGTCATTTTTGCATTTAGTTTTTTGAATTTATTTTGGAATTGTAGGGTCTATGAAACATGTTTTTGATCGGATGACCTGTAAAAAGTCAGAATCATAATTTGTAAACATAACATTTTATTTTCTTGATTGTTTTTCTCTCGATCGTTTTCATTGCTTCTTATGCCTTTGTTTGTACTTATTCATGATTTGAGTTTTATTTTCTTATTATTCAAATTTGTTTAGTACTCTTTCAGATTCTTGGCATTTTTATTAATTCATTTGTAGTGTAATTTTTCTTTTTCTTTTACTATAGACTACTGTTTAAAAAATTTAACTTTTCTTACATTTTAGCTATAATCTGAAGAAGAAGAAGAATTCGTAAGTTTTCTGAACAATTAAGAAACGTTACCAGTTATGAGTATATGTGTTCAAAATATTTTCGTTCGGAATATCGAATTTTTATTTATACTTTACTATTAATTTTCATTAGTTTATCTATAGGAATGTGTTTAATTTTTTTGTACTTATTTTATTCTGAACCCTAGTTACAATTGTTGTAATAATACTTGAACACGAAATTAATTCATTAGGTATTGTATTTTTCAAACTCTAAATGTTTGTTTACACTTTTCTTTCCCGTCATTTAATTTAAAATTGACATCTTCTACGATTTTTCAAGTTTGGCTGCTATGAAATTTGCAATGTAACCATCGAGCTACCCTTACTAAGTGTTTATATAATTAAACGACAAAGGAGCACACACACAAAAATTCCAAGAAAAAACTTTCGGATTTGATGTCTTTGCCCGGTTATGTTGTTCTTTTGATAGATTCTGTGTGTTTTGTTATGTAATATTTTATACATTTCAAGTTCTTTCAATGGGAATATAAATATCTTAAAATTCAATTTTATATTACTGTTTCGGCTTATAATATGAAACAAGAATGAAGAAGAGCTTCTGTTCCTCTTTTTTTGCCATCGAGATTCACAGAAGCGATAATTTAGGAGCAAAAAACTGAAAGAAATGAAATTTGATTACTTTTGTCAAATGATAAATGGTTCTATGTAATAGAGAACTGAAATATCTCTTTTTGCAATACAAAAAGACAGTTTCAGACTTTTTGAAAAGAAACAAAGAAATTTCATTTTGTCAGTATCATTTAAAAAAAGTATTTTTCAATATTCTCAGTTCTCAGAAACATATTTATAAGTTTTGGGAGATGAAATACTTTTTTGTTATGATCTTTCTGTTACAAATAGTTTCACTGTTTTTAGGAGAGTGGGGATTGGAAAATCCTTTGAAGAATTACTTAGTCAGAATGTGAATTGTCTTTTATAGATAAAAACATGAATAAAGCCATTTGAAAAGGTTTTTGGTATTATTATTATGGTAAAGAAAAATAGGGAAAAATTTTCATAAATCATAATTTAATTAATTCATTTAATGATTAAACTCTAGTACTATTAGGCTTCTCTTTTATAATTCAACATATAAAAAATTTGATGAGTTCCATAATACTTCAGAGCATAATATTTGAAATTTTTACTTATATATAATTCATGATAAATGGATTTAATCAGGCACATTCGAATTGTTCATTAATTTTGAAAACATGCAAAGAATATTGTTTGATACATGTAACATAATTGAATAAGAAAGCTAGACGTAACTAATAATAATCAATCAAAATATTTTAAATCACAACAGATATGAAAGTAATATATACCCCGTGTGTTTCTACGTTACATGATTAAAGATGGAAATAGACTAAGCATGTGAGATTGAAAATTTTCATTTAGTATCAAAATTGATCTTTTATATGCAATACTTTATGATTTTGTTATGGGATTAAGACTTTTTATTTTGGAAATGGCGAAACATTTTTCAGCAACTGTTATTTATAGCATATGGAGAATTTCCAAAAAAAAAGCCATCATTTTAAAATCATATTTCTTTTTTTCACATGGATTCCTTTCTTATACTACAATTGTTCATTATCAAAATAATGATACTAATTAAGGAAAAGTATGTAACTTTAAGAAAAACAATATGATTTGTATCTCGAATAAAGTAAGAGAAAATGAACAGTTTCATGAAAAAGTAGAAAACCTTTTCTCCCAACTTTGCTTTTGTAACAATAACAAGGAAAATTGACTGATTATTTATTAACGTCGACCTTAAAAGTACCCCCAGGGGAATTGATGACGTACTTCATAATTTTGAGTCTCAGTCAGTAACAAGGATGGCAAACATGCTGCAACCACCCTCTAAGAAATTCCACCTCGCACCAAAGAAAGGACTTGGAGCTTCGACAGATATAAAAAAGCATCAACTCCACAACATGGCGGGTCTTCAGTGACATCCGATAACAAGAAAAAGCGATGAACTAACTATCTGTATGAGCCTTCCTTCATTCTTCCAGATATTCACATTTTCAACTGATAAATTTCAAACTTTAACGCTGAACACAAATTCATGATTTTTATTAGAAGCTCGTCAAAAAACACGAAAGAGAGTGTTTTTTAGTAAAAGTACTCTTTTGATTTTATTTTTTGCCTTGATTCGGCGAATAAGATACATTTTTCTCATTTTTGTAAATTTTTTAAGTAATTGAATTGAAAATTCCAGAACCTTTTTTTAAAAAGAATTATTAAAGGACGTACAAACTGATGTTAATAAGGAATGTTGAACAAAGAATTTTTCAATTTCAGAAAAAAGTAAACACGCGCATTTATTTTTTATTCTAAAATTTATTTCCTTTAAAAATGATTGTAATTCCTTAAGACATCATTTATAACTTTCATGTTCATCTTTCTCTAATATTTTTTTAGTTATTACAAATGTTATTTTGCCTCACGTATTAGAGCTATGCAATGTTTTTGTATAGTCTTCATTCATTAAAACATGCTATGTATCAAAATGAATAAATTCAGATTAAATATATCTTGATTTTGACTGGAGTGAAATATTCGAAAATAATTTTTTTAAACAAATTGGAAATTTATGTCTTACGAGACCGTATAATAGGTGCCATTAATGAAGAAGTATATAATATTTTATAATCCTCTTCACTATAATTCATAATTCAAAATAAGAATCAGAGTCTACGTATCTATTATTCTATGAATATTATTTAAATCAGGTGCTGATCAAATGTTAAAGGCTCCAAGACAAAAAAGCTATTTCTTTGAACCTTTATTAATGTCACATTTAAAAACAAAGTAGGGAACAAATGTTATTCTGAAACTCGATCAAGTGACCAGTATGACCCTTGAACTGGACCATAATCTCCAAGCTCCCACACAATCTGAATATAAGGACATTGTGTCTTCCAGATTTAAGGTGCATCCGCTCCGTTACATGTTGGAACTTTAGTGGTATTGTGACTCGAACCCACGACTCGACGGAAAAATTGTTGGCCATAAAAGAAGAGACGTTTTAAATGGCGTCCTATGGATCCTTCTCCTAATGATTTGTGTAATAGACAAAATTTAATAAATATTTTAAGTGTTATAAGACCATGAATGAGCCCAATTGTATAGAAAAATTAATTCATGAACTTTTTCGTAGTAGATTAAAATGAAAATTAATATTTAAATATTAACAGCTTAAAATATTATATAAGTAAGAAAATAAAGAGTATCGTAATTTTATTTTATTTCTTTGATGAATTAATTTAAAATTTCTCTTTCCTATTTTTCGCCAGGAAAAATTCGTCCAAATGCGGGGGCAGTAGAACCCATTCATTGAAACTGTGAACTAATTGGGGTGCAATGATGGTACTGTAGAGTTGAATAATTATTTTTATTGTAAAATAAGGGGAAAGCTAATGCTTTTACATTAGCTTTTCTTACTTAACATAAAATATTTTTCTATTCTTTTCTTAAATGGAAGGAAAAGTATTTCTTAGAAATGTAAATATAATGATAGCCAAATAACTAGACGTCTATTATTAAATACGAAATCTAAAAAATATTTTGCAATCGAACTACGCCACAATTGAATTATTTTACTGGAAATAAAATGTTTGTAATATGAACAGAGTTTAAAGGAAAACATAAAAGTATTCCGCCCACACACGAAACCATAGCCTGGGAGAAAACTCTTTACCGAAGTTAAAACAATTTATTTTCAGAATACTTCATTTTGGTCTAAGTATTTATAACAAAAAAAAATGATTATTGTCAAAACAATTATAAGTAAACTCTTACAGTAGGATGAAGTAATTTATCTCGTTTGAAATATTTGATAAATATTTGTATATGTTTTAAAGCAGATGACATTTATTCAGAATCGAAGCGTAACTGAATCTCTTCGGTTTACGTAGAAACAAAATTTCCTCTAGTTGATATTGCAACAATTCTATCTCTTTCAATGATAAATATTAATATAATTTTTGAAGCATATTATACACAAATGTAGAATAATAAACAAATTATTTCTTGGAATTTTCCGGAATAAAACAAATTTTAACTCTGCAGACCGGAAAATATTATATTGGAAATTTTATAAAGCTTCAGGAACTAGTCCCTTACAATTTTTTTTGAACAATTTTTTTTTAAATCAAGAATGTAGGATTTTAATCTAATGGCACTCATCAATTCAGTTTTTTATAGTGTTTATTATGTTACATAAATGGTATTTCATTCTTCTCTAAAAAAATACGATAAGAAAGTAACCGTAATTTTCATATAGAAAATTTATAAAAAGCTTACTCAGTCTATTATGTGTTAAAAGAAGTTATTTAAATATAACGAATCTTAATGTATTTAAGGAAATGAAGCGTATAACCCACTACATTTCTTAGGGTTTCAAATTTGGAAAAGAAAGAAAAATTCTTTTTATGGAAGATATATATTTTTTATTTTAAAATATTTAAAAAAACAATAGACTTTTTTTTATTCATCATAGAGAGCATTAAATTGTTCACCACTCATCTGACGCATGACCGGCGAATATTGGCCTGAGGCTTGCGGGATTACAAGTTATGAAGATTTAAATTTCGAGGAAGTGAGCAGTTTATTAATAATTCACTGTGAATCATTTGTTACCTGTCCATAATAATGTCTACCCTCAGAATCTACCTCTTACCTTCTTCAGGAAAGTGAAAGCATTACTTGCCCAATATCCTCTAGTAATCTGTTTTCGTTTCCATGGTTCTTTCTTTGGTAAAAACGGGTGATGTTGCCCCCCCCCCCCCGGGATACCTAACAATTCTCCTCGATTTTTTGACACTTCTTCTTGTTTTATAATCACCCCCCTTCCCCACACAATTTTTATCTTTATTTCATTTCTAGACATCTAGATTACAGTTTTCTTTGGTTTGGCGTAGCTTAGCCATATCTGGTTCTTTAACCATTAAACTTCACCATTACTGTCTATAATAATTTTTATATGCAAGTCCCCTGTCCGTAATTTTGACGAAAATTACTGATACAACTTAACATACGGTATTTTACATTTTATTCTGATAAATTGGGTTATTCGTATGTTGAACCATATTAGATATTATTATGAAGCATTTGTGACCAAAGTTTGAGGAGACTTTGTGTACCATTGACTTGAGCTTCAAAAATTAATGGATGTTCGCAGCTTGCGAAAGATTAAAAAAATTTCTATTTGCTTATCCATTTCCATTGAATAAGATATAAAAGAAAAATTCAAAAGAAGGAAATGTAAAGTAAAAGTCAGCGCAATTTGTAACTTTAATAACATTCACTTTTACATTAAGTGTAATTTGCATATCATTGAATTTTCTAACATGAAACATAAAAATTAATGGTTGTAATCGGATGTTAAATGACCTAGATGTGACTCTGTTAAAAGTGTAATTTTAATTCGTGCTCATGTTAAATACACTTCATTATTCTCAAGTGAACCGTTTCTCTGAATCATTAATTGTTGCCTTTTCTCAATTAGTCTAATGCATTTTGTAATTAAATCTATTCCTGATGTCTTGAATGCCTTTGCGGAATTATGCTTTGGGATTTCTCTTCGCTATACTTGCATACCAGTCCCGAAATAAATGATGCACTTTGTATTAGAACAAATAATGTAATTATAGAATGAGAATTATTGCAAACGAAAACTGCAATGAAATTTTTTTAGAATTATTTATAATAGGTTCAAGCTCTCTAGTTGTAATATTTTATCTCTAAAATGCAGACTTAAAACAACTAATTTATAATACAATTAGCAATTTTAATTCATATTTATTTAAATATACAGAAAATCTAAAGAAATTATGTTCAAAACGATTTGAGACTGATTAATGTAACTAATAGGCATTATTGATCAAGACGTTCTACAATTGCGTAGCATTTCCAGCTGTTCATATGGATAACAATGAGATGAGAGCGATACATATCATGCATTCAAATCGAACTAATACGTTTACATTTATACGCGTTTTTATATTTTTCTGAGA
This sequence comes from Nephila pilipes, assembly GCA_019974015.1. NCBI lineage: Eukaryota > Metazoa > Arthropoda > Arachnida > Araneae > Nephilidae > Nephila > Nephila pilipes. Next base: position 9,974 of record BMAW01082619.1, read on the forward strand.
CATTTTTCATCAATCCTAGAAAATTCCATCCAAAGATAACGTCAGAAAAACTGTGATTCTATGTCATCCATTTCCATTGTGTTGGTTATTTTCTTTGAAGGCCCGTCGCGTGTGGTAAGGGAGGCTGCTGCACATAAAATGAAACTGGGTTTTTAAATCATCATATAGATGGTGTGGATGTTTGGAGAGTAGGGTGCCAGTTCAGATGTCATCTTCGTCACTTGAGCGTTGCTTACAATTAGGGAGCCTTCGCCTATGTTTCCCTTGTACGTCAGTGATTCAAAAGTTACGGATTTTTTTGATGAATTGAACGCTGATTTTTATGGAAATATTGTTTCCTTTTTGTTGTGTTTTGTGGGTTAAAATGCTTTCACTTGAGAACTTTCTAATTCAAAACACATTCCTTAATAATCCGTATTCATTTTTGTGAAATTGGATAATCCATAGTATGTGAAGTATTGATAACACTTAGTTTTAAGTATTCAAACAATTGAAGAGCTTTAGATGATAAATTATATATTTGTGAGTCATTCTTTATTCTACGTTATTTTTACGTGCATTAAATATGTAGAAGAAAGTCTTACTCCCTATCAGTTAAATTAGAAATCAAGGTAATTGCACTTTATTAACATTTTTATGAAATGCATGTTCTACGAAACAAATCCGGAATATTCAAGCGATACAAGTTCTAAAAAAACACTAGAAAATTTGGAAAAAACTTAATATTTTAAAACAAAAGGGTGAATTCTTTTCGACACATCAAGGAAGATTGGTTAACTTAATGTTATCGAAATTTTGATTTTTAATTATATATACATTTAATCTTAAAAGTAAAAAAAAACCCTAAAAAATGGTAATTTTTTACGTAGTTATAAAATTAAAAAGCTGCTCTATTTCTATACTGAAATACATATGGCGTTCTCATGAATTTATATAATAATAGAAACAATTTAAACTTGTAAATGAAATACTATTCATTTATTGAAAAAACACTCTATAATAAACAAAATTGATGCACCTAGAACATCTATACCAAGAAGGAGTTGTCCGATTGGAATGAAATTGCGTATACAAAGACATTGAGACCGAACATACAAATGATTAAACTTTGGTGTCCAATAAATAAATACCGGTAATTCCAGTGCATTGGAAAAGTGCATTCAGCAGGTGTATATATGTAGAGATTCTCCATCGGATGGTCACAATTTCGGTTCCATTTTGACTGTAGAGATCTTACGTCGGCAATAATAATGTCTCGCTGATGAATTCGTGCACATTACATGCAGATGTCAGAGTTTAAAAGGGGTCGGGCTATAGGAATGAAAGAGGCTGGTTGGACGAATTGAACAATCGCTTGACATCTGGTTTGAAGCGACGCGGCGATTAGACGATGCTGGCAAGAATGGATCAATAATGACAGATATCAGCGTCAAAACAGCAGTTGTCGGCCATGGACCACAATAGAACGGGAAGACAGAGTAATTGTCAGAGCAGCTGTTACACCACCATCGAGTGGCTTGCACACATGTATCCAACTAGACACTCTACAAAAGACCAAGAGAGCTGAATTTAGTCTCGCTACATCCATTACGCCGCTTACCTCTGATGCCTGTACACCATCAAGTCCGATTACTGTGGTATCGAGCTCAATTATCATGGAACTACGCTGACTGGTGACGTTTAGTCTTAAGTGACGAATCATGTTTCCAACTGTGTCCTGACGACAACCCCAGACGTGTCTGGAGACGTCCAGGGCAGCAAAGGAATTCTACCCTTGCTAACGAACGCCTCAAAGGCCCACAACAGAGCGTTATGGTCAGAGGTGGCATCTCGTTTGGTAACCGGAACCCTTTGGTAGTCATTTCTGGTACACTAGCAGCATAGCGGTACGCAGGCGACATTCTACAACTGGTTGTGTTACCGTTCCTTTTGTGACACCCAGGACGTACTTTTCAACAATATGATGCCCAACTGGACACGGCACGTGTTGCTATGAATTGTTTGCAAGTTTTCCCTACACTTCCTTGATCAACACGGTGGATATCTCACTTATAGAGCCCATTTTAGACGTTATGAGAAGGCGGTTGCAATCATCCGATGTTGACAATTTAGCTCACCTGCTGGAGATAATTTGTCACGAAATTCCGCAGAATACTATGCTTAAACTTTATCAGTCTATGCCACACCGGGTGACAGTTTTAATCCAGGCCAGATGTGGACCAACGCCTTATTAACTTTCTCAGTTTGTAACGGCTAAGCTTTAAAGTAAATCAATCAATTGTTCTGAAATTTTAATTGTTTGTTTTTCTACACACGTTCTGCACAATCAACAATGTTTTATTTGAAATCGGACATTTCCTTCTTGGTGCGTCATTTTTTTTTTGTTATAGAATGTAATATAACAAAAAATGTATATAAACTTCAAGAAAAATGATAAATTAGCAAAACATATGCAATCGAAAATAATTATCTTGTAAATTTGTCATGTGAAACAATGAGAGATTGAAATATTCTAAGTATTAGGACAATAAAATTTTGCGTGGTTGTCTGGCGTAATTTCAGACCAAGCTTACAACAATGCATTAAGGAAATTTCATCTCAGACGCTGTATTTTTCTTAGATCTTTTGACAAGATCATCCCTTTCGAGTTCAATGGGATTCAAATCGGTGGTTGGGGGGAGGTACAGAGCTGCACAGCTACTTTGTAAGAGAGCCAAACATCCACAATTTTTAATGTGTTTCGGATCGTCATCATGTTCTACGAATCACTGGTTTCCAAGTTATAAATTGTCAATAGATGCTTATACGTTATTTTGTTACATCCTAAAACATTTGAAACGATCCATCGTACCTACAATTAAGGTTTAAATTTCCTAACTTTGGCAGTCGGTATTTTGATATAAATGATGCTTCAAGATACTTCACCGCACGAACGACATTTAAATGAATTTCAATTCTTCACTTAGGCTCCGTCAAATAGTTCCAAGTCCACTATTTCCGAAAGCATTATACCTTGGGGGATTACCTTCTTTAGGTAAGGCATCACTCACCAGAGGCACACTAGTTATCTTTTTTCTTTTCCCATGGAATGTATAGTATTTGATAATACGGGTAACGTGCCTCCGGGATGCACTAGTGATCATTTCTGCTTTTTATCCTTCTTCTTGTAAACTAATTTACCAACTGGATCACAGTTACACCTTGATTTGGCGCAGTATAGCCGCATCTGGCGCTTTTGCCTTTTAACTTCACCATCATTCGCTTATTCTATTTGAAAGCATTATATTTATTCTAATTGTTAAAAATGACAGTTTTCCGAAAGTTGAAGTCTTTATATATATATATATATATATATATATATATATATATATATATATATTCATTAAGTAGTTTCATCCTTTTCCTTGGAATTCCTTTGGATACAATTGATTTTATCCTAGTAGAACTATGCCACAAAATCCTAAATTGCGAGTTCGTCTCCAATAGTCTTCGTGTTTCGTCTAATTGCAACGTTAAAAACAGCCAGTTAATAAAAAGCCATAAAATTCATCAGTTCTTAGGATGTTTCTAACGGTTACCGCATCAGCACTCTTTCTAATTGTCGCAGCAAAATATTTAGTTAATCAAGGAGCGGATAATTTCGAATTTATCTCTTTCTCTCTATTTTTTTTTAATTCACATCTCGAGTATTCGAAACCTTTGGCCATTTGTTGCAAAATATATTATAAATACAACCAGTTCTCCCGTAATTATATATAATAGTTTGGGAAGCAGGCAGAATTTTTCCAACAATTTTTATCAGTATCAGCGTAAATTTTTTCATTTTTGCCTAACTTAGTCATGAAACTTCCATCGTCAACACAAATTTTCTTTCTTCAAACTATGTTAATTGAAATATAATTATGAGTATGCTTTAAACCTCAAATTGTTTAAAGCAGACTGATTATTCGCTTTTCAATAATGACGTGATATGTTGTTTTACTCCTGCTTAAAGAATGAAATCATGTGACGTTCTACACATAGCACCTCCTATATGTAGTTGTTGTGACTAACAGTATTTTTTTCATATTCAGGAGTGGAAGGTAGGTAATTTACTTTTTATCACTTACTTTTCAAAATATTGATTAATTTAAAAAATGTGGCGTGCAGTAAATTCAATTTTTAATAATATTTATAATTCCTCAAATCTCGTTATTTTAATTAATGCACGTTGAGTTTTGTGACCGAGTTTTCGAATTCTTTTTAATTTTATTGTCATTAATGTTAATCCAAATTTGAATGGCGATCCAGATTCTCTCTCTAAACTACTTCAATTTTTATTCTCGAGTCCCATGTAACACATTAAGTTTAAAGGTCACATTTATGAAATCCCCTTCTCCCTGAGAACAAAAACTCACGATTTCACCACCATGCTCTATCTTAGACAATTATTTAAGGCTATGTAACGACAAGATAATCAACTCCAAGGAAATAAAGAATACTTATGCATTAGACTTCGCATTTATCATCCACAAAATCAAGATCAAAATTATTATGCATAAATAA
>BMAW01082620.1:0-21735 GCA_019974015.1 Nephila pilipes
TCTTTTTACTCAAACTTTATAAGTTGCGGTTAAAAAGAGAGAGCCCTCGTAGGATGACTTTTCGTTTTTCTAAGGAAGAATCATGCAAAGAAGAGTTGGAAATGAGATGAGAGGAAAAAAAGAATATTATGATAGAATAAATGTCTTACAGATTGAAAAAAAAATTTTAATATTTTTTATTTATTTTCTTTTTGCTAAAATTGAAATGTTAATGAATGAAAAAATTTGAGTTATAAATTATCCTAATTATGCACCACGTATATTAAAATACATGATTTAGTTGTGATGTCTTGAATTTAAAGCACTGATCTATATCTAACTGCTTAAAGAGTGTATTTTACTGTGAGAAACAATTTTATTATTTTCCCTTTTCTTTTGATCTTTTTTTTAATCTGCTGTAAGAAACAATTATAATCACTAGATAAATTTAAAAAAGTTTTCAAAATGATCTGGGTTTGAATTAAGTCGATTAAATAAGTCGATTAAGAATATAAAACAGTTCATTCATGGCAGATTATTTATGATTTAACAAGATTCAGCTAGCAAACTTTTGTATTACTCACTTTCTTGCAAAATAAAGAAATGCATAAATATTTTGCATTTTTGTAAGCAAACATTTATGCTTATAATTTATCAAAATTAAAATTACGCTAAATAAGAATAAATCAATATACGCATCATCATTTTAAAACTATCAAAACACACTAAAATGAAGTGCTTTACTAACTTTGAAATACATTTTGTAATAACAAACCATAAACTAATTCATGCATCAAAGTGTATGTTAATGGTTTTGAAAATGGGTGCTTTGACTTGTGAGAGAGTTAACTAATGAAGCAGAAAAATAAGAATTGATAAGTTTTCATTCATTGAAGGAAATTTCAACTTGAATTAGTATAGTCCGGAGTAATGAACAAGTTATGCTTTTTCAAGTTTTCTAAACCGTTTATCGGTAATTGTAATTTTCAGCCTCGAAACAAAATCGAAAATCTCTTTTTCATTAATATATGATAATGGGTTTGTGAGACAAAAGAACAGATAATCAGACTCGAAATAGTAATCGAAAATTTGCTTCGCTGAAACGATCCAATCCGTTTTTTGGTTTGAAGTCCTCAAAATTAGAATGGCTCTTCACCTCATTTTATGACTTAAAACTGTAAACTCACGAACAACAAATTCCTATGAAAAATTAGAGGTACTGAAATAAATTGATTCATAATTTAAGCCATCGAAAAAGTCTTTTTTGAGTGGTTATTGAATGAAAGTTTTTCATGTTTCTGTTTTCATACCCAAATCGAAAGAAATCATTCTCTTTCACATTTGTGTTTTCTTTTCTCTGTTTTTTTTTTTTTTTTTTTTTTTTTTAAATACATTCAGTTTGTAGCAAAAATGTCATTTAAACACACATTGTAATGAGGAATTTTAAAAAAATTGAACACCTAATATCTTAAGAATAAAATAAAAAATAATTCATTGAATTAAGGCTCCATTCTCCGCCATTTGATTTCATCAGCTTAATGTGTCTTAGAATTGGCATGAATTCTCCATCTTTACTATTGATCTATTTGAATGCAATAAATTACATCTGAAAGAACAAAAAAAATAATGAATCTTCTGTGGAATTAGTTTTTCGATTTTAAAATATTTGAAATATTCTTTAAGACCTTCAAAAACAGATAATTAAAATAAAGAATAAAAATATTTTAAAATCTCAAATAATTCCACAGAGCTGATGTCCACTCTTTCAAATGCATTACTAATGCAATCAAATCGAATCAAATAACACTAAAAAATGTGAAATTAAGTCAAAATACCATAGGATTAACGTTACGGTCACGAAATCAAAAAGGTGGAGTAGACGAGGAACCTATGGAATAACAAAGACAGCCATTGTTGTCAATTAAACTAACTTTATAAAATATAAAAAATACTAAATGGGAAAATTCTGTTGTTAATTGAAAGTTTTCTGGAACTGGGAGAAAGACAATAAATAAACAAATAAAATAATTTTAACAGATCTAGTGAATTTAATTATAATAACATTTAACATAAGCTTTTAATTTCTTAATTTAAAATATGCATAAAATTTCCAAATGTATTATGAAAGCGTACCATGTTAGGTACGTATTTTTTAAAGTAAAAAAAGGAATGATAAACGTACTTTTTTACTTACTTTTACTATTTCTGAGTATAAAGTAGCTATAAAATTCTTTTGCATTTTAAATTCTTCAAAAATAAACATTTTTTACTTTATACAGCCTTCTTATATGTAAAATATTGAAACTAATGAGTTAAAAAATTAATTTCGCATTTTACTTTTTTATTTAACAGGGTAAAGTATAAAATAATTGAAAAAAATTACATTTTAATATTTCGTAATTACTCATTGTGAACTGAGTTTTCTTTTCTTTTTTTTTTCAATTTGCTTGATGAATCAAATATCATTTAAGTGTTCGATTTGATTGACCTATGTTTTAATCTTTTGAATTAAAACAGCTTTATGTGCACAATCACTACTTTGCTAAATATATGCTATCTGACAGAAACTGAAAATATGAAATATGTTCTTTTTAATATATTCCACAACTACGAAATTGACCATCAAAATTTGTAAATTCATTTTCCACAGTGAAAGTGTAGAGTTTATGAGAGTGTCAGTAAAGTTCATCTTTTAAACTGGTTACGAGAGAAAGGAGGAAAATAAAAAAGCAAAAAAAATTAAAACTGACATAACAACGTACAACAAGAAAAAGAAAAAAAAAAAGAAAGAGGAAGAAAAGTTACATTAAAGAGCCAATTAATATAAATTCTCATGGGATACTTCCTTTTGATACGTTAGCGCACTATTTCATGTCTTTAGATGTAGTTTTCATCCCAATGATCCTTAATGGGTTTTGTTGAGGTAGAAATACAGCAGAAAAGTGTTTCACAAATCAGCTTTCAAGGAAGTTTTCGAGTTATAAAAAGTTTTTAAATTTTGATGAAAAAAGAATTCTAATAAGTAATTATCAATTTTATTTTTGATGACTAAATTAGTTAAAATACATATATAAACGAACATGTACATGCGATAATGAACGTTTTTTTAAAATTAATATTTACTAGATATCTTCCCCTTTAGATATAATTTTAGATAAAGTAAAATATTTATTTTGGATATTAATGAAATAAATATCTGAAAAATGCAGGACTCAGAAGTATTTCTGTAGTTTCCGCTTTGGATTTCCTTATATATAATGTCTTGACCGAGGAAGTCTAGTGGTCATTGTCTTTGAATCCACGGCCGGCGTTTTCGATCCAGTCGTGAGTTTCGAAACTGATGTCCCCTAAAAGATACAGTGGCCAGGACTGATGCACATTAAAATCTGTTGAGGTCTGCGTCTCTTGTATAGTGTGGGGAGTTGAGAGAGGAGGTGCTAGCTTAGGTGTCTTCCTCATCGCGACTGAGGTTCAAGAGTACGAGGTCCGTCACAGTAGCCTCATGTTGCTCTGGTAAAGGCATTGTAAAACCAACAGAAACAAATCTTATATGTATGCCAGATTGTATTTAATATATATATATATATATATATATATATATATATATATATATATATATATATATATATATATATATATATATATATATATATACTCTTTCTCTCTCATATATAATACCGAGGATATTAGTATTGAGTTTTTGGTAATGGTTTCACATCAAATGATTTGCGTGAGAAAGGAAAGTAAGAATGGAAAAATATTTATGGCCAATTTTAATATTAACGAAGAAGAAAATAATAGAACATTCCAAATTCTAATATTTACGGAGATATTTCACTTTGTTTTTGATTTAGAATTGAGGGAGGGTTTTGCAAATAATAATAAAATACAATTACACGATAAATTACTTCTAGTTTATAAGATATTTTTCCTTTAAATTGTGTAACTACCCTCTTATTATTTTCTGTTTTTTCTTTTGCACTGTTCTTTTTTTTTAAATAGTCATTAATAAGCACACTCAAAATGTTTATGTTGGAAGTGCCTTTGTGATTACTAAGTTTTTCATTCAGAGAGGTCTATGATTGTTCAACATTCTCGCCTATTATACCTTTGGATATGCCCCATACGCGATTTCCTATCTAATCCAAATAATGAGTTAAAATGATGTAAAACAATCGGGTTTCTGAGTCCTTTTAGAGCATTGCTTGAGAGGATTCAAATTCTTCATCCTTTGTCTATCGTTTCTATATTTACTTCTAAAAGCTCATATGCGAGTGGGACACAGATATTTCAGGAACCATAACTTCAGTTCCTTTCTCTCTTACTCACCCAAACAATGTGAATTTCAATGTATATTCTTCATACTCTAAAGCAATCAATCAAACCTCTTCGCTCCTTTAATATTCTACATATATAAATTTGACATAAGTCATTTCTGCTATTAGGAGAAACTTTTCAATTCAATATCACATTAAAACATCTGATGAGTAGAAGAAGAGGTAAGAATAGCAGTACAGTGTATTTTTATAGTTATTATGTATATTTTCTGAATGGTGATGAAATGTTACCATGGGGCCCAAATGTGTTTTATTTTTAATTTTGTTCCCAGGGGTTCTAGATAAAATTTCGGTATACGATGAAAAGAAATCCTGGATGGCGAACGGAAGATTTTAACCTATTTAAAAAATACACATAACGTTATAGATGAAAGGGATCGAAAAGTAGTTGTTTACGTAAAAGTGACTTTTTTAGCTACAATGATAGTCTCACCGTATCATTTTGCTTACTGAGTATGAAAGTGTTCTTGGTGGAGAAAGTATTCTCTTTTTCCTATCTCAGAAATTTATCGTTGGATAGGTAATTACGATTTATCGACATGAATAACACTAATGAGCTTTTAAATGAGAAGATAAATGTGTTTATTTGAAACATTGGTACATGTATATCTGTTTTATTCTTTACAGAGAAGCATATGTGAATATATAAACTAAACAACTAGAATTAGTTTTTTGTCAGTCATTAATCAGATTTACAATCAATAACGATGTGAGTTATTTAAACTAATTTATGTCATCAATCTAAATCATATTTTTATGAACAAAAATATAATGTAGTTCACTCAATGGCTATGAAGCTTTGCATATTTTTATTTTTGTATTTCCTAATGTCATTCTTGCAAGATAAGCATTTTAATATTGTAATTTTAATTTTTAAAAACGAACTTTAACTGAACTTTTTAGTAATACAACTTTAAACAACGTTTCATTGATACTTTTTTCAATATTCTTTATTAAGATATATATTTGCACTAAATGTATTTAAGAGTTGTAGAAATAAAATAGTGCTATTGGCTACCAGATCATATTTTTGTTTTTTAGAAAATTTACTGGCAACGAACATAAAATATAGAATTGAGTTTGGTTCCAAGATATAGAAACGAATGTTGAAAAATGGTGCTTGTGAAAATTGTGTGTATAATTTGTTTGAAAAGATGTGCCCAAATAAATGTGATGTCCTGAAAACACCTTCAAACAATATAGAAGTAAAACAATTGATTTTTTTTATTCTTGAATTTTCGTCAACAGGAGATTAAAAACTTCCACATCACGGTTTGGTAAGAATATCAATTCATGTATCATTCGTTCCATTTTACAGATATCTTTGTTAATCAAGATCTTTATTGAATGCCTAATTAATCATGTAGGCTAGATTTAAAAACAAGGGATTACGCTACAGATGTGAAGAGCTTAAACATATTCTTAACAATATGAGAGAAAAGATTATTTCTGAATTAGAATTATCACCCTGCAGCTCAGTTTCAAGGTGACAGAGGTTAATTATTTCCTTACATCTTCATTCAGTTAATGAGGATGGAATATTGTCGGTTCCGTGATTGCAAACATTACGCCATTCTAAAAGCTTCAAATAATGAAAAGATTGAATATAAAGTTTATTTATAATGCTAAATCTCTCAGGATATTACAATTTATGTTTTTTTGAAGAAAAATTTTGCACAACATCTTATTAATTATATTTCACGAAAGGAGCAAATAATCACTGTCTGTAATAATGAAGTTCTTTTCCCATTTAGTGGTCCAAAAGTAAAATAAATAAATAAATAAAAAGTGCAGCATAGTTGAAGATGAATAAGGAACCTTAGAAATTTTCTGCGTAATAAAAATGAAACAATGAAGGAAATAATGATAAAAATGTTTATAAAACAATTCAAACTATTGCCAGGAAAGTTTCGCAAATTTAAAAAGGAGTTCGGCTGAAGCTATGTTTTCCCCGCCACATCAATGAATATTTTTCTACCCCGTGGCGAGGGAGATCATTTGACCTTGAGGATCGACGAAAGGCATTTCGAACCTTCAATGTTTAAGTTCGGAGTAAGCTTGTGTCGCTTTTGTAGTGCTCTTTGCAACTAGGCCAAAAGGGATTCCCCTGCTGTAACAACAGTGACAGAAGTTAAAGAGCCACCACAGAGGCTCGAAAGTGATATTTTTACTCGTAATGTAATTATGTGTTGTTATTTATTTATTTTTTTGCTGAAACAAGCTTGACAAAATGTTTTTTAGAAATTTTTTGATTCATGAGTTTTAAATTTTATTTTGCTATTTTATTGAGGAGTAACACAATGCAGTAAAATTTTTATCGAGAAAATTTTCAATTTAATTCTTTAATGCATAATGTATAGATGATGAAAGTTAGGGTGAAATTTTTTTATAAATAAACTTTTAATAGCCTTTTTCCTATCATTCCAAAGAAGATTCCTACACAGATTGGCCTTTTATGACTTCAGATGTATTTTAATCTAATGATTATATTACATCTTCAGAAAATTTTTGTTCATCTATAGGAATATGGAAAATATATATTAATATTTGAATATTTTATGTATGATCATTCAAAACTCTAAGATGATGGCACCAAAATTTGTTTGAAACAAATATTATTCTGCAAATATTATGAAAGAAATGAGATCAGTTTGGTAATATATCAAATTCTATATAAATAATAATGTATATCGAATTTTCATTAACCTTGAATCTAAATTAAAACGATTTTTTTGCTCTTTCTACTAAGTATTCGTTACAATAGAGCATGTGTACTTCTTTGGTGATAATATAATCATATAGTTTGGAAATACAGAAAGTCACTAAGTCTAGAGTCCACCTAATGTTATTTTAATCTGTATTAGGTCTTTTTCTTTAGTTAATACACACACACACACACACACACACACACACACACACACACACACACACACACACACAACACACACACACACACACACACACACACACACACACACAATAATATTGTTATTACATGAAAACATATACACACACACACACACATATATATATATACACCTATATATATATTTACTAAAGATATATGTGTGTGTGCTTTTGCCATTTTCTAGTTACTTTTCAATTCAATCATTATTTGTAGTTTTTTTTTATCTCATTTATTTATATTAATAATGCATATGTAAAAGGAAACAAGCCCGTGTGCTTACTCTTACTGGCAAAGCTACCAGTTAATGAATGAGGTGTTGCGGGACTAATGCACATTAAATTTATCGATGTCCAAAATCTCCCCGTTTGCGTGGTGTGGAAGTTTGAAGAGGGAGACGCCAACCTAGTCATAAGATCCAGGTTCAAAATTACGAGTTCCGACACCAATGGTCCCTTTGTTGCTTCTTTGTGTGACGTAAAAATAATTAATAAAAGAGCGAAGCTTAAGTATTTATTTCGCTAATAGTGTACTGTATTGAAGACTATTAATAAAAATGACTTGTTTTCAGGACATCACATTTATTTGCACACATCTTTTCAAACATAAATTAGGTACACAATTTTAAACAAGCACCATTTTTCAACGTTCGTATTTACCTCTTGGAACCAAACTCAATTCTAATTTTTTTTAATGTTTGTTGCCAGTAAATTATCTAAAATCAAAACTATGATCTGGTGTTGCCAAAAAATATACCTTAGTAAAGAATATTGAAAAAAAAGTATCACTTTAAGTTTAAATCGTTTGCTTTTAAAAGATAAATAGATAATATTTTTTAAAAAAAGTATCACATTAGATTAAATCGTTTGCCTTTAAAAATTGAACAGATAATATCTTAAAAAAGTATCACATTAAGATTAAATCGTTTGTTTTTAAAAACTGAATATGTTACAATAGGAATAATTATATTTATTAATTAAAAAGAAAGTTTTGTTGTAACTTAGCATCGGATATTTTTAAGAATTCGTGATATAATTTCAGTGACTATATTTATTTCCATTTATTTTGAGCTGGGTTGAGGCACGTTAAATTAGGCGAGGTTCAAAGCCTTCACGTTTGGAATTTGAATAATGGAGTGCTGGCTCAGGTGTACTGTGGTTCAAAATTACGGATTTTATCGCCAATAATTCTTGTTTTGCTTCTTAGTTTGTCGATAATAAGCCACCAATTCATTTATTTCGCTGACCTATACAATAAACAGAAATTGAAAATTTATTTAATCTAAAGTTGACTCAATTTACTTTAATATCTCAATTAAGGAAACTAAAAAAATAAACTTTTATAAATCTATTTTTCGGTATTTAAATAATATTTAATATAACGTGACACGTAATTTTTAATTCGTGCATGACATTGTAAACACAAACATCACTTTCAATCTGAATGATTCTCTGAGAAAATAATTTATTGTTCGTTATAAATATTTAGGGCTTGTAGCAGTAAAAAAAAATAGTAATTTGAATAAGTAAATGTATTCTTACAGATATTAAGTATACATGTGGTAATTTCATTGAAAATTTATTTACTATACAAGAATTTTTTGAAATTTCCATTTAAATAATTAAAAATAGCATTTAGTATCAAAATACAACTTCATTGAAATGTTTATTGAAATTATAAAATTATAGCCATTGTAGAAATTGAAAAAAAAAAAAAAAAAAAATCAATAATTGAGGTTGAGCTTTTAGTTTCATATGTAACTCCAGACGGATGGCAAAAATAAAAAAAATAAAGTAATATTCTTATTATAATCAAAAGTAACTTTCTATCTTATATAATCTAATATAAGGGCTTCGACCTTTTTAATAAGATAAAATATCGCTTTGTATTACAAGAAATAACGTAGAACAAGAATTTCATCTATCAAAAGGAATTGGCTACAGAACAATGTTATTCAGTTTTTTTCCTTACTTAATAATATTATACTCTTGGATGCTGTGATAACAATAGTATGATTAATGTTTTGTACCCTTTACAAGATAAAAATATAATAATGTATGGTAACAAAATAATATCTCATCAATCATAAAGTTCAAAGTACTGGGGATAGCATCTTGTCATTTCATGGTTTTCGTAAAATGTTTTTTAAGCTAACACGTACAGAGATGTATCAGGGAAAGTAACTAATTGAATACTTGCATTGTAAATGTAACTAATTACATTTAATGAATACCAATTTTGCTTAGACTAAATAAAAAAAATGAAGAAATGGTTACCATTTATATCTAATATCCTCGAATATAAGTAAAAGAATACAAAGTATTAATAGAGTTTAAAATATTATCATTCAAATTCCTAATTTTGTTAATTAAGTTAAGATTCCTAATTAAGTTAAGAAATACACAAAAATTAGGCTAGTAGATTGAAAGAAAGATAAGAGCTAAAAATTTGAAAATAAATATTATTATATTTTATAATATTTATTTACAAAAACCTTTCTCTGTTTAAATACTTAAATATTAAAAAGGACTAAATAATCTTCATTTTCATTATAAAAGGTATTAAGACTAATTATGTTTGTTTACAAGACTGGAAGAAGTGAATTTTTATATCACACATCTTATATATATAAATATATATATATATATATATATATATGGGATCTAAGACCTGCTGATCTATCACCCCGGAAGACAACCATGATGCTCCCAGAGCTCCACCTAGCACTTCGAGAGAGATTCGGAGTAGTGAGATGTGACGTAGACGAAGAAGGAACAAGACGGTTTAGGAAATTGCGCTGGACGTTAAATCTGTGATTACGCCAGTTTAATCAATTTGTTTTGTGTTTTTATGTTCTGTCTCCTACGTCAGCAATTAAACTGTGTGTGTGTAATAAGTGGTTATTACTCAGAATGTTTACACTTATATATATATATATATATATATATATATATATATGCAGTTTTTATTTAAAATATTTTTATGAATTTAATCAATTAATTATGGGGAAATATATATAGAATAGGTTTGTATGGATAATCGAGTTTTGTTCTTTCATTTGTGTTCTTCGTAGTATTCAACTTTTGCAGTGTGATTATGTCAAGAATAACGACGCCTCTGTTATTGTAAATGATTTTCGAAAAACATTACAAACAATTTTTGATTATCATAATAGAAGCAAAATAGATCTTCTAATTAATTAATTAATCTAATTTCGAAAGAAATAAAATTAACTATGAAACTAAATTAAAAAAGCGCAGAATATAATAAAAATATTTTTCTTGCTCTTGTAAACAAAAACTGTTTCTATAAAAAGTTGTACATTTTATGAAACAGTTATACTTTTAAACTTTCAAATTACAGTGGTACCTCGACATGCGAGTGCCCCAACATACGAGTTTTTCGAGATACGAGCCGGCGAGCGAGTGATTTTTTTGCTTTGAGTTACTAGCGAAATTCGAGATACGAGTTCGGTTTAGCAGGTCGGCCGGTAGTAGCATGCGACCGCGCGCCTCGCGGTCACGCCCATCACGGTCAGTGAATCAATTAGCAGCGTGCTTCCGCTGTGATAAGTTGTGTAGTTGTGTTCGCGTTTTGTGTTGAGCCCGGTATGTCAGTAGAGGAGGAAATAGTGTCTCTGGGGAAATCCATGGGTCTAGAGGTAGAAGAGAGAGACGTGAACGAGCTCGTCGAGGAGCACACCCAGGAACTGACGACTGAGGAGATACAAGAGTTACAGTCACAGCAGCATACGGAGGTTATGCAAGAAATTGGTTTCGAGGAGTCAGAGGAGGAGGTTATTTCTACAAGTGAGATAAAGGAGATCTTAGAAATGTGGGAGTGAGTTTCACAGTTCGTGGAAAAGAAACACCCAGAAAAAGTTACAACAGGCCGTGCATCTGATCTTTTTAATGACACTTGCCTAACTCATTACCGGAACATTCTGAGAGGAAGGAAGAAACAAACCTCCTTGGACATGTTTTTTTCTAAACGGCCTACAGGTGAAAGCGAGAAAAATGTAGCGAAAAAGGCAAAGACCAGTGAGGATATCTAATTTATTTATTTACATTCTCTTTTTTGTTTTTGTACAGTAAATATTTGTCATTTATAAATACGTTTTTATTATTCAAAACCACGTAACAAAAATAACTGGGGTGACATTTTGGGGGTTGGAATGGATTAATGGTAGTTCAATTGTTTTGTATGGGGAAATTTGCTTCGAGATATGAGTAATTCAAGATACGAGCAAGGTTGCGGAACGAATTAAACTCGTATGTCGAGGTACCACTGTAATTTTTAAATCTTTATTTGTTTTTAAAATTAGATTTTTCATGTCTAATATTCCGTTTTACTAAACTTGCGTTATCTTAGTTTATCAAGCAATTCTTTAGTGTTAGAGTTGAAATCGATATTTACACAAGTTTCAGAATGCTGAACAGTACTTTTGTTGGATAAATTTTGTGAATTTTCAAGTCGATCACTTCCACACTTAATGAACTTTGGTGAATATGACAAATGTTTTGCTTCAAAATTTAACTATGTATATTCTTAAGTTATTAGCATAATATCTGTGATTTTTAAATCCGCACAGTACGATTACAATGAACTGGGAGTAAAATTAAGCAAGGCACAAGCAACGTGAGATGCATATCTCATTATATGAATACCATTTTCAAAAACTGTTGAATAAATTAAGCTTGAAGTTTTGTAAAATACAAAATGCATAATTATACTCTCACAAAGTAAAATAATTCTTATTTATGTTATACGAATGTTAAAAAAAGTTTCATAAAATAAATAATATTTATGTTATGCGAATGTAAAATAATTTATTAAGTATATGCAAATAATGGAAAATTTAAGCATAACTTAAGCATTTAAAAAATTAAACTCAAAAAAATAAAATACTTCCTAATTTGGAATAAACATAATGTATTAAGGATATAGTCTTGTTAAAATTAAGTTCTGTCGCACACAGTTTCTGTGACTTATAGAAATTTCAGCAAGAAAATACCCAAGGTATATTATTTATTTGTTAAAACTTATCAAGTTTTGTAATTTAGAAGGTAATAAAAATTTCATTTGATGATTAACATTGTATTAATTTATTAATACTTTGTTTCGTTTTTTAAGAAGTAAACAACACTAATTTTAAATATGTATCAATAAAACAATTATTACTTTGTTGTCTCGTTTGTATATATATATTTGAAAAGTTTTATTCATGAATATTAGACGATTGAAAGAAATTTGCTTTCCAATAATAATAATAATAATCTAAATACATTTTTTATCAACATATAATGAAAGAAGTTTGATTAAGTTCTTTTGGTTTTGAACGTTTCGAATGTCGATAGAATTAGATTGTTGGCCTTCATAATTCAGTGGTCATGAACTTGCTGTCGTTATTGTTTCCGTCGAGTCATGGGTTTGAGCCCGGATGTCACTAAAGATTCGCAGTGTATCGAAGTTGAAGTCCGTTAAATATGTCAAGCCTCCAAGTCCTCCCTTACCATAGTGTAGAAGTTTGGAGAAGGAGATATAAGCTCATGTGTCACTCGACTGAGGATCAAATTACGAGTTCCGTTACCAATAGCTTTCATATTATTTCTTTTTGCGACGTTATTAAATCAAACTCAATCCCTCCCTCTTTCAAAAAGGAACCAACTATACTAATAAGTATTCACTACAAAGCTAAAATGCATACTGGACGTAAAGTCCTGTGGTTGAGGAAGATATCCACAAAATTTATTTCTGGATTACATTTATTGACGAACACACAAAAATATATTATGCACAAAATATTACGTGTATTGATAATTCTATAATCGTAGCTTAGAACTAAATAGCTTCGACGTAAATAAACAAAAAATATTCAAGATCATTTTTGGAATGTGATATGAATGTATTTTGTTGTTTTTTGAAATCGAACAAAATAATTCATTGCAAGGACTCTCACATATTTTTATGCATTAATTAATAACAAGTTATTACGATAAAAATTCAGAAATAATTTACATCAAGCGGTTAAATTTAATTTGAGCTGTAATAATATTCACTTACTATACATAATTATTCTAATGTATTAAAATGTTACCTTTTGCTTTGAAACGAGCTTTGAACGAGCTTTGAAATTTTGGGAATCGTTCGTACTCGCCTAACAATGCAATATTTAGACGTTTGCGACAAGTTTTAACTCATATTTTTTTAAATAATGCAGTTTAGCCCAATCACTTGGCGCAATTTGAATAATTGCCAAACTTGAAGAATTTTTTTTTTTTTTTGGCTGAATGTTAAGTCCGCTTCGCGGACCAATTTAGCAACATTTGGCAAAATACCGCCAAATAATTCCTGTCTCCAAGAGTGGTTTGACTAAACTGTATTCCAACCATTTAATTTACCGGATTAATTAATTTTAGTTAGTTTTAACGTTGTTATGTATTTCACTTGGTGTGTGTCTGTATGTATGTGCATCAGTGTGTCATCAAATTGTCTATTGTTAATTTAACTTCCCATCAAGCTAGAGCTCTGAAATTTTGGGAACCGTTCTTATTTGCCTAACAATGCAATATTTAGATATTTGCGACCAGTTTTAACTAATATTTTAATAATTTTTCTAATAAACTTTGCCACCATATAAAAACGTTGGTTTTCATTTCTAATTATTTAAATGTGATTTTAGATGTAAGAATTAGCAAATAAACTAATTTTTTTTTATAAATATTATCATTATTACTTGCATAGGTTTGGTGAAACTAGTAACTAGTTCCCCTAGACATTGTATTTTGTAAGCAACAACAGCTGCAAAATTTAAAATATATAATACAAAAGCTTAATCTTTTAACATATACGTAGTAACTAATCGAATGTATAAATAGAATCAATTACTTTTCATTGATTAATGAATTCATTGCTTGAAATAGATTATTTTGGATAATGAACAGCTCAAGCTTTTATGGTTTTCGAAACTCTTTATTGGCAATTGAAGTTTCAATATTTTGGAAAAGAAAATCGAAAATCTTTACTTCGATAAACTGCTAGAACTTTCAAACAAAGAATCGACGGTTTCGCCATTGGAGTAAAAGTGATCGGAAATAGGAATTTTACATCAGGATGTCATCGAATTCGGATTCTTAATTCAGAATGAAATTGCTGCTTGTATAGTTTCTCATTCAATGAATGAAAATTGATTCCTCAAAGCATTTGATAATTTAGAATTAGAAACATGCAGGAATAATATTCATAGTAGTTTCTATTTTGAAGAGATTACAGAGACTGTAAAATGTTTAAGAGGCTTTTTTTCATTTAATAAATTTGGTAACTCTCAAATATAAGAGATTTAAATATGAAAAATGTATATTTGGCTCTAGCACATATGAAATTTAAAAAAAAAATCAAAGAAAGCTTTAAAATAATTTATATTGGGTAATAAAATGTAATAAGAGGCTTACCAAACATAAATAAGATATAAGAGGATAGATACGAATCCTCTTCATTGAATAATACTTTGAATAAATGAAAAATCATAATACATGCATCGAAGTAAAAAAAAAACATTTTTACTCTTGTACTATAAGATCTTCAATATTTGTTTGTAATTGTACAATAAAAAAAAATCAACGATAAATAATTTTGCAATAAGACTTTGAAATAAAATTTTATAGAATTGTAAAATGCATTGCCGGATTTTTAAAATAATAATGTAACTGGAATTTTCTGAATGATTTAGCAATAATCTTTTATATACTTAAGATTCAATTAATCATTCGTATCATTTTATTAATTTATACATAATAAAACATAAATTGTTACACATTATTAAATATGC
Source organism: Nephila pilipes (assembly GCA_019974015.1). Lineage (NCBI taxonomy): Eukaryota > Metazoa > Arthropoda > Arachnida > Araneae > Nephilidae > Nephila > Nephila pilipes. The sequence goes on from BMAW01082620.1 coordinate 15,050, forward strand.
ATCATGGCTTTTTTTTCTTATCTTGAGCAAAGAAATTATAATTTATCAAATGTAAAGAATTTAAAATTGAATCTCATTAATAAATACATGCATTACGAATTCTGAATGATATGATTTTAAAGGTTAAATTCCTGATTTGATGCACAAAATTAATGATTTAATTCATTTATACTTTATTTTAATACACATGTCAATTTTATTTGCATTGTTTATGTAATCATTTGGGATCATCACAATTTCAATTAGAATTTACTAAAAGGACTGTGAGTTATATTAAATATTAAACTACTTTAATTTAGAGTTACAAAAAAAGTATTACGTTCTAAACTTCATATATATCATTGAATATATTACATTCTGGTCTCAAAATAAAAAAAAAAGTAATATTACTTCCTACATTTAAATATCGAATAGCGGGAACTTTCAATAAATTCTTATAGTGTGTTACATGCTATACTAAAATTATATAAATCTTAACACATGGATCAATAAGTTCCAAGACTAACCCAGAGATGGCGCTCGTAGTAAACCAGTAACCAAATCTTTCTAGAGTACTAACCTTTACTTGAAACGTGTCAAAATTTTAAGTCGATCGGACCAGAAACAGCTGAGTTATCGAGGTTGGAGTAAAGTCGTTTTGTAGTTTGTTTAAAAAATGGAAAAAAACCGAGTTTCGTGTTCTGATAAAACATTGTTTTTTAATGGGTAAAAACACCGTGCAAGCGAAACAATGGATTGAAAAATGTTACCCGGACTCTTGTCCATCAAAAGCAACGATTTGTCGGTGGTTTGCCGAGTTTAAACGTGGTCGTACCGACACAAATGACGCGGAACGCTCGGGTAGACCTGTGGAAGCCGTTACACCGGAAAATGTGAGTGAAGTGACAAAAATTATAATGAAAGATCGTAAAGTGAAGCTCCGTGAGATTGCTGAGATGACACAGATATCATATGGAAGTGTATTTACTATCCTTCATGAAAAATTGAGCATGAAAAAGGTTTTTTCCAAGTGGGTGCCGCGATTGCTTTCGATGGAACAAAAACAGCAACGAGTCGGTGATTCAGAAAGCTGTTTATCGCTATTTACTCGCAACAAAAAAGATTTCTTGTGTCGTTACGTGACCATGGACGAAACATGGATACATCACTACACTCCAGAGTCGAAGCGGCAGTCATCTGAGTGGCGCACAGCTGGCGAAAGCCGTCCGAAGCGTCCGAAAACGCAGCAGTCAGCTGGCAAAGTCATGGCGTCAGTTTTTTGGGATACGCATGGCGTGATTTTCATTGACTACCTCGAAAAAGGTAAATGGATCAACAGTGATTATTATATTGACTTGCTGGTGCGTTGAAGAATCCATAAAAACGACCGCACATGCAAAAATATCAGATTGATATCAATCAGTAGAAAACAATGGCAAAATTGAACGGGTGGAGGCTTTGATCACCTTCCCACCCCATACTCTCTCCAGAATTTAGCCCCGAGCTGGCTCTTTGCTGATCTTAAAAATGCTCAGGGAAAAATTGCCGAAACAAATATTGGTAATCACTGAAACTGAGAAACATTTTGTAAGAAGATAATTTTTATAAACATAGTAAAATATTGTTGTTGGAACGATTGTATCACTAACTTAGGTGATTATGTTGATAGTCTTGTTGATGAATAAAAATTTTAAAAATACTGTTTTCAATGTTAGTCTCGGAGACTTATTGATCCATAGATAAAATTTGTGCGCAAGATCACTCTTTTGATCTAGCTTTATTAAGCTAAAGGAATATTTCCATTATAGTAACGGGTATAATTTCTAATATGCATTTCCTAATGTTCTGTTCAAAATAATTAATTCACCAACAACACACACCTGTGACATAAAACTTTGCTTGTTGCTTGGATTATTTATTAGAATAATGAGATTAATTATGATGTTTTAATCATTTATATACAATGCGTCGTATAATAGCTGTAACTACCTGGAACTAGATTAATTTTGTTAACAATTGTATAATTAGAATTAATTCAATAGGAACCAGATACAGTGTAATTCTAAATTAACTATATATGCATTTGTTAATTATCTTTCGTAAGTTGGAAGTCTTATGCTTCGCAGAAACATAAAATAACAATGGATTCTCTTAAAATTAATGAAAGCTGCTACTATTTTGATGTAAGTGCATATTTAATCTGATGTTCTTTGAGATATAGGTTTTAAGTGTAATTTTTAATTTGTTGACATTGACGCCTATAGAGGAAGAATATAGTTATCCTCCAGAGTAAAAAATAAAATCGAATTTTCATTGATTCCAATTAAAATTATAATTGTTTCAAGGCATACCTTTAAATATTTCAATAAACACTAATTGTTTTCTATTTATTTGATCTCTTAGAATTTTGTATTTTTCACGTTTTCCATTTATTTACCACATTTCTATTTGTTCATTTTGAATTCAGAAAGATTCTTACTATTATCCTATTTTTTCAACTTGACAGCTTAGCGTATTCTGTTTCCGCACGAAAATGCAATAACAATAATAATTAACAATGTTATTATTCATATCACTAATGTTTTCAAATCTTTTGGCATCCTTTAACTGGCATGGTGTTTTCCATCTAATCTATCCATGTTCCAAGAAGATTATGCGCGTCAATTTAACATTTTTGAGTTGTGTAAACAACATGATGAGCATACTTTCGATCAATGATAGAGATGTTATTTTTACAAATGTTGCTATTTTATTTTTCCTCGAATTCTCAAGTAGTATTTAAGAAAAAATTCTTTCTCGAGACGAAAAGGCCAAATAACCTCACATGAATATATTATTAAGCATCATGAGGTAACAAGGATGAAAATCTGCAGTTCAAATTTTAGATACTTTCAGCTTGCAAAAAATTGAATTCAGACTATTTAAAATTTTCTCTGAGTTGCTTAACAAGAATTTTTTTTACAAAAAATGGCCGTGCGGTTCACATTCTCCTATTTTGCTTTGATGCAGTTAATTGATTTGTTATTCCTTCGTAATTAAATTTTTAAGACTTTTCAATTATAATTTATTTTATCAAAGAATATGATCGTTAAATCTTATAATTAAAAAAGACGCATTTTTAGAAATTTAACTGTAATAAATTTTCAGATGTTATCCTCAAAAATTCATATCCCAAATGATCAGAGGTTCAGAGCTGCATGCAAATTTTTAATATTTGCTCCATAGCACAAACTTTATTGGATGGGAGCTAAAAATACAATACAAACGTGATTAGATCAGTTAAAAGAAACAGTAATAACGTTGTCTTAAATCCTTAACAAACCTAAATTCATTTGTATAGTTGTATTTTTTTGCAAAAATATTAGACTATGATGCGCTCTGAACAAATATTTTTCTTTTATTGAAAGTTTATCTTTTAGCTCATTATTTTAACATTTTGCTTAGTTTTGTTAAAGAGTTTTTAATTGAGTTACTTGAATAGATAGTTATCTATGATATCTCAAGAGAAGGCCATTAACAATGAAACTCCACTTGTTCAATTAAATGTATTTTTTTTCCAAAAAATTTAAAAAAACATGAAATAACTGAAAAGCTTGCTTTCTATACTTCTTATGCATACCTTTAAAGGCATTTCTTGATTTCTTTCTTCTTTTACATGTAGAATCTATCTTTGAGATTATGCTCAAGTCTTCTTTTACTTTATGCGCTTATCCATAAAATTTTAGCACCTCCTACTGGTTACAGTTTTAACTCTAATAATATAAAGATAATTCGAAAGCTTCCATTTCTACTTGTAAATTGTTAAGTTTCTTGATACATATTTTAAGTACCTTAATGACTCTGGCACATAATGATCCGCCAATTTTGTAAATAAAAACACTTTCTATTTGAAGTTTTAGATTGTAAGCTTACTTGAATTCTGCACACAAGTTGAAATTTTAAGACAAATTCTTTTAAAATATCTAAATTTGTTAGAACTCTGTATTGAAATAATCTTTAAATTACAGCGGGAATCTTGCGTCGTATTATTCAAAAAGTTCAAATTTAATTTAAAATGATTCTGAAATATTTGTAAATATGCTGAAACGATATCATTTGTTTTTTATAACTAGCGATCTATTATGATGTTGAAATGAGTCTAAGACAGATATTCATGTTAATGAATGAATATACAGGTATGAATAAATATGAATATAAAATACATAAAATAATATTTTATTTACTAATACGTTTTAATTGTTAGTTTATATACCAAAGTAAGTGCAACAAAAAGAAGTACAGTGACAAGAAAATATGCCGACTTAAAGGCGAGGTTTGACAGTTATATCCAGGCAAGTGAATGATAATCGATATGATCTAACATTAGAATTGCCTATTCCATACATGTACACAAGTTAAAAATAAAAGAACGTATCAAGACATACTACATTATTCTATGAACTACTTTTGAAAAAAAGATCCACTGATCTCAGAACAATGTATTGAACAGGAAACAATAAAACGCTGAGTTGAGGATAAAACCAGCTTTTGGACATAACCTTTTTACTATGTTAAAGTTTATTAAAGAAAATTATTGCAAATGTTTTTTAAACTTGGTCAAAAATATCTAATATCTGGGTAATGATTAAGCAAAGTAAGAACAGTTCCATCCGGTGATTTGCTGCAATGGAAGTTGGTTAAATCAAGTAGAAAATTGAGTGAAGTGACACACCGGTCACTTGCTAAGAGACAGACACACAGAGGTAAATCCATAAAACGTTAAACGCAGATGCTTAAAATTAAATTTTCATCCGGAAATTATGGTTCAAGTGTGTTTAACCTAACCACTCCTAACGCACCAGTTGAGTGGTATTTTTGGCCAATGTGGTTGCAAATGGTCACTATGCGCTCGTTCATAAGTTCATTGCTCAAAATAAAGAAATGAAAGTTTGCGATTTATTTGAAATGTCTCAGAGTGGTTGGCTAATCTGAGCATAAGAAAAATGTTGATTGAAGAAACTTGTTGACAAATGTTAATTGCAGTGTTAATGGCGAGAGTAAGATCGATTCCTGTTCAACATCTAGCTTGAGGGAATTGAGTCAATAGCGATCAAAATTTGGTGACACACACCAGTGAATTAGTAAAACGTTTGAAAAAAGATTTTCCGTGGATTTCGGTGAGTAAGCATAATGGGCAACAAAGCTACAAATTAATTGAAAGACGAGATCAAGTACAGTTGTAAAGAAATTGATTAAATTTGGATAAAAAGTTAGCCACTGGGAAATTATCGATCAGTTTATTTAAAATTATTTAGGTATTATGAAGAAGTTCAAAGTATTATGATGGATGTCATTCGCAACTACAGTAGCTAATCTGAAACAGGAAAAGTCAAACATGATTAGGTAACTTCTTTACAGAGAAAAATATTTCAAATAGGAACGCCTTCTTCGACAAACAATTTTTTACAGAGTTCTTTTTTATTTTAAGTATGTTTTAGTAACAAACCTCAATATGCAATTAAATAAGTTACAATTAATGCAATGAAATATTTAACAAAAATAGTCTACTAAAATACATAAAAGTTATATTGTTCTTACTCTCTGTACTTATTTTCATTTCTACATGTTAGTAGATCTATAATGCTTTTGCATTTAGCGTAATTCAATTTATTGAGACAGTCATCCCTGTCCTAGCTGGTTCGCATTACTTCAAGATATAAAATCAAAGAAAACCTACTATTACTTCATTTCTAAACAAACATATAATATTAATGCATGCTTAGAATTATATAAATTCTGCTAATTTGGAAAATATACATATGACATTATTACACTGGATCAATTAGTATACTTCAATGTTTTGTTCATTAAAAGTCTCATCAAAATACTTATTTAAGGTATATCATATCTAAACTGGATATGTATGCACTTTTCTATAACATTAGGATATTTTGTGAATATTTTGGTAAAGATACTTTATGATATTGCAACATCTTCATAAATATTTAAAAAGTTGAGTAATTAGACATAAGAAAATAGTTATGTGAGTCAAATATTATAATTGAAATATGGAGTATTTTTAGATTATTCATTTATTCAGTCTGACAGAAATTCACAAGAATATCTCTTTCCATGATAACAAAATTGATTAACATCTTTTTTTGTTTATGCGATGAGCTTCCTTCAACTAATTATTAAGATACTTTTGTAATGAATTTGTTTGAACTGAATATACTTATCAATAAATGAAACTATTATTTGGATCATGATTCATATTTAAAATTGTAATGACAAAGTTGAAATGCAGTATAAGCAGCGAAGTGTTTAATGGAGGTTAGGAAGTTAGTTAGTTGAAGAGGTGTAGAGCTATAAACGAAGGGCAGAACCATCTTGTCAAGCTTCAGGATATTCGTAGCTCATAGAAGCAGTAAGGTTCTACTTTGGTGAGACTAGACCCTTACAGTTCTTTTCTGCTGTAGCAGTTGAAATATTCAATTACTAGCACAGGGGAATCTCTTTTAGTCAGATTAATAAAGCACTGAAAAATGATGTAGGCAGGAGTTGTTCTTGGACACGCAATGTTCTGAAGGTTTGTTTCAGCACTCAAGGTAAATCCTTGTCCCTCTCGTCTGAGATAAATTCTAATTTGGTTTATCCCCAGCGGATTCGGCACAGGTAAGCAAAATTACCATAACTTCCTGGATTCTATGTACCCTCGATCAAAATAT